>CM033473.1:86026477-86541477 GCA_019447015.1 Hymenochirus boettgeri
ATATCAGGACATACTTACCAGGTGTCACGATCAACATCTGCTTGTGACTTTATGAATTGCCGCTCATGAACTTCCTCCTTTCCACCAGCAGATGTCATTGTTCTCCTCAGAGATATCACATCTGGAACTTCTACCTGCCCACCAGCAGAGGGCTCTCTACCTTAAGAACTGTGTGTATTACAGACTATTACTGGAGGAGATTTGTCACCTGACCTTCCTATGTCTGCATTTAAGGCCAGCAGAACAGTGCTCAGTGCTAGTTCATTGTACTTACGTTTCCTGTGTCCTAGCCCTTCTAGCCAAAGTTAGCAGTCTTGTATTAGAGTCCTGTATCCGTTTCTGGTTGCCCTCCTGTGTTTTGACTGTGTTCCTTGTGTCTATTCTCTGCCTAGCGATTCTTGTATTATTTATCTCCCGGTTTATATTTTTCCTGTTCTTCTACCGTTCGCCTGCTGCCTCTTGTTTTGCGTATTATTGGTTTATGTTATTTTTATCTTCCTGGGTTTTGGGTCTGTGTGCACGCATTTGTATATACACTGGATTACTCTGCATTGATATCTATGCAGAGTAGGCTAGTATGTACTACAGACGCAGGTGTATGCTCAATAAATACACTTACCTGCAGGGAGATTGTCTTGCATTACCTTTTCGTATGTATGCATGTTGTAGTGCATGAGGTTAATGTCTACAAATGCTTCATTATCATTTATATTCCTTGCATTTTTAATAATTGCCTTGGTCATTTATTCCTGGCTTGGTCGCTCAGTTTTCCCCATAAGTGACATTTCCTGCCCTATTGCACATCTTGTGCATTGCCCATGTTTGTTCAGGTGCAATGCATATATGCAATCCTAACACCAGGTTTCCAATTAAACCTTTGATGTAAAAGAACACACAATAGGTTCCACTGATCTTTTTTTTAAATTAAACTATAATGTATTCAAAATGCAGGAGCCATGTATGGAAAACTGCATACACCCCATGATTCAATAGTTTGCGAAATACAGTTTCACTCTCACTGTAAAGAAAACCTTTTCTAACCTGAATGATGAAACTTCTTTTCTTCCAATCTTAAAGGATGTCCACGAGTCCTCCGACATGACCTATTAGTAAACAATGCACCAGGAGTTCATTGTATGGCCGATTAAATATTGTATAAAGTGATCACATCCACACGCAACGTTGCTTCTCTAATGTAAACAGCCCTAACTGTCTAATCTGCCTGCATATTAAGCCCCTCCATTCCCTTTGTTTTAGTGAATTCCTCTGAACTGCTTCCATTCCAAGATGTCTCTTTTGTATATGGGATTCCAAAACTGCACGATATTCCAAATGAGGCCTACCAGTGCATTGTGAAAGGGAGAGATAATGTTTTTTTTCTCTTAAATCTATCCCCTCTTTAACAAGACAATATTTTTCTAGCCGTTGCTGCCTGGCATTGTTTGCTACAGATAAATCTGTTATCTACCAAAACCCCCAATATTTTCCATTAGAGATGAACTTAACTTAAGTTATTTATGGTTTAGGTGGCACCGGAATGTTGAAACACCAAAAGCATCACCTTACATTTATCAACAGTCAGTCTGTATCAGTCTTCACATTGTTGAGCAAAAGTTTTGTCACACTCTTTTTCTACAATGTTGCTTCAGTTCATTGAGGTTGCAAACACTTGTTTATTCATAGCTTTATGAAGGACACTGCTACAACATTTTGATCAAGTTGTTGCCTGGAATTTTACTGGACCGTTTTAATACCCTGACATTTTTTTTAAAGCCATTCTGTTGTATATTTGCTGGTGTGGTTTAGAATCATTGTCCTGTTGTTGCATTACCCAAGTTTTAGCTTGTTAGTTTAGTCTTGTTTATTGAGATTGGTTGGTCACTGTTGGTTGTTTGTGTAGTTTTACCTTACTTCATGCTCAAGCAGCCAAAAAAGGGAAAAGACTAAAGCTGCAGCCAGTGATAAGTGAGAAAGTAAGTTTAAAACAATGAGAGGAAAACAAACAAAACAACCACAGTGATTAATCCAAATCAATAAACAAGACTATCTCACTAACTAAGAAGGCTATACAATACAGTGATGAAACATATATATAGATGAGTCTAAAAAAAAGAATGAAGACAAGGCTAAACTAAGAAAGGGCAAGGTAAGGTCACAGGAAAAAAAAAACCAGGATACCAATAGAAGAGCAAGGAACCAGAAACAAAATCAGAAACCAAGGCAGGGGAATCAAAACGGATCAAGACACAAACTGGGGAGCCAAGTACACATGGGTTTTTTTTTTTAAGTTGCTGTCCATTTGAGGGACAAATTGTAATAGTAGGGATTGTAAATTTTATTATTATTGTGGATTTATATAGCGCTAACATCTTCTGTAGCGCTTCACAGAGACCTGGGGAATGTCTAGGGAACCCGTAAATATAACCAAAACTTATTTTAAAACTATCTTTCCAAGATCATGCTGATTTTGAGCTTCCGCATTCCATTTTCGAGAGTTAGGAATAACATTACTTCGAGGATTCGATTTTCGATAATCGTCTACTTTCGATTTCAATATGTTTCTACTTTCGATTTTTGATAATCGTCTATTTCGATTTTCGATAATCGGCTACTTCGTTTTTTGATTTTGATATCGGCTACTTTGATTTCAATAATTGTCTACTTTTCACTTTTTGATTTTTGATATCGTTCTCTACTTTGATTTCGATAATCGTCTACTTTCGATCAAAAATTTTAAATGCGAAAATCCAGGTTCCGTGAATTCAGAGAGGTGTTCCGAAAGTTTGTGGGAATTCGAAACCTCAGATTCGATTGAAACTGGGTTCTATTCGAACCCACATTACATCTCTAGCACACAGGTGAGAGGGATTGACGAGATGATGAATAATAAGAGAGACTCTCGGTGGTTAATGAGAAAGCAATTCAAAAAGTCCAAGAGTCCTGTGCCTCCAGCAGGGGGAAATCGGATTGCAGAAACCCAACAGTCATGGCATACAATTAACCTACAGTAGGAATTACGCTTACCTTAAAATTAAAGGTTTTATTTAAAATCTTTTTCTGATGAATGTAACTGGTTCATGTAACTCTATGCATCACTTACATTATTTCATAATAAAACCGATGTTTGATGTAGTCACTGTGTTTCTAGCATTTTCTCCATCTAGCTCAATCTTACAAGCTAAGCATGATTTTGTCATTATTTCTTCTGATTAATTTGCATGGTTATTCATATCCTAATTGCTAGACTGTCGCTAGAAACACTTTGAAAGTATTTTGACTGACAAATTTCCAACTTATCAGCTGTATGAAAGAACAGAAGTTCACTGGTTCAGCCTCTCTTGTATCCACATGACCTTATCTAATTACAGTGAGTTAAAGACATTTTATGAAAGTTTGATTACAAAATTTATATGTGCAAGCTTGCTATATTTTTTTTTTTTTTTTCCGAAGGACATATTTCACCATTTGCTTTTCTGTCAAACTTTTGCAGTATTTAGAATTTAAAGGGGATTACACTGTGTTGTTGGATGTATGGAATGTGTTTCTTTTATTTTAAATTTGCATAAAAGGAAACTAAACGTTCAAATAAATAAAATGTTCAAAGGCAACTATACTAAGTTCTAAAAGGGCATGTTCACCCTTATACAAAAGCTGTAAATTGTCAGTTACCTGCCCCCAACTCCAACTGATCTATATTGCACTTGATTACCGCATACTAACCAGATATGTAAGGGTAATTATTGTATTATTGAGTAAGCTGGCCCATCCCTCCATGCATCATCAACCTGCTGCTTCCTCTGCACATGCTCAAGCCATATAAAAACCTTTGATCAGAGGGAGGAGGCAGATACATTTGCCAGAAAGGAATATACCTTATCATTAAACTTCTGGTTAAAATGCATGTAATAAATTAGGAAACTAGTTTTTTGTTTAAGGGGGACATGCCCATTAAGTTTTTTAGGTAAATCCTCTTTGTAGGGGGGGGGGTAAGATTAAAGGGCCATGTTCACCCCAAACAAAAAATTTAATAGCAACATAATAACCCCCAAAAACCTACACCTTGCTAGGTTTAAATTTCTCTGTGAAGCTCCTATACAGCACCAGCTGGCTGCTGTGCACAGAATAGGCAGGGAACAGCAGCAGCAGAGAGCCAAGGGAACAGGTAAATATACTTTGGAGCCTTGCTGAGAGTTTTAAACCTTGCGGGTTTATGGGGTAATTTGTTAAAGGGCAGTCCACCCTTTATTAAACTTTTTATATGTTATACATATTGATCCCCAGCCCCAACCGCGATAATAAAATTATTAGAAAGTGCCCCATATGTAATTACCTTCCCTCTATCCTCCGTGGCAGTCTCCAGGCCCTCTGCTTGCACGGAAATGTAAGAATTTTTGTACACTACAGAGTGGGGCCAGTATGGGTTAATTTGAGTTTTGGGGTGGACATGCCCTTAAGTTTTAACTTTAGTTGGGGATAGACACGCCCTTTAAAATTTACTACCTCCAATTCTGGAGTAGCACCATGTCTCCCTTGTTTTAAGATATGAATAAATATTGATTTCAGAATTTCACTACACCTCCGTGAGTAGCGCTGTGATTCATTGTTCTACGTTGACATTGAAGAGCCTGAACCTGGGGGGTAATCTGCCTAAAACAGTACGCACCTAGGAGGTGAGTCCTTTTGAGTGCCGACACACCTGCTTGTTTTACCTCAATTCTGCATTTTAAGTGGAGGAAACTCATTTTAATGTCAGGATAGTGCATTTAAATATTCAGAAAATGCTGTTTGGGAATGTTTTCAACAATAACCAAAGTATAACTGAAATATACAAGGCAGGGTAATTTCCTCAATTAGAGTCCAGCAAAACCAAGATATTTGCAAAATATAAAGTTAGCACATCATGGTACTGACTATTGTTAGGGTTGTCAAAAGACGATTTAAGACAGCAAATGTTTTCTCAGATGATTTCTTTAATCTAAGAACAGGTAGTAATTTTCAACTTCCATGAAGAATTTAGGCTTAAAGGGCATTCCTTCTTATAGTACACAAAACAACTGTCCACTGGTCAGTTATGTTGCCTCCCAACCAAACTAATTATTGAGCACTAATTTATATTCATTACTAACCAGATAGTAAAAGGGCATGTCAGCCTAAAATAACATTTAATATTCTGGTAGAGGACCCCCCCAACCCCATTTTCACAATATTTAGAAATCTCAAATAGGCATCTGAGGGACTTACCTGACCTGGTCCCTTACCATCTGGGCACCGTCCACTGCTCCTATTCAAGCATGTTTTTAAGCAAAAATAGGAGCAGAGATCCTCTGTGCTGACAGCCACTCTACTCATGGTCACGGCTGTTAGGCATTGGGCATGACGTGCATGCGCATGATGTTTGTGCCTTAACTGACAGCTTTGACCAGAAGTGGAGCAGTTGTAAGCTGCAGAGCAGAAGAGGAGCGGCAAGGAACCGGGTCAGTTAAGTCTCTTCATATGCATCTTTGAGATTTGAAAATTGGGAAATGGGGTTTTGGGGTCCTCTTCCGCATATTAAAGTTTTTAAGGCTGGGCATGCCCTTAGAGAATTATTATTGCCTACATTCTGGCCAAAGTAAGCTGGCTCCTCCTTTCATGCAGTAAATCAAGATGTGACTGCTGCCATCACAGCAATGATTGACTGCTGTTTCCCAGCTGCCTCCTTTGCACATGCTCAAGCTTATAAATAGTTCATTGAACAGAGGAAGGAGGCAGATACTTTACCAGGAACGATAGATAAATATCTGTTACAAATGCATATAATAAAAGAGCAGTTAGGGTTACTTCTGTTGGTGAGCTGTTCATTAACTAATTATTTAGGAGGCTTCTGATTGGAAGAATAAAGGGCATGTACAAATATGGAGAAAATCTTTGCGCTTTCGCTTTAATTCTTATATGTTTTTCCTAAACATTTGTCAGTATAGCACAACAGTTAGCATATTTAGTAAGTATGCAAAAATATATTGTTATACTTAAAATGCCTCAGAAATAGGTGTTTCTAGGGCAGCATCCATTGCTGTCACTATCCTGGTACTGATATAGTTTAGTTTAAATATGATCACAAAGAGTTAGGAATGTTCACTTCTTTTCTGCCATACATTGCTTTGCGTGAGGCTTATGACTGCATTTTCTTTTATATGCATCCAACTCAAAAATTTAGAACAGCCATCCTTTTCCCCCATATCTTTTTAATTCCACAATCTGTCCACAACACGTTACATTAGAGAATCAAATCAGGTAGATTCAACAGTATGGTGAAAGCATAAATGTTAATCAGAAAATATATTTTTATATAACGACATTGATCTGTTGAAGGGTTATAGAGACAAGAGATGACATAAGTGGTTCCTTGCCTTTTCCCTAGTAGAGTCTTCATGATTCATCTCTAGTATGACATCTTCAATGCCAGTAAAGACAGAGAAAATAAATCTTATTGAGTGCACCAAGCAGAAGAAAAAAATGTGGAGTGCATTATAATTCTATTATTACACAAGTTCAGTAAGTCATGTGATATTTGTGACATTATGTTGTCTGAACCCTTATTCTACCATATGAGATGGCTAAGGAAATATTAAAGGGCATGTCCACCACAACATGCAATTTTAAGTAAAGATTCAGCCCCCCAGCATAAATCTTGCTACACTATACTATACTTACCTTTAGCAAAACTACATCTATCTTTACTTACAGATCCTATATCTTGCCAGCCAGTAGATGCCTCCTATACCGTGATGCGTTTAAATAGTGGTTACATAGAGCAGAGCAGGATTCTACTCTGCAGCTCCAGGAAATGAAGTCATGAATGGTTACTCATAGGCAACATTGAATTCTCATACCTGGAGGCTGCAGATTGGGATTGGGGGATTGGGGTCTGCGTAGTAGAGAGAGAAGAAGTTTGTTAAGTAGAAAGAGTAGTTATGCCTGGGAGGGGGGCAAACCTTTATCTTAAAATGTGGGAGGGGGAGTGTACATACGCTTAACTTGTGGAATGTTTAAAGGGGAAGTTTAGTGCAATACCATATGCGTTTCAGAAAAAAAAGAGCATGATTTATCATCCCAAGACCTTAACCTGCCCATTCAGACATTTGTTGGTGTATAAATAAATGCAAAAATACTGGCTTCTGTTTTGCAGGACCCTAGTAGACGACCATTATGGTTTGTTCCTTGACCCAGCGCCTGGGTTGATTCGGTTGTCTCAGAGAGATCGATGATCTTGCCCAATCCAACAGTCCATCAGTAGAAATATAATGTTAGGAACTCCAAGGATTGTGGTGACGTTCCTGGGAAAGAAAGAAGAAGGAATGTTAGAACCTGAAATGTAAGCTCAATACATGTCAACAGCCAGGGACAGCAAAGGGTATTGAAATCAAACTGATTTTTCAAAAAAGTGAGAGAAGAGTAGAATAACTAGACGAGCATTACCAAATCTAAACAATTAACTCCTGCTTGAAACCATGTCAGTTTTCCCCCAATCTCCGTGGTCTCCTCCTCCCCTTTGCAGCCCCCCTAGGTCTCCCCACTCATGGACCCCCATGGTTCTTCCAGTTGCAGGACCCCCTATGCCCCATTCTCTTACAGCCCTGTGTGACCCAACCCACCCAGGGTGGGCCATGGCACCCAGCCCAATCCACGGGTTGCATAAGTTCCTGCGGCCCCCCACCCGTGGGTGCCTAAGAATTGCTGATAAAGGCTGTTTTCACATGTGATGGGAAAAAGGGCTGTAGATCCCTTACATACTTTAGGACTTCACACACAGAGAGGAGGAGGGACTTAGTCTCCCTACCACACGGAGGGAGCTGAGGCTGTGCTCGCCGGCAGCACGTCGCAGGAAGACGCCTTAGGAATGTCACATGGTCAGCCTCCACCTATTACTTTCTGGACAGTCTTTCTTTATATTCTTGGGCTGTGGAGCATGTAGAGAGTGGTGATTGAGGCTTGTTAAAGGTAGGGAAACTGGCCTTTAATTTTTAAATTTTTTTGGAGAACTACAGTTCCGCTTTAAGCGGTAGTAGCACTGGAAATTAGTTGTTTTTTTAATTGCCCCCATTTAGTGGAAATTACTTAATTCATCCTAATATAGGACTATGACTGTTTTTTTTTTTGATTCTGCCCCTATTTCATTAAGTTCCGATACTGAAACATCTTACGTTTAGCATGTCTGTTAGCAGTTTTTGCTGTAGCTGGAAGGTTAGACAGTTACTTAATATATAATTAACTTTAATTGAAAAATGGAGAGGTTTATAAAGCATTTCTAATCTACCTCCCGCTTCTTCAATTAAACCTCAGGAGACAGGAGGGAACAGAAGAAACATATGGACGTACAATGTTGTAAGGGAGGATCGTAATCGTGGTTGTTTCTTCTGTTTCCTACTGTCCTGATGGTACAAAGAGAGAACCTAAATGAAGAATCTGAGGTTAAACATACTCCATTACACCATCTTCAATTAACTGAAAATAGATAAGAGTAGATTAAATATTTTTTTGGTGGAGATACCCTTTCAATGCATTACTGCAAAGCGCCTATATAGTAGGGATAAATGTTTATTTGCTTTTATGAATGCTTCATTCTTTCCTTAGTTGAGGAAGATTTATCTGCACAACAATATCCAGCTGTAGTCTTTGGGTCACCATATGGTCATTGCCTTACCATAGTAGTTTTGGTTAATTGATAAAGGTGACACTCATTCTAAGATCACTTCAGGTCCACTTGGAAAGGGTTGCTATATGCATATCCTGAACAGAATAGTTCCTATAAAACTGTGACACTATTAAAAAGGAATCTGTGACATAGTTGCTATAGCTTAGAGAAAAGAATATGTCTGCAAAACATTTCCAAAGACTTAAAAGATTCGTAATTTTGCCAGGGAAAACAATGAAACAATCGTTAATAAAATACAGGGTAACAAAATATACACATTTATAGATTAACTTACCTTAAAACAGATGACCTCTTGGGTGAAATGGTATGCCGACGCGTTTATGTACACAAATAATAATTTATTTATAAATTTAAAATGCCTTAGCTACAGGATCATTAAGAAAAAAACTGCAAAAGAGAATGCTGGAATTGTGGTTTTACAACGTTTGAAGGTCACAAGTTAAACACACCGTGTCTATACCAGTAGGCTTATTATCTAGACACTGCCTGTGCCATCAGGGCAATAAATAAGATAACTTTGCATTCCACCCAGTTTCTTTAAGGAGAAATAGTGTTATATGTTAGATTATTAGGCAATGTATTATAATAACCGATTCTATGATTGTGGTACCGTCTGTATAAGAAGGCGACCTATTTCAGTTATTGCCTCTGTGGGGGCTTAGCCCTCTATGCACCTCTGCCCTAATCGTATATTCAATCAGATTTGTGTTACCAAGTCCTAACCGCCCATGTAACTGATTAATCTGGAATGGTTGTGGTAAATACTATAAGTATGAACTTGATGTTACATCAGGATATGTAAGGATTTAAGGTGGCCATTAAATATCCGATTTACTCCTGCCGATACTAGATTATGATCCTGCCGAACGGCCTTGTCCATTTTTTCTTCTATTGCCCCCCGACAGGTGGTTCTGGAAGGATTGGTTAATTCGTGGGAGCACTCGGGCAGGAAGTTAAAATTAAGATACAGGTATGGGCTGCTTTGGATTACCGAAAGGTTGCTGTTTAGATTGCCTCGGTCAGTCTTCAGACTGCGGTTTATTCAACATTAGACCCTCTATATTCTAGCTGGCAGGTAGTATAGGTAAGGGAGGAGATAAGTGTTGTGTTTGTTCATTTAATATGATGAGATTAGTTGGTTTTTTTTAGGGCCTTCAGACTATTTTATTATTGCCCCCATGATGTTACTGATGGTTCCTGTGCGCACTGCAACTACACATACAAACATTACACACATAATTCCCAGGTGCCCCACCAACGGGCACAAGATATATATAAAAAATTGATGTGTGATTGTCTTTGCTCGAATTTCAAACTGTTACAGTGCCAGTCACCACACAATATGACTAATGACTTGGATGAGGGTGGTGGGTGGGGTGGTGAGAGATGAAGAAGGAGCAGGGGTGAGGGGGTTGTTGTGTTAAAAAGAGAATTAATGTGTGTCTGTGCAGTTATGCAAAAATGTTGGCTTTAACTGAAACTAAAGGAACCTAAAATTATTTAGCGGCTTGTTTATGGCATAATTGTGATGCACAGGAATTGACTGCATGGAAAAGAAGCACAGACACAGGTATATAAAGGACAAATATCAGTAAATGTGATACTCCCATTTATCGTGGTTCAAAATACAAATGACATTTAAACACTGGAGCTTACCACACAAGGCAAACAAAAATACTGATAGTACGACAGTATTGTAACCCTTCAATGCCAGAAGAATTTCATATTTTTTTTGCTAACGCCAGAAGAATTTTCAGGATTTGCCCTTAATGCTTTAGACGAATTTTACAGTAGGAACCTTGCAGTAGTAAATCAGGGACATAGTGTTATACATTGTTTTTTTCAACACAAAAGCACTTTACCATGGTAACAGAATTTGGTAACGTTTCTGGAAATTTTTATGGATTATGGGTGTAAAATATGTAAAAAAAATACTTATTAGTTATCTTAAGGTTACACCAAAAATCTTACTGTTTCTAAAAGCTCTGATACTCTCGATTACAACGATACCAGATATATGTAGGTTACACGACTTTCTGTACAGGAGACCCCCCCAAACTAACACGGCACCCTTCTAGAATATTACACCAAATTAAATGTATAACCACTACTGACGTTAACATAGAAATCTACCCAAATTACTAAAATATCCCCACAAGTGAGATTATTTTAGAAACAAACACACCCGAAGGATTTACGAGTGAGGGAAGTTTCGATCACAATGGCAGATACCCGGACGCAGCTCTCACATTCCTTTTTTCCTCAATGTAAAATCAGAGACAAAATTCAACTTCGAATTCAGCCTAAAACTGTGGAAGAAAGTTCAACTCTCAGCTCAAAATATGAAAGCCTAACCCATCCGAATAAATAAATGGTATGCCACATTCATGGGTTGTAGGTACCAGAGACCTTAGCTTACCAATAACCCAGAGCGTGACCAGTTGCCAAATGTCAGTAGCAGCCAAAAAAAAAATGTAGCCAGTTTTGATTTGAAAACAGTTGCAGTTTTTCACAAAAGACCCCCCAACTCAGAAAATACCCTCCACAAACTTATATTCCTGAAATCTGAACCACACCTGTAGCTATGTAACGCTTGTGTCGTTGTCATTCATACCATCAATGCGTGTGGGCGCAGTTCTTCGTAGAAGTTTGCCATTTTTACCAGTTTTCAAAAAAAATGAACATCAAACACATTCAAAACAACATGTCCTGAACAAACGGTAAGCATATGTGTTGTTACACATGGACGTGGAAGCGAAAAGCCCACAAAGTGAGGACAACTGCACGAGGTCAGGAAACGGCCGAAAATATTGTGAAATATTTTAGCCAAATACCCGAATTGGGACAGGTCTGCCAGTTTTTTCCACAAAACACCCCCCCCTAACTTAGAAATAACCCCAACAACTATATATTCCTGAAATCGAAACACCTTCAGCTATGCTAACGTGTAGGTTATTCATTCATACCATCAATGGTGGGGCGCAATTCTCGTTAGAAGTTGTGCATTTGTCTTGAAACAATGAACAAAAAACAACTTCAAAAGGTAGTATGAAAACATGCCAAAAACCTCATGGGCCTATAAAAAAAGTTGACTAAATATCAACTCCTTAAATGTCCGAATCAAACGGTTATACCATATGTGTGGTTTTGCACACCTCAGACGTGGAAGCGAAAAGCCACAAATGGGAGACAAAAGGCCACGATTGGCTCAGATAAAAGCGAAAATTTTTAGCCAACTCCCGAACCCTCTGGACAGTCTGCAGGTTTGTTTCACAAAACACCCTGATTAACTCAGAAGAAATATCCCCACAAACTATATTCCGAAATATACAACCTGTCAGCTATGTAGCACTGTTAGTTTGTGTCATTCATACCATCAAGGTGTGGGCGCAGTTCTTTGTAGACGTTCGCCACTTTTGTGGAAAATTTGCAACAAAGAACACTTCAAAAGGTTAAAAATCATGCCAAAACCCAGGGAATCTAAAAGAAAAGGTACTAAATATCAATCTCCCAAATGTCCCGGAATCAATAAAACGGGTTTATGCCATATGTGTGTTGCACACTAAGAGTGGAAGCGAAAAAGCCACAAAGTGAGACAATGCACAGTGGCTCAGAAACAGCGAAAATATTAGCCAACTCCGAATGTGGACAGTCTGCAGTTTTTTCCACAAAACACCTGATAACTCAGAAATACTCACCACAAAATATATATTCCTAAAAATATACACACCTTTAGCTATGTAGCACTGTAGTTTGTTCATTCATAACCATAATGGTGTGGGCGCAGTTCTTCGTAGACGTTCGCCGTTTGTGAAAAAATTAACAAAAAACAACTTAAAAAGGTAAAAAAAATATGCCAAACCTCATGAATCTAAAAAAAGTTACTAACTATCAATCTCCCAAAGCTCGAATCAAAACAGGTATGCCAGATGTGGGTTACACACTGGGTGGAGCGAAAAAGCCACAAAGAGAGACAATGCCATCGATGGCCTCAGAAACATGCAAAATATTTAGCCACTGACGAATTGGGACAGTCTGCAGTTTTTTCCACCAAAACACACCCCCAACTCAGAAAGTTCCCCCCACCAAACTATTATTCCTGAAATCTGCCACACCTTTAGCTATGTAACCCTGTATGTGTAGTTCGTGCATTCATACCACAGATGTTTGATTTGTGGGCCGCAGTTCTTCGTAGAAGTTGATCACTTTTACCAGATTTTCAAAAAAAGTGAACATCATCAAACAACATTCAAAAAGGTGAATCATGCCAAAACCCCATGGGAATGTAAAAAAAACTGTATGCCCATATGTGTGGTTTGACACACTCAGACGTGGAAGCCGAAAAGCCACAAAGTGAGACAATGCACGATGCGCTCAGAAACAGAAAATATTTAGCCAACTCCGAATTTGGACAGTCTGCAGTTTTTTCCACAAAACACCCTGATAACTCAGATAATACCTCCCCCACAAACATATATTACTAAATATACACACCGTCAGCTATGTAGCCACTGTTAGTTGCGTCATTCATACCATCAATGGTTGTGGGACCGCAGTTCTTCGTATTTAGACCTTCGCATTTTGTGAAAAAATGAACAAAAAAACAATTCAAAAGGCTATAAAAATCATGCCAAAACCTCATGAAATCAAAAAAAACTTACCAATATCAATCTCCCAAATGTCCTGAATCAAACGGATGCCCATATGTGTGTGTACATCACTGGACACGTGGAAGGAAGACCGAAAAAAAGCCACAAAGTGAGACAATGACACGATGGCTCAGAAACAGCTAACATATTAGCCAACTCCGAATTGGACAGTCCAGTTTTTTCACAAACACCCCCCCAACTCAGAAAATTTACCCCCCATATAAATATATATGTGAAATCGCACACCTTAGATATGTAACCCTGTAGGTTCGTGCGTGCATTCATACCATCAATGTGTGGGCCCGCCAGTTCTTCGTAGAAAGTTGCACTTCTTTTACCAGATTTTCAAAAAAAATGAAATTCAAACAACATTCAAAAAGGTTAGAAATCATGCCAAAACCCCAGGAATGTTTAAAAAATGGTTTATTGCCAATGTGTGTGACACTCAGACGTGGAAGCGAAAAAGCCACAAGTGAGACCCAATTGCACGATGGCTCAGAAACAGCGAAAATATTAGCCAACTCCGAATTTGGACAGTCTAAGTTTTTTCCACAAAACACCTGATAACTCAGAAATATCCCACAAACTATATATGCAGAAAATAGATACACACCTTCAGCCATGTAGCCCACTGTAGTTTGTTCATTCATACCATCAATGGTGGGGGCGTAGTTCTTCGTAGACGTTCGCACTTTGTGTGAAAAAATGAACAAAAAAACAACTTCAAAAGGTAAAAATCATGCCCAAAACCCTCATGAAATCTTAAAAAAAAGTTAAAAAATATCAATCTCCCAAATGTCCTGAATCAAACGGTATGCCATATGTGTGGTGACACACATGGAAGTGGAAGCGAAAGAGCCACAAAGTGAGACAATGCAAAGATGGCTCAGAAACCCGCCTAAAATATTTACAACTCCGAATGTGGACAGTCTGCAGTTTTTTCCACAAAACAACCCCCCCAACTCAGAAATACCCCCCATAAACTATATATTCCGGAAATCTGCACACTCGATATGTAACCCGGTGTAGTTCGGGCATTATACCATCAATGGTGTGGGGGCAGCAGTTCGTCGTAGAAGTTTGCACTTTACCAGATTTTCAAAAAATGAACATCAAACAACATTCAAAAAGGTTAGAATAATGCCCAAAACCCCATGGAAGCTAAAAAATGTATGCCATTAGTGTGGTTTGGCACACTCAGACGTGGAAGCGGAAAAGCAACAAAGTGAGACAATTGGCACGATGGCCTCAGAAACAGCGAAATATTTAGCCAACTCAGAATGTGTTACAGTCTGCAGTTTTCAACAAAACACCCTGAGAACTCAGAAAATACTCCCCAAAACAATATTCCTAAAATATACCACACCTTCAGCCTATGTAGCACTTGTAGTTTGTTCTCATACCATCAATGGTAACTGCTATCTATCTATCTATCTCTGCTATCTATCTATCTAACTGCTATCTATCTATCTATCTAACTCTGCTATCTATCTATCTATCTAACTGCTATCTATCTATCTAACTCTGCTATCTATCTATCTATCTAACTCTGCTATCTATCTATCTATCTATCTAACTCTGCTATCTATCTATCTATCTATCTATCTAACTCTGCTATCTATCTATCTAACTGCTATCTATCTATCTAACTGCTATCTATCTAACTCTGCTATCTATCTATATTATTAAACCTACCCTTTGTGCTTCTGGTTTCCTTATCCTCCTGGAGCTGTAAGATTAAAAGCTATAATCTTACAGTTCCTCCCATAGAAATCCACTACAGGGGTAGGTTATATTATAATAACAGAAGGGCTTTTCTCAGTTGCCTCCGAGATTTTCCAGTAACACTTACCTTCAGCTAATTTCATCCTGAAATAAGAAATAAGGCCTAGAAGGAGCAAGGTGACAGGCAGGAATATTCTCCAAAACAGATAAAAAACTGGCAGTCCCTCACAAACTCAAATAAACATGCCCCATTTTCACAATGAAACCTCGCTGTGAGAGGCCTGTAAATTTTCCAGTAGTAATGTCTAATTCAGTCTATTCAGTCTCTCTGCGTGTTATTAAAGGTTACAATGATCCCCGTGCCAAACTCTTATTGGCCTTTGGTCCCAAAACTGAAACCTTTTCTAGGACTTTGTCCTGTTTGAACAATCTTGTGATTCTAAGAGGATTGAGGCTGGGTTATAAAATAACTAAGGGAATGGTAACAGAGCATTTACCTTGTTTTTCACTGATACAATGTGAAGTATTTAAATCCTCTTTATCATTAAATAGTAAGTAGTGTAAACAATCTATTATGTTTCTTCTAGGACTTTTAAAATTCAAATAGGAGCATAATTTCTACATAATAAGGGGGTTTAAATAAAATGCCACGTGTTTCCACTGTACCAGTGCTTCATAAAGAAGAAATAAAGATCAACATGTTTTTCTCATATCTGTTGTATTCAATTAGATCAATTGGACTTGAAGTTTAGTTCTTGAAGACGTTTCACTAGTCATCCGACTGGCTTTCTCAATTCAGAATGACTTGTACAAGAATCTGTGGCAATTATGTACCCTGGAAATCCCAATTCAGCATATCACAGCCAAGTGTTAAGGGCGTGATTGGATAGGGCTAAGAGGTGTTATAGGAATGCCAGGGTAAGGGGTCAAACAGCATTGTACATGGCAGACAGTTGGTGTCAAACCCCCCCACCTCTATTTAGGTTGGTTTCTTTATTTTCACATAAATGGCCTCCTTAACACCTCTCTTGAACCTTACCTGCCAAATCCTACGATGGAGTTAATCCCTTTGCAAGATTTACCTCATTGTGTCAGGTAAGAATTTCTGGTATATGCCATTCAATAGCCGTAACATTTTGCACTGTATATGGAATAAGCCCACTGCACTATTTCCAAAATGGTTTGGAAATGGCGCTGGCAACAACAACAAAAAAAATCAGTATTAAATCCACGCTAGCCGGATAATACCAGCAAGTGTATTTATGCACCGTCCCACAGTCAAATTCAGAAAAATATCTAGTAAAAAGAGCACTGATTTCACTGCAGCCAGGGGATTAAGTTATGTAATACTTTTTCTGTTCTGTTTCAGTTTCTTATCCTTTCCTTACTGAAAAATCTTTATCAGTAACAGTATAAGAGTAGGTTCATATATTAGCCATGGGTGAGAAATCTATAAGGAACTGAGTGATGTCATGTGTTTTTCTACTTAAAGATTTTTCACATTGACAGGTTGTTTATCAGAAGCCACATGACTATTAATGGAAATAATACACTATTTGATTTATCTTTATAAACATGAGTAGTATACAAATAAAGTGTTTAGCCTTTAAATAACATACAGTATGCACATTATAAAATTGTACAAAATTTTTGATTTGAGCCATGGCAGAAATGTGTGAGCCACTGTCTTTATAGGGCCACTGATCTTTAAACATGTACTACTAGCTTTCTTCATTCAGTATTAAACATAGGCATCTGAGAAGCTGTGCTAATTCTTATTGTACAGATTTGTACTAGAAAGCTTTAAGTCTTCTTGATATTCATTGGTTCACAGTCTAATGTGACCTAAATGATCATCCTAGCAGAAGATTATTGATATAATGAAGTGCACATTATACACATGGCAACCTAAGGGCAATCCATCTATTCAAAAATCTCAGTCTCAGGAAGATACAAAGATGGAAAAAGTGTGAATGAGAGTGAAAAAGATCACGTTGAGATGGAGGATGGGACTAAGGCACCGGGCTAGAAAGGAATCGTAGATGGGTTGGATTAAAATAGACAGATGGGCTGGAGGAAAAGAAACAGTAGAGAGAGAAGGTTTAGTTAAAGTGAAGCAGAGGTAGGGAAAAATGTGTGTTTTTCTTTTCAAAATATCAAATGGGTTTGTTTAGCTTTTATCCTTGGTTCTATTGAGGCAGATGGTCTCAATAGAATAGATGATATTTTGTGTCCCAGTAACAGTAGCCATGTAACATAGCTGCTAGCATTATTTATACTCCATAGATATGGTGCAACCAAAGAAAAACTGGATAACAAGCTAGTAATAGTGGAAACTTCACACACATGAATGTAATAGATGATATGCGATTTTCATACAGAGCCATTGACTTTTGTTAGTGTCTGCTTAGTTTCCACAGAGCAAAAAATGCATGTAGCCGTGTTTATGGCAGTGCTGGCAGTATACACAACATATAATGTATGCGATTAAAGCAATACAATGTATATGCAATAACAAGTCAATGTGTCCTGTTCCCACCAGTATTTTGCATTGTGCTGCAATAACACACAGCTGCATGTATTTTTAAGTGTTGCGGACACCAATAGAAGGCAATGGGATGGAAAAAAAAATCGTACAATAACGCTTATAAGTCCATTGTGTGTGTGTATTTCCGGATTAGCTTTTGATTCATTTGGGCAAACAATTTCAACTACCAGTAATATCTAACATATACAGTGCACAATAATACTCTAATTCTATTTTCAAAAAGTTTAAACCTTTTCTCTGTGGCAGGAGCGATTGCTAAACATTTTTGACGGATGCCTGTATACATGGTAGATAAATGTCCAAAACAGTCTTTTTCATCTACTTTGGCCAAGATTTTCTAGCTGTCATCCAGATTTTTGACTTACAAGCTAATAGCATTCCTTTGCTTTCCTTGGCTACACTTTCGGTTATGAATTGGTTATGAATAAAGTAAAAAAATTGCTAGGAAAGGTAGGAGATAGGAGATACCTCTATTCTTCAATAGTTACAGTGATAAGGCGCAATACTGGCTCCACTCATCTCTCTTTATTGTAGTTTTTTTCCATTAACTTTCTGCTCATCCTGGGGGTGGGGTGAGAAACTTATATGGGGGGGGGTATAAGTTTATCATATAGCAATATCAGTAGAAGTTATGTAAAAATACAATTTCCAGACTTATAGCCCATAAACGTGATTAAAATGATATATTACTTTCGTTATACTTAAATTTAACTCTGAGGTAGGGCCTGGTTGAATAAAAATACATGCATGCATACATATGTACATACACACAGCAAGGCAGCCTTTCTCTAAATAATTATTGAGTGCTTTTTCTTTTTTGTTTCCAAGCACAGCTGTCAGCTCCATTATGGGTCTAAGCCATATGAAGATTTCATTGGCATTTCACAATATGTATGTGTTATCTGCTTATCCACTGCAGCCCAGGGTTAGAAACATTTACAGTCATGAAAAGTTGAAGATCAATTTTAAGGTTTTATGTATCTGGACTAGTAATAAAAAACACCTGGTCCTTACTAGGGCCTAAATTATTAAAATCTATCATCAGGTATAAAGCAAACACACACAATGGGTTCCACCAAGCCATTATTTATTAAGCAAAATGTAGCCTAAATGCTGAAGCTGTTAATCAAAACAGTACCCCCTATGGCATCTATGGGAATTAAGAGGGTAATTAAAAGCCTTGTACACACGTTGGATAATTTTCATACGATGCAGCCGACGAACGTTTAACAACGTTATCTTATCCTCATCATTGAAAACGACATCTGTACACACAGCAACAATAGTCACCATGATAGTCGTTAGATATAGACGTTCGTAGGTAAGTAACGTTCGTATCTTTGCGCAATTACGAAGCAGAGCATGCACCTTTTATATATTTTCCGTTAGTAGACGTTAACGATAATCTGCCGACCATGTGACAAATAACGATAATTGGCAGAACAAATCCGCAAGGCTGATCGTCGGAAAAAGCCAACAATAGTCGACGGTCGTTGGTCTTTGACGATCGTTGATGCTATATTTTCGTACTAATATCGTGCGATTGCTCGTTCATCGGCTGCACGTACGACAAATATCCAACGTAAGTAGCAGTCAGATCCTTTTAATCACTTGATTAATTGATGATCAGTGTGACCAGTTCTATAAAAGCAGAGGGTTCACTGTTTACTGGTCTTGAGCTTTCAGTTTGTGTGGAATTCTATGCCAAGCAGGGGCATGTTTAGGGGGGGATTTCTGGTGCCTGGAATCCCCCCTTTCTGTCTGTTCAGTGCAGTCTGCCTAGTGTCAGACTGGGGTCTTGGGGCCCACTAGGAAATCAGACAAACTGGCCACCAGGATGAGTTTCAACTGACTGCTTTTGTTTATTAGAATGCATTTCTTACTGTCCCTTTGGCTCTGTATTTAAATTTAGCTGTTTTCTTTGTTTTCTTGGGTGAGCGGGCTGTGGGCCCACCGGGGGATTCCCCTGTAACCCGTGGGCCAGTCCGACACTGACTAAGCCATTCAACATGCCCTGGTGCCCATAGATTGGTACATAGATTGTTATATAGATTGTTACATTGTCAATTGAGCTGTGAGTGTGAATCAAGCCTTGTATGTTTCCAAAATGTATCCAGTCTGCCCTGTGATTGACAGCAGCATAGAAACTGTATCAGTTTTTGACCCTGCAGCTGTCTGAGTTGATTGATGCTGAGACTGGGTTATATACAGAAATTACTGTACCTACTACACTGTGATGGAGCTTAGTGAGCAGGAATAGGGACATTAATAATCCTAGAGGTGGATGTATAGCTGATTGTCAACATTGCATATATATATATATTTTCTTTTAAAGAATGATTGTTCATGTGCCCATATATGGTCCAATGTTATCGGCTTCTACTACAAATTCTGTCAGATCCACCGTCAGTGTCACAGCTCTGACTTTAAAAAACACTAATGGTAATGTAATGCAAATGTGGATTTCTCAGTAAAACAGAACGTTAGGCGGGATACACATGGACAAATTTTCCGTCCTGACCTTTCACCGATATATAGTGGTCGGTCACAGCAAATGTCTCCTAGGACCACAGCTAGCACCGTTACTGACGAAATCACCTCAGATTTTTCGGCTCAACCGACCAATACACGGAAATATCTGATAGTTTGCGTGTACCCAGCCTTAGTAAGTATATAATTTATACAAAAGAAAAGGGAATATGTGTATTGGCCAACTGTGATGATAATCATGGCAATAAGAGACTATATATAATATTATATGATCCATATTAACAGAACACATGAATTTATTCAGTCATGAACCTCCTTCTGGGCTTCTTTAGTGTAACCAGTTAGGATCCCCCCTTGAAAATCCTGCGCTTGCCACCAGGGCGTATCTAGGGCTAAGAAGATCCGGGGCACTCTGGGCACTCCATGTGCCGCGCGCAGCGCAAAATTTTTAGGCCACGCCCCTTTCTCCGCCCCAATTAGGACACACCACTAAGTACTTAATGAGATGGCCAAAAAGACACAGACAGACAGATAGATAACCACAACATAGACACACAGCCCGATAGTGATAAACAGACAGAAAGACAGTGAAATAGACAGACAGAGTAGAGATTTGGATAGAGAGACACAAATTAATGACACAAAGGCACAGTAAACTGGCAATATCATTATATACTGGTAGCAATCTGGTAATTTTAAACTTACTGTTGTGTTCAGTTGTAGTCAGTCGCTTGGCCATACCTTTGGCCAGGAGACCTTCTTGTACCTTTTACATGGACCTCTGCCCCTATCTATCTGTCCCTCTCTCTTGTATATCTATCTATCTAACTTGCTATCTATCTATCTATCTAATATGCTATTATCTTTGTCCTCTCTCTCTCTGCTATCTATCTATCTAACTCTGCTATTATGTTATCTAACTCTGCTATCTATTATCTAACTCTGCTATCTACTATCTATCATCTATTATCTATCTATCTATTATCTATTATCTCTATCTATCTATCATCTATCTATCTATCTGCTATCTATCTATCTATCTACTCTGCTATCTATCTATCTATCTAACTCTGCTATCTATCTATCTACCTCTGCTATCTATCTATCTAACTCTGCTATCTATCTATCTATCTATCTATCTATCTTAACTCTGCTATCTATCTAACTCTGCTATCTATCTATCTATCTAACTCTGCTATCTATCTATCTATCTATTTTATCTAACTCTGTCTATCTATCTAACTCTGCTATCTATCTAACTAACTCTGCTATCTACATCAATCTGTCTATCTAATCTATCTAACTCTGCTATCTATCTATCTATCTAACTCTGCTATCTATCTATCTACTAACTCTGCTATCTATCTATCTATATAACTCTGCTATCTATCTATCTATCTATCTATCTATCTATCTATCTATCTATCTATCTATCTATATACTCTGCTATCTATCTATCTATCTATCTATCTAACTCTGCCTATCTATCTAACTCTGCTATCTATTCTATCTAATCTTGCTATCACTATCTAACTCTGTCTATCTATCTATCTAATCTGCTATCTATCTATCTATCTAACTCTGCTATCTATCTATCATATAACGCTGCTCTCTATCTATCTATCTATCTATCTATCTATATATCGAACTATCTAACTCTGCTATCTATCTATCTACTCTATACTATCTATATATCTATCTAATCTGATAGCGTATCTCTATCTATCTATCTATCTACTATCTATCATATCTCTACTGCTACTAACTGTATCATCTATCTATCTAACGTGCATCTAACGTGCTATCTAACTCTGGTATCTATCTAGTAGGAGAAGCCGGGAGCGCAGAGGCCGTCTCTGATGTCTGCGCGTCGCGCGCGTGACGTCATCGCGCGGCGTGCGCGTGACGTCTATCGCGCCGACGGAGTCCGCCGGGAGTCCGGAACTAGGGGCACAAGTCAGGAAAACATTGGGGCACTTTGCAAAACATCCGGGGCACGTGCCCCGAATGTTTTAAGTAGATACGCCACTGCTTGCCACTGCCAAGGAGAAAAGATATCAGCAATGACCTTAGAAATGTTGCTGTCCATCAATTTGCAAAGGGTTAGAAGGCCATTTCCAAACAATTTGAAGTCCATCATTCACAGAGAGAAAAATTATCACAAGTGGAAAACTTTCAAAACAGTTTCCATTTTTCTAGAAGTGGATATCCCAGCAAATATACCAAGGCCAGAAACAGCAAGCTCAAAGAACTACATCTCTGAAGACAGCTCGTGTGTGTTAAATTTAACATCATTTTAATTAGAAAAAGACTATAGTTGTTTGGAAAGATTGTCAGGACAAAGCCACTTCAATAAAAGAACATGGCAGTACAGCTGCAAAGGGTAAAAGAAGAAGGTAAAAGATCTGTTTTAAAGTTTTACATATCAGGACATACTTACCAGGTGCACGATCAACATCTGCTTGTGACTTTATGAATTGCCGCTCATGAACTTCCTCCTTTCCACCAGCAGATGTCATTGTTCTCCTCAGAGATATCACATCTGGAACTTCTACCTGCCCACCAGCAGAGGGTCTCTACCTTAAGAACTGTGTGTATTACAGACTATTACTGGAGGAGATTTGTCACCTGACCTTCCTATGTCTGCATTTAAGGCCAGCAGAACAGTGCTTCAGTGCTAGTTCATTGTACTTACGTTTCGTGTCCTAGCCCTTCTAGCCAAAGTTAGCAGTCTTGTATTAGAGTCCTGTATCCGTTTCTGGGTGCCCTCCTGTGTTTTGACTGTGTTCCTTGTGTCTATTCTCTGCCTAGCGATTCTTGTATTATTTATCTCCCGTTTATATTTTTCCTGTTCTTCTACCCGTTCCCTGCTGCCTCTTGTTTTGCGTATTTGGTTTATTGTTATTTTATCTTCCTGGGTTTTGGGTCTGTGTGCACGCATTTGTATATACACTGGATTACTCTGCATTGATATCTTATGCAGAGTAGGCTAGTATGTTACTACAGACGCAGGTTATGCTCAATAAATACACTTACCTGCAGGGAGATTGTCTTGCATTACCTTTTCGTATGTATGCATGTTGTAGTGCATGAGGTTAATGTCTACAAATGCTTCATTATCATTTAATTCCTTGCATTTTTAATAAATTGCCTTGTCATTTATTCCTGGCTTGGTCGCTCAGTTTTCCCCATAAGTGACATTTCCTGCCCCTATTGCACATCTTGTGCATTGCCCATGTTTGGTTCAGGTGCAATGCATATATGCAATCCTAACACCAGGTTTCCAATTAAACCTTTGATGTAAAAGAACACACAATAGGTTCCACTGATCTTTTTTTTAAATTAAACTATAATGTATTCAAAATGCAGGAGCCATGTATGGAAAACTGCATACACCCCATGATTCAATAGTTTGGAAATACAGTTTCACTCTCACTGTAAAGAAAACCTTTTCTAACCTGAAAGATGAAACTTCTTTTCTTCCAATCTTAAAGGATGTCCACGAGTCCTCCGACATGACCTATTAGTAAACAATGCACCAGGAGTTCATTGTATGGCCGATTAAATATTGTATAAAGTGATCACATCCACACGCAAACGTTGCTTCTCTAATGTAAACAGCCCTAACTTGTCTAATCTGCCTGCATATTAAGCCCCTCCATTCCCTTTGTTTTAGTGAATTCTCTGAACTGCTTCCATTCCAAGATGTCTCTTTTGTATATGGGATTCCAAAACTGCACCGATATTCCAAATGAGGCCTTACCAGTGCATTGAAAGGGGAGATAATGTTTTTTTTCTCTTAAATCTATCCCCTCTTTAACAAGACAATATTTTTCTAGCCGTTGCTGCCTGGCATTGTTTGCTACAGATAAATCTGTTATCTACCAAAACCCCCAAATATTTTCCATTAGAGATGAACTTAACTTAAGTTATTTATGGTTTAGGTGGCACCGGAATTTGTAAACACCAAAAGCATCACCTTACATTTATCAACAGTCAGTCTGTATCAGTCTTTCACATTGTTGAGCAAAAGTTTTGTCACACTCTTTTTTCTACAATGTTGCTTCAGTTCATTGAGGTTTGCAAACACTTGTTTATTCATAGCTTTATGAAGGACCTGCTACAACATTTTGATCAAGTTGTTGCCTGGAATTTTACTGGACCGTTTTAATACCCTGACATTTTTTTTAAAGCCATTCTGTTGTATATTTGCTGGTGGGTTTAGAATCATTGTCCTGTTGTTGCATTACCCAAGTTTTAGCTTTTAGTTAGTCTTGTTTATTGAGATTGGGTTGGTCACTGTGGTTGTTTTGTTAGTTTTACCTTACGTCATGCTCAAGCAGCCAAAAAAGGGAAAAGACTAAAGCTGCAGCCAGTGATAAGTGAGAAAGTAAGTTTAAAACAATGAGAGAAAACAAACAAAACAACCACAGTGATTAATCCAAACTCAATAAACAAGACTATCTCACTAACTAAGAAGGCTATATCAATACAGTGATGAAACATATATATAGATGAGTCTAAAAAAAAGAATGAAGACAAGGCTAAACTAAGAAAGGGCAAGGTAAGGTCACAGGAAAAAAAAAACCAGGATACCAATAGAAGAGCAAGGAACCAGAAACAAAATCAGAAACCAAGGCAGGGGAATCAAAACGGATCAAGACACAAACTGGGGAGCCAAGTACACATGGGTTTTTTTTTTTAAAGTTGCTGTCCATTTTGAGGACAAATTGTAATAGTAGGACTTGTAAATTTTATTATTATTGTGGATTTATATAGCGCTAACATCTTCTGTAGCGCTTCACAGAGACCTGGGGAATGGTCTAGGGAACCCGTAAATATAACCAAAACTTATTTTAAAACTATCTTTCCTAAGATCATGCTGATTTGAGCTTCCGCATTCCATTTTCGAGAGTTAGAGAATCAACATTACTTCGAGGATTCGATTTTCGATAATCGTCTACTTTCGATTTCAATATGTTTCTACTTTCGATTTTTGATAATCGTCTATTTCGATTTCGATAATCGGCTACTTTCGATTTTTTGATTTTGATAATCGGCTACTTTGATTTCAATAATTGTCTACTTTCATTTTTGATTTTTGATTCGTCTACTTTGATTTTCGATAATCGTCTACTTTCGATAAAAATTTTAAATGCGAAAAATCCAGGTTCCGTGAATTCAGAGAGTTCCGAAAGTTTTTGGGAATTCGAAACCCTCAGATTCGATTGAAACTGGGTTCTATTCGAACCCACATTACATCTCTAGCACACAGGTGAGAGGGATTGACGAGATGATGAATAATAAGAGAGACTCTGGTGGTTAATGAGAAAGCAATTCAAAAAGTCCAAGAGTCCTGTGCCTCCAGCAGGGGGAAATCGGAATTGCAGGAAACCCAAACAGTCATGGCATACAATTAACCTACAGTAGGAATTACCTTTACCTTAAAATTAAAGGTTTTATTTTAAAATCTTTTTCTGATGAATGTAACTGGTTCATGTAACTCTATGCATCACTTACATTATTTCAATAATAAAACCGATGTTTGATGTAGTCACTGTGTTTCTAGCATTTTCTCCATCTAGCTCAATCTTACAAGCTAAGCATGATTTTGTCATTATTCTTCTGATTAATTTGCATGTATTCATATCCTAATTGCTAGACTGTCGCTAGAAACACTTTGAAAGTATTTTGACTGACAAATTTCCAACTTATCAGCTGTATGAAAGAACAGAAGTTCACTGGGTTCAGCCATTCTCTTGTATTCTCACATGACCTTATCTAATTACAGTGAGTTAAAGACATTTTATGAAAGTTTGATTACAAAATTTATATGTGCAAGCTTGCTATATTTTTTTTTTTTTTTTCCGAAGGACATATTTCACCATTTGCTTTTCTGTCAAACTTTTGCAGTATTTAGAATTTAAAGGGGATTACACTGTGGTGTTGGATGTATGGAATGTGTTTCTTTTATTTTAAATTTGCATAAAAGGAAACTAAACGTTCAAATAAATAAAATGTTCAAAGGCAACTATACTAAGTTCTAAAAGGGCATGTTCACCCTTATACAAAAGCTGGTAATTGTCAGTTACCTGCCCCCAACTCCAACTGATCTATATGCACTTGATTACCTGCATACTAACCAGATATGTAAGGGTAATTATGTATTATTGAGTAAGCTGGCCCATCCCTCCATGCATCATCAACCTGCTGCTTCCTCTGCACATGCTCAAGCATATGAAAAACCTTTGATCAGAGGGAGGAGGCAGATACATTTGCCAGAAAGGAATATACCTTATCATTAAACTTCTGGTTACAAATGCATGTAATAAATTAGGAAACTAGTTTTTTGTTTTAAGGGTGGACATGCCCATTAAGTTTTTTAGGTAAATCCTATTTTGTAGGGGGGGGGGTAAGATTAAAGGGCATGTTCACCCCAAACAAAAAATTTAATGCAACATAATAACCCCAAAAACCTACACCTGCTAGGTTTAAATTTCTCTGTGAAGCTCCTATACAGCACCACAGCTGCTGCTGTGCACAGAATAGGCAGGGAACAGCAGCAGCAGAGAGCCAAGGGAACAGGTAAATATACTTTGGAGCCTTGCTGAGAGTTTTAAACCTTGCGGGTTTATGGGGAATTTGTTTTAAAGGGCATGTCCACCCTTTATTAAACTTTTTATATGTATACATATTGATCCCCCAGCCCCAACCGCGATAATAAAATTATTAGAAAGTGCCCCATATGTAATTACCTTCCCTCTATCCTCCGTGGCAGTCTCCAGGCCCTCTGCTTGCACGGAAATGTAAGAATTTTTGTACACTACAGAGTGGGGCCAGTATGGGTTAATTTGAGTTTTGGGGTGGACATGCCTTAAGTTTTAAACTTTAGTTTGGGGATAGACACGCCCTTTAAAATTACTACCTCCAATTCTGGAGTAGCACCATGTCTCCGCCTTTTTTAAGATATGAATAAATATTGATTTCAGAATTCACTACACCTCCGTGAGTAGCGCTGTGATTCATTGTTCTACGTTGACATTGAAGAGCCTGAACCTGGGGGTAATCTGCCTAAAACAGTACGCACCTAGGAGGTGAGTCCTTTTGAGTGCCGACACACCTGCTTGTTTTACCTCCAATTCTGCATTTTTAAGTGGGAGGAAACTCATTTTAATGTCAGGATAGTTGCATTTAAATATTCAGAAAATGCTGTTTGGGAATGTTTTCAACAAAACCAAAGTATAATGAAATATACAAGGCAGGGTAATTTCCTCAATCTAGAGTCCAGCAAAACCAAGAATATTTGCAAAATATAAAGTTAGCACATCATGGTACTGACTATTGTGTAGGGTTGTCAAAAGACGATTTAAGACAGCAAATGTTTTCTCAGATGATTTCTTTAATCTAAGAACAGGTAGTAATTTTCAACTTCCATGAAGAATTTAGGCTTAAAGGGCATTCCTTCTATAGTAACACAAAACAACTGTCCACTGGTCAGTTAGTTGCCTCCCAACCAACTAATATATTGAGCACTAATTTATATTCATTACTAACCAGATAGTAAAAGGGCATGTCAGCCTAAAATAACATTTATATTCTGGTAGAGGACCCCCCCAAACCCCATTTTCACAATATTTAGAAATCTCAAATAGGCATCTGAAGGGACTTACCTGACCTGGTCCCTTACCATCTGGGCACCGTCCACTGCTCCTATTTCAAGCATGTTTTTGCAAAAATAGGAGCAGAGATCCTCTGTGCTGACAGCCACTCTACTTCATGGTCACGGCTGTTAGGCAATTGGGCATGACGTTGCATGCGCATGATGTTGTGCCTTAACTGACAGCTTTGACCAGGAAGTGGAGCAGTTGTAAGCGCAGAGCAGAAGAGGAGCGGCAAGGAACCGGGTCAGTTAAGTCTCTTCATATGCATCTTTGAGATTTGAAAATTGGGAAATGGGGTTTTGGGGTCCTCTTCCGCATATTAAAGTTTATTAAGGCTGGGCATGCCCTTTAGAGATTATTATTGCCTACATTCTGGCAAAGTAAGCTGCTCCTCCTTTCATGCAGTAAATCAAGATGTGACTGCTGCCATCACAGCCAATGATTGACTGCTGTTTCCCCAGCTGCCTCCTTTGCACATGCTCAAGCTATAAATAGTTCATTGAACAGAGGAAGGAGGCAGATACTTTACCAGAGAACGATGATAAATATCTGTTACAAATGCATATAATAAAAGAGCAGTTAGGGTTACTTCTGTTGGTGAGCTGTTCATTAACTAATTATTTAGGAGGCTTCTGATTGGAAGAATAAAGGGCATGTACAAATATGGAGAAAATCTTTGCGCTTTCGCTTTAATTCTTATATGTTTTTCCTAAACATTTGTCAGTATAGCACAACAGTTAGCATATTTAGTAAGTATGCAAAAATATATTGTTATACTTAAAATGCCTCAGAAATAGGTGTTTCTAGGGGCAGCATCCATTGCTGTCACTATCCTGGTACTGATATAGTTTAGTTTAAATATGATCACAAAGAGTTAGGAATGTTCACTTCTTTTCTGCCATACATTGCTTTGCGTGATGTGCTTATGACTGCATTTTCTTTTATTATGCATCCAACTCAAAAATTTAGAACAGTCCATCCTTTTCCCCCATATCTTTTTTAATTCCACAATCTGTCACAACACTTTACATTAGAGAATTCAAATCAGGTAGATTCAACAGTATGGTGAAAGCAGTAAAATGTTAATCAGAAAATATATTTTTATATAACGACATTGATCTGTTGAAGGGTATAGAGACAAGAGATGACATAAGTGGTTCCTTTGCCTTTTCCTAGTAGAGTCTTCATGATTCATCTCTAGTATGACATCTTCAATGCCAGTAAAGACAGAGAAAATAAATCTTATTGAGTGCACCAAGCAGAAGAAAAAAATGTTGGAGTGCATTATATTCTATTATACACAAGTTTCAGTAAGTCATGTGATATTTGTGACATTATGTTGCTGAACCTTGATTCTACCATATGAGATGGCTAAGGAAATATTAAAGGGCATGTCCACCACAACATGCAATTTTAAGTAAAGATTCAGCCCCCCAGCATAAATCTTGCTACACTATACTATACTTACCTTTAGCAAAACTACATCTATCTTTACTTACAGATCCTGATATCTTGCCAGCCAGTAGATGCCTCCTATACCGTGTGCGTTAAATAGTGTGTTACATAGCAGCAGAGCAGGATTCTACTCTGCAGCTCCAGGAAATGAAGTCATGAATGGTTACCTCATAGGCAACATTGATTCTCATACCTGGAGGCTGCAGATTGGGATTGGGGGATTGGGGTCTGGTAGTAGAAGAGAGAAGAAGATTTGTTAAAGTAGAAAGATAGTTATGCCTGGGAGGGGGGCAAAACCTTTCTTAAAATGTGGAGGGGAGTGTACATGCGCTTTAACTTTGGAATGTTTAAAGGGGAAGTTTAGTGCAAATACATATGCTTTTCAGAAAAAAGAGCACTGTTTATTCATCCCAATGACCTTAACCTGCCCATTCAGCATTTTGTCTGTGTATAAATAACTGCAACTGAAATACTGGCTTTCTGTTTGCAGGACCCCTAGTAGAGACCATTATGGTTTGTTCCTTGACCCAGCGCCTGGGTTGATTCAGTGCTCAGTAGAGATCTGAGCATCTCTGACCCATCCAACAGCCAATCAGTAGAAATAACTGTTAGGAACATTCCAAGGATGTGGTGCTTCCTGGGAAGAAGAAGGAATGTTAGAACCTGAAATGTCAGCTCAATAATGTCAACAGCAGGGAACAGCAAAGGGTATGAAATCAACTGATTTTTCAAAAAGTGAGAGAATAGTAGAATAACTAAGAAGGCATTACAAAATCTAACAATTTAACTTCCTGCTCTGAAACCATGTCAGTCAATCTTCCCTGTGTCTCCTCCTCCCCTTTGCAGCCCCCCTGGTTCCTCCCACTCATGGACCCCATGGTCTCTCCAGTTGCAGACCCCCTATGGCCCATTCTCTTACAGCCCCATGTGACCCCACCCACCCAGGGGGTGCCATGGCCCCGCCCACCACGGGTGCCTAAGTCCTGCCCACCCACCCGTGGGTGCCTAAGAATTCTGCTGAAAAGGCTGTTTTCACATAGTGGAGGAAAAAGGGCTGTAGATTCCCTTACTACTTGTTCAGGACTTCACACAACAGAGAGGAGGAGGGACTTGTCTCCCTACCACACTGAGGGAGTCTGAGGCTGTGCTCGCCGGCAGCACTGTGCAGGAGAAGCCTTAGGAATGTCACATGTCAGCCTCCCACCTATTTACTTTCTGGACAGTCATTTCTTTATATCTTGGGCGGTGGAGCATGTAGAGATGGTGATTGATGGCTGTTTAAAGGTAGGAAACTGGCCTTTAATTTTAAATTTTGTTTGGAGAATACAGTTCCGCTTTAAAGGGTATGTACACTGGAAAATTAGTTGTTTTTTTTAATTGCCCATTAGTGGAAATTTTAATTCATCTAATTAGACTATACTGTTTTTTTTTTGATCTGCCCCCTATTTCATTAGATTTCCATCTGAAACATCTTACGTTTACATTCTGTTAGCAGTTTTGCTGTAGCTGGAATGGTTAGACAGTTACTATAACTATAACTTAAACTTTAATTGAAAATGGGAGTTATAAAGCATTTATGAATCTTACCTCCCGTTCTTCAATTAAACCATCAGGAGACAGGAGGGAACAGAAGAAACATATGGACGTACATTGTAAGGGAGGATCGTAATCGTGGGTTAGTTTCTTCTGTTTCCTCTGTCTCCTGATGGTACAAAGAAGAACTAAATGAAGAACTAGAGGTTAAACATAGCTCCATTATCACCCATTCTTCAATTAACTGAAATAGATTAAGATTAGATTAAATATTTTTTTGGTGGAGATACCCTTTAATGCATACTGCAACAGGCCTATCTAGTCAGGATACATGTTTATTTGCTTTTATGAATGTCTTCATTCTTTCCTTTAGTTGAGGAAGATTTTATCTGCAACAATATCCAGCTGTACTCTTTGGGTCTAACATATGGTCATTGGCCTTACCAAGTAGTGTTTTGTTAATTATATAGTGACAATTCTAAGATCACTTCAGTCCACTTGTGGAAAGGAGTTGCTATTGCAATCCTGAACAGAATATTCCCTATAAAACTTGACACCTATAAAAGATCTTTGACATATTTGCTATAGCTAGAGAAAGAATATCATGACAACATTTCCAAAGACTTTAAAGATTCGTAATTTTGCCAGGAAACAATGAAACAATGTTAATAAAATACAGGTAACATAAATATACACATTCTATAGATAACTTACCTAAAAACAGATGACCTCTTGGGTGAAAATGGTATGCGACAGCTTTATTTACACAAATAATAATTATATTTATAAATTTAAACATGCCTTAGCTACAGGATATTAAGAAAAAACTGCAAACAGAGAATGCTGGAATTGTGGTTTTCACAACGTGAAAGGTCACAAGTTAAACACACCTGCTCTATACCATTAGGCTGTATTATATCTAGACACATGCCTTTGCCACAGGCAATAAATAAGATACTTTGCATGTTCCCACCCATTTCTTTAAGTGAGAAATATGTGTTTATAGTTTAGATATTAGGCAATGTTATAATAACCTGATTCTATGAGGTACCGCTGTTATAAGAAGGCGCTATTTCAGTTATGCTCTGTGGGGAGCTTTTAGCCCTCTATACACACCTCCCCTAACAGTATATTCAATCAGTATTTGTGTTACCAAGTCCTAACCGCATAGTAACTGTAAATCTGGAAATTGTTGTGGTAAATACTAATAAGTATGAACCTTGCATGTTAATCGGATACTGTATAGGATTTAAGGTGGCCATAAATATCCGATTTACTCCTGCGATACTAGATTTGATCCTGCCGGAACGGCCTTTCCATTTTTCTATGCCCCCGACAGGTGGTTCTGGAGGATTGGTCTAATGTCGTGGGAGCACTCGGGCAGGAAGTAAAATAGATACAGTATGGGCTGCTTTGATTACCGAAAGGTGCTGTTTAGATTGCCTCGGTCAGTCTTCAGACCTGCAGGTTTATTCACATAGACCCTCTATATTCTAGCTGGCAGGTAGTATAGGTAAGGGAGGAATAAGTGTTGTGTTTGTTCATTAATATGATGGATTATTGGTTTTTTTTAGGGCCTTCAGACTATTTTATTATTGCCCCCTGGATGTTCTGATGGTTCCTGTGCGCACTGCAACTACACATAGCAAACATACACACATAATTCCCATGTGCACCAACGGGCACAATATATATAAAAAATTGTGTGTGATTGTCTTTGCTGAATTTCAACTGTTACAGTGCCAGTCACCACACAATATGACTAATGACTTGGATGAGGGTGGTGGGTGGGGTTGGTGAGAGATGAAGAAGGAGCAGGGGTGAGGGGGTTGTTGTGCTTAAAAAGAGAATTATGTGTGTCTGTGAGTGTATGAAAATGTTGGCTTTTAAACTGAAACTAAAGGAACCTAAAATTATTTTAGCGCTTGTTTACTGGCATAATTGGTGCACAGGTAATTGATGCATGGAAAAGAAGCACAGACACAGATATAAAGGACAAATATCAGTAAATGTGATACTCCCTTTATCGTGGTTGCAAAATACCAAATGACATTTAAACACGAGCTATACCACACAAGGCCAAAATACTGATAGTAGCAGTATTTTAACCCTTTCAATGCCAGAAGAATTTCATATTTTTTTTTGCGTTAACTGCCAGAAGAATTTTCAGGATTTTGCCCTTAATCGCTTTAGACAATTTTACAGTAGGAAACCTTGCAGTAGTAAATCAGGAATATTATACATTGTTTTTTTCAACACAAAGTCTACTTTACCATGGTAACAGAATTTTGTAACTTTCTGGAAATTTTACTGGAATTATGGGTAAAATATGTAAAAAAAATACTTATAGTTATCTTAAGGTTACACACAAAAATCTTACTGTTTCTAAAAGCTCTGATACTCTCGATACAAGATACCAGATATATGTAGGTACCGACTTTTCTGTACAGGAGACCCCCCAAACTAAACGGCACCTTCTAGAATATTACACCAAATTAAAATGTATAACCACTACGACGTTAACATAGAATATCTACCAAATTAACTAAAATATCCCCACAAGTGAGATTATTTTAGAAACAAACACACCCGAAGGATTTTACGAGTGAGGTGTAAGTTTCGATCCACAAATGCAGATACCCGGACGCAGCTCTCACATTCCTTTTTTCCTCAATGTAAAATCAGAGACAAAATCAATTCGAATTTCAGCTAAAACTGTGGAAGAAAGTTCAACTCATCTCAAAATATGAAAGCCTAACCCTCCGAATAAAAAATGGTATGCACATCATGTGTGGTACCCAGAGATTAGCTACCAACTACCCAGAGCGTGACCAGTTGCCAATGTCAGTAGCAGCCAAAAAAAAATTAGCCAGTTTTGTATTTGAACAGTCTGCAGTTTTTTCACAAAAGACCCCCCAACTCAGAAAATACCCCCACAAACTATATATTCCTGAAATCTACACACCTTAGCTATGTAACGCTGTGTCGTTGTCATTCATACCATCAATGGTGTGGGCGCAGTTCTTCGTAGAAGTTTGCCATTTTTACCAGTTTTCAAAAAAAATGAACATCAAACACATTCAAAACAACATGTCCTGAATCAAACGGTAACATATGTGTGTGTTCACACATGGACGTGGAAGCGAAAAGCCACAAAGTGAGACAATGCACGATGGCTCAGAAACGGCGAAGAAATATTTAGCCAATCCCGAATTGGACAGTCTGCAGTTTTTTCCACAAAACACCCCCCCCTAACTTAGAAATAACCCCACAACTATATATTCCTGAAATCAACACACCTTCAGCTATGTAACGTGTAGGTTATTCATTCATACCATCAATGGTGTGGGCGCAATTCTTCGTTAGAAGTTTGCATTTGTCTGAAAAATGAACAAAAAACAACTTCAAAAGTATATGAAAACATGCCAAAACCTCATGGGTATAAAAAAAGTTACTAAATATCAATCTCCTAAATGTCCGAATCAAACGGTATACCATATGTGTGGTTGCACACTCAGACGTGGAAGCGAAAAGCCACAAATGAGACAAAGCACGATGGCTCAGAAACAGCGAAAATTTTTAGCCAACTCCCGAATTTGGACAGTCTGCAGTTTTTTCCACAAAACACCCTGATAACTCAGAAATACTCCCCACAAACTTATATTCCTGAAATATACACACCTTCAGCTATGTAGCACTGTAGTTTGTTCATTCATACCATCAATGGTGTGGGCGCAGTTCTTTGTAGACGTTCGCACTTTTGTGAAAAATTGAACAAAGAACACTTCAAAGGTAAAAATCATGCCAAAACCCATGGAATCTAAAAAAAAGGTACTAAATATCAATCTCCCAAATGTCCCGAATCAAAACGGTATGCCATATGTGTGGTTGCACACTAGACGTGGAAGCGAAAAGCCACAAAGTGAGACAATGCACATGGCTCAGAAACAGCGAAAATATTTAGCCAACTCCGAATTTGGACAGTCTGCAGTTTTTTCCACAAAACACCCTGATAACTCAGAAATACTCCCACAAAATATATATTCCTAAAATATACACACCTTTAGCTATGTAGCACTGTAGTTTGTTCATTCATACCATCAATGGTGTGGGCGCAGTTCTTCGTAGACGTTCGCACGTTTTGTGAAAAAATTAACAAAAAACAACTTAAAAGGTAAAAAATCATGCCAAAACCTCATGAATCTAAAAAAAGTTACTAATATCAATCTCCCAAATGCTCGATCAAACAGTATGCCAATGTGTGGTTACACACTGGGTGGAAGCGAAAAGCCACAAAGGAGACAATGCACGATGGCTCAGAAACAGCTAAAATATTTAGCCAACTCGAATTGGACAGTCTGCAGTTTTTTCCACAAAACACCCCCCAACTCAGAAATACCCCCACCAAACTATATATTCCTGAAATCTGCCACACCTTTAGCTATGTAACCCTGTATTAGTTCGTGCATTCATACCATCAATGGTGTGGGCGCAGTTCTTCGTAGAAGTTGTCACTTTTACCAGATTTTCAAAAAAATGAACACATCAAACAACATTCAAAAAAGGTAGAAATCATGCCAAAACCCCATGGAATGTAAAAAACTGTATGCCATATGTGTGGTTGCACACTCAGACGTGGAAGCGAAAAGCCACAAAGTGAGACAATGCACGATGGCTCAGAAACACCGAAAATATTTAGCCAACTCCGAATTTGGACAGTCTGCAGTTTTTTCCACAAAACACCCGATAACTCAGAAATACTCCCCACAAACATATATTACTAAAATATACACACCTCAGCTATGTAGCACTGTAGTTGGTCATTCATACCATCAATGGTGTGGGCGCAGTTCTTCGTATTAGACCTTCGCATTTTGTGAAAAAAATGAACAAAAAAACAATTCAAAAGGTAAAAATCATGCCAAAACCTCATGAAATCAAAAAAAATTACCAATATCAATCTCCCAAATGTCCTGAATCAAACGGTATGCCATATGTGTGTGTACACACTGGACGTGGAAGACGAAAAGCCACAAAGTGAGACAATGCACGATGGCTCAGAAACAGCTAAATATTTAGCCAACTCCGAATTGGACAGTCTGCAGTTTTTTCACAAACACCCCCCCAACTCAGAAATACCCCCCAATAAACTATATATCTGAAATCGCACACCTTTAGATATGTAACCCTGTAGTGTCGTGCATTCATACCATCAATGTGTGGGCGCAGTTCTTCGTAGAAGTTGCACTTTTACCAGATTTTCAAAAAAAATGAACATCAAACAACATTCAAAAAGGTAGAAATCATGCCAAAACCCCATGGAATGTAAAAAATGGTTATTGCCATATGTGTGGTGCACACTCAGACGTGGAAGCGAAAAGCCACAAAGTGAGACAATGCACGATGGCTCAGAAACAGCGAAAATTTAGCCAACTCCGAATTTGGACAGTCTAGTTTTTTCCACAAAACACCTGATAACTCAGAAATATCCCACAAACTATATATCTAAAATATACACACCTTCAGCATGTAGCCACTGTAGTTTGTTCATTCATACCATCAATGGTGGGGGCGTAGTTCTTCGTAGACGTTCGCACTTTTGTGAAAAAATGAACAAAAAAACAACTTCAAAAGGTAAAAATCATGCCAAAACCTCATGAAATCTAAAAAAAAGTTACAAAATATCAATCTCCCAAATGTCCTGAATCAAACGGTATGCCATATGTGTGGTCACACATGGAAGTGGAAGCGAAAAGCCACAAAGTGAGACAATGCAGATGGCTCAGAAACGCTAAAATATTTACCAACTCCGAATTGGACAGTCTGCAGTTTTTTCCACAAAACAACCCCCAACTCAGAAATACCCCCCATAAACTATATATTCCTGAAATCTGCACACTTCGATATGTAACCCTGTAGTTCGTGGCATTATACCATCAATGGTGTGGGCGCAGTTCTCGTAGAAGTTTGCACTTTACCAGATTTTCAAAAAATGAACATCAAACAACATTCAAAAGGTAGAAAATGCCCAAAACCCCATGGAAGTAAAAAATGTATGCCATTAGTGTGGTTGCACACTCAGACGTGGAAGCGAAAAGCACAAAGTGAGACAATGCACGATGGCTCAGAAACAGCGAAAATATTTAGCCAACTCGAATTGTTACAGTCTGCAGTTTTTTCACAAAACACCCTGAAACTCAGAAAATACTCCCCAAAACTATATATTCCTAAAATATACCACACCTTCAGCTATGTAGCACTGTAGTTTGTTCTTCATACCATCAATGGCTAACTCTGCTATCTATCTATCTAACTCTGCTATCTATCTATCTAACTGCTATCTATCTATCTAACTCTGCTATCTATCTATCTAACTCTTACTCTGCTATCTATCTATCTAACTCTGCTATCTATCTATCTATCTATCTATCTATCTATCTATCTATCTATCTATCTATCTATCTATCTATCTATCTCTGCTATCTATCTATCTAACTGCTATCTATATTATTATAACCTACCCCTTTGTGGCTTCTGGTTCCTGTATCCTCCGGAGCTGTAAGATTATAAAGCTATAATCTTACAGTTCCTCCCATAGAAATCCACTACAGGGGTAGGTTATATTATATAACAGAAGGGCTCTTTCTCAGTTGCCTCCGAGATTTTCCAGTAACACTTACCTTCAGCTAATTTCATCCTGAAATAAGAAATAAGGCCTAGAAGGAGCAAGGTGACAGGCAGGAATATTCTCCAAAAGATATAAAAAACTGGCAGTCCCTCACAAACTCAAATAAACATGCCCCATTTTCACAATGAAACCTCGCTGTGAGAGGCTGTAAATTTTCCAGTAGTAATGTCTAATTCAGTCTATTCAGTCTCTCTGCGTGTTATTAAAGGTTACAATGATCCCAGTGCCAAACTCTTATTGGCCTTTGGTCCCAAAACTGAAACCTTTTCTAGGACTTTGTCCTGTTTGAACTAATCTGTGATTCTAAGAGGATTGAGGCTGGGTTATAAAATAACTAAGGGAATGGTAACAGAGCATTTACCTGTTTTCATGATACAATGTGAAGTATTTAAATCCTCTTTATCATTAAATAGTAAGTAGTGTAAACAATCATTATGTTTCTTCTAGGACTTTTAAAATTCAAATATGGAGCATAATTTCTACATAATAAGGGGGTTTAAATAAAATGCCACGTGTTCCACTGTACCAGTGCTTCATAAAGAAGAAATAAAGATCAACATGTTTTTCTCATATCTGTTGTATTCAATTAGATCAATTGGACTTGAAGTTTAGTTCTTGAAGACGTTTCACTAGTCATCCGACTGGCTTTCTCAATTCAGAATGACTTGTACAAGAATCTGTGGCAATTATGTACCCTGGAAATCCCAATTAGATTCACAGCCAAGTGTTAAGGGCGTGTTGGATAGTGGCTAAGAGGTGTTATAGGAATGCCCAGGGTAAGGGGTCAAAACATTGTACATGGCAGACAGTTGGTGTCAAACCCCCCCACCTCTATTTAGGTTGGTTTCTTTATTTTCACTAAATGGCCTCCTTAACACCTCTCTTGAACCTTACCTGCCCAAAATCCTACGATGGAGTTAATCCCTTTGCAAGATTTACCTATTGTGTCAGGTAAGAATTTCTGGTATATGCCATTCAATAGCCGTAACATTTTGCACTGTATATGGAATAAGCCACACTGCACTATTTCCAAAATGGTTGGAAATGGCGCTGGCAACAACAACAAAAAAAATCAGTATTAAAATCCACGCTAGCCGGATAATACCAGCAAGTGGCTTTATAGCACCGTCCCACAGTCAAATTCAGAAAAATTATCTAGTAAAAGAGCACTGATTTCACTGCAGCCAGGGGATTAAGTTATGTAATACTTTTCTGTTCTGTTTCAGTTTCTTTCCTTTCCTTACTGAAAAATCTTTATCAGTAACAGTATTAAGAGTAGGTTCTATATTAGCCATGGGTGAGAAATCTATAAGGTGAGTGATGTCATGTGTTTTTCTACTTAAAGATTTTGCACATTGACAGGTTGTTTATCAGAAGCCACATGACTATTAATGGAAATAATACACTATTTGATTTATCTTTATAAACATGAGTAGTATACAAATAAAGTGTTTAGCCTTTAAATAACATACAGTATGCACATTATAAAAATTGTACAAAATTTTTGATTTGAGCCCATGGCAGAAATGTGTGAGCCACTGTCTTTATAGGGCCACTGATCTTTAAACATGTACTACTAGCTTTCTTCAGTTCAGTATTAAACATAGGCATCTGAGAAGCTGTGCTAATTCTTATTGTACAGATTTGTAACTAGAAAGCTTAAGTCTTCTTGATATTCATTGGTTCCACAGTCTAATGTGACCTAAATGATCATCCTAGCAGAAGATTATTGATATAATGAAGTGCACATTTATACACATGGCAACCTCAGGGCAATCCATCTATTCAAAATCTCAGTCTCAGGAAGATACAAAGATGGAAAAAGTGTGAATGAGAGTGAAAAAGATCACGTTGAGATGGAGGATGGGACTAAGGCACCGGGCTAGAAAGGAATCGTAGATGGGTGGATAAAATAGACAGATGGGCTGGAGGAAAAGAAACAGTAGAGGAGAAGGTTTAGTTAAAGTGAAGCAGAGGGTAGGAAAATGTGTGTTTTTCTTTCAAAATATCAAATGGGTTTGTTTAGCTTTTATCCTGGTTCTATTGAGGCAGATGGTCTCAATAGAATAGAGATATTTTGTGTCCCAGTAACAAGTAGCCATGTAACATAGCTGCTAGCATTATTTATACTCCTAGATATGGTGCAACCAAGAAAAACTGGATAACAAGCTAGTAATAGTGGAAACTTCACACACATGAATGTTAATAGATGATATGCGATTTTCATACAGAGCCATTGACTTTTTTAGTGTTGCTATGTTTCCACAGAGCAAAAACATGCATGTAGCCGTGCTTTATGGCAGTGCTGGCAGTATACCACAACATATAATGTATGCGATTAAAGCAATACAATGTATATGCAATAACAAGTCAATGTGTCCTGTTCCCACCAGTATTTGCATTGTGCTGCAATAACACACAGCTGCATGTATTTTAAGTGTTGCGGACACCAATAGAAGGCAATGGGGATGGAAAAAAAATCGTACAATAACGCTTATAAGTCCATTGTGTGTGTGTATTTCCGGATTAGCTTTTGATTCATTGGGCAAACAATTTCACTACCAGTAAATCTAACATATACAGTGCACAATAATACTCTAATTCTATTTTCAAAAAGTATTAAACCTTTTCTCTGTGGCAGGAGCGATTGCTAAACATTTTTGACGGATGCCTGTATACATGGTGATAAATGTCCAAAACAGTCTTTTTCATCTACTTTGGCCAAGATTTTCTAGCTGTCATCCAGATTTTTGATTACAAGCTAATAGCATTCCTTTGCTTTCCTTGGCTACACTTTCTGGTTATGAATTGGTTATGAATAAAGTAAAAAAATTGCTAGGAAGGTAGGAGATAGGGAGATACCTCTATTCTTCAATAGTTACAGTGATAAGGCGCAAACTGGCTCCACTCATCTCTCTTTATTGTAGTTTTTTTCCATTAACTTTCTGCTCATCCTGGGGGTGGGGTGAGAAACTTATATGGGGGGGGGTATAAGTTTTCATATAGCAATATCAGTAGAAGTTCATGAAAAATACAATTTCCAGACTTATAGCCCATAAACTGTGATTAAAATGATATATTACTTTCGTTATACCTTAAATTTAACTCTGAGGTAGGGCCTGGTTGAAAAAAAATACATGCATGCATACATATGTACATACACACAGCAAGGCAGCCTTTCTCTAAATAATTATTGAGTGCTTTTCTTTTTTGTTTCCAAGCACAGCTGTCAGCTCCATTATGGGTCTAAGCCATATGAAGATTTCATTGGCATTTCACAATATGTATGTGTTATCTGCTTATCCACTGCAGCCCAGGGTTAGAACATTTACAGTCATGAAAAGTTGAAGATCAATTTTAAGGTTTATGTATCTGGACATAGTAATAAAAAACACCTGGTCCTTACTAGGGCCTAAATTATTAAATCTATCATCAGGTATAAAGCAAAACACACAATGGGTTCCACCAAGCCATTATTTATTAAGCAAAATGTAGCCTAAATGCTGAAGCTGTTAATCAAAACAGTACCCCCTATGGCATCTATGGGAATTAAGAGGGTAATTAAAAGCCTTGTACACACGTTGGATAATTTTCATACGATGCAGCCGACGAACGTTTAACAACGTTATCTTAATCCTCATCATTGAAAACGACATCTGTACACACAGCAACAATAGTCACCATGATAGTCGTTAGATATAGACGTTCGTATGTAAGTAACGTTCGTATCTTTGCGCAATTACGAAGCAGAGCATGCACCTTTTATATATTTTTCCGTAGAACGTTAACGATAATCTGCCGACCATGTGACAAAATATACGATAATTGGCAGAACAAATCCGCAAGGCTGATCGTCGGAAAAAGCCAACAAATAGTCGACGGTCGTTGGTCTTGACGATCGTTGATGCTATATTTCGTACTAATATCGTGCGATTGCTCGTTCATCGGCTGCATCGTACGACAAATATCCAACGTAAGTAGCAGTCAGATCCTTTTAATCACTTGATTAATTGATGATCAGTGTGACCAGTTCTATAAAAGCAGAGGGTTGTCACTGTTTACTGGTCTTGAGCTTTCAGTTTGTGTGAATTCTATGCCAAGCAGGGGCATGTTTAGGGGGGGATTTCTGGTGCCTGGAATCCCCCCTTTCTGTCTGTTCAGTGCAGTCTGCCTAGTGTCAGACTGGGGTCTTGGGGCCCACTAGGAAATCAGACAACTGGCCACCAGGATGAGTTTCAACTGACTGCTTTTGTTTATTAGAATGCATTTCTTACTGTCCCTTTGGCTCTGTATTTAAATTTAGCTGTTTTCTTTGTTTTCTTGGGTGAGCGGGCTGTGGGCCCACCGGGGATTCCCCTGTAACCCGTGGGCCAGTCCGACACTGACTAAGCCATTCAACATGCCCTGGTGCCCATAGATTGGTACATAGATTGTTATATAGATTGTTACATTGTCAATTGAGCTGTGAGTGTGAATCAGCTTTGTATGTTTCCAAAATGTATCCAGTCTGCCCTGTGATTGACAGCAGCATAGAAACTGTATCAGTTTTTGACCCTGCAGCTGTCTGAGTTGATTGATGCTGAGACTGGGGTTATATACAGAAATTACTGTACCTACTACACTGTGATGGAGCTTAGTGAGCAGGAATAGGGACATTAATAATCCTAGAGGTGGATGTATAGCTGATTGTCAACATTGCATATATATATATATTATTCTTTTAAAGAATGATTGTTCAATGTGCCCATATATGGTCCAATGTTATCGGCTTCTACTACAAATTCTGTCAGATCCACCGTCAGTGTCACAGCTCTGACTTTAAAAAACACTAATGGTAATGTAATGCAAATGTGGATTTCTCAGTAAAACAGAACGTTAGGCGGGATACACATGGACAAATTTTCCGTCCTGACCTTTCACCGATATATAGTGGTCGGTCACAGCAAATGTCTCCTATGGACCACAGCTAGACACCGTTACTGACGAAATCACCTCAGATTTTTCGGCTCAACCGACCAATACACGGAAATATCTGATAGTTTGCGTGTACCCAGCCTTAGTAAGTATATAATTTATACAAAAGAAAAGAAGGAATATGTGTATTGGCCAACTGTGATGATAATCATGGCAATAAGAGACTATATATAATATTATATGATCCATATTAACAGAACACATGAATTTATTCAGTCATGAACCTCCTTCTGGGCTTCTTTAGTGTTAACCCAGTTAGGAATCCCCCCTTGAAAATCCTGCGCTTGCCACCAGGGCGTATCTAGGGGTCTAAGAAGATCCGGGGCACTCTGGGCACTCCATGTGCCGCGCGCAGCGCCAAAATTTTTAGGCCACGCCCCTTTCTCCGCCCCAATTAGGACACACCACTAAGTACTTAATGAGATGGCCAAAAAGACACAGACAGACAGATAGATAACCACAAACATAGACACACAGCCCGATAGTGATAAACAGACAGAAAGACAGTGAAATAGACAGACAGAGTAGAGATTTGGATAGAGAGACACAAATTAATGACACAAAGGCACAGTAAACTGGCAATATCATTATATACTGGTAGCAATCTGGTAATTTTAAACTTACTGTTGTGTTCAGTTGTAGTCAGTCGCTTGGCCATACCTTTGGCCAGGAGACCTTCTTGTACCTTTTACATGGACCTCTGCCCCTATCTATCTGTCCCTCTCTCTTGTATTCTATCTATCTAACTCTGCTATCTATCTATCTATCTAATATGCTATTATCTTTGTCCTCTCTCTCTCTGCTATCTATCTATCTAACTCTGCTATTATGTATTATCTAACTCTGCTATCTATCTATCTAACTCTGCTATCTCTATCTTCATCTATTATCTATCTATCTATATCTACTATCTATCTATCTATCTATCATCTATCTATCTATCTGCTATCTATCTATCTATCTAACTCTGCTATCTATCTATTATCTAACTCTGCTATCTATCTAAATCTGCTATCATCACTCTGCTATCTATCTATCTAACTCTGCTATCTATCTATCTATCTATCTATCTATCTTAACTATGCTATCTATCTAACTCTGCTATCTATCTATCTATCTATCCTAACTCTGCTATCTATCTATCTATCTATTATCTAAACTCTGTCTATCTATCTAACTCTGCTATCTATCTAACTACTCTGCTATCTATCATCAACTCTGTCTATCTATCTATCTAACTCTGCTATCTATCTATCTATCTAACTCTGCTATCTATCTATCTATCTAACTCTGCTATCTATCTATCTATATAACTCTGCTATCTATCTATCTATCTATCTATCTATCTATCTATCTATCTATCTATCTATCTATATAACTCTGCTATCTATCTATCTATCTATCTATCTAACTCTGCTATCTATCTAACTCTGCTATCTATCTATCTAACTCTGCTATCTATCTAACTCTGTCTATCTATCTATCTAACTCTGCTATCTATCTATCTATCTAACTCTGCTATCTATCTATCATATAACCTGCTCTCTATCTATCTATCTATCTATCTATCTATATATCAACTATCTAACTCTGCTATCTATCTATCTACTCTATCTATCTATACTATCTATCTAATCTGATAGCTATCTACTATCTATCTATCTATCTACTATCTATCTATATCTTCTACTGCTACTAACTTGTATCTATCTATCTATCTAACGTGCTATCTAACGTGCTATCTAACTCTGGTATCTATCTAGTAGGAGAAGGCCGGGAGCGCAGAGGCCGTCTCTATGTCTGCGCGTCGCGCGCGTGACGTCATCGCGCGCGGCGTGCGCGTGACGTTATCGCGCCGACGGAGTCCGCCGGGAGTCCGGAACTAGGGGCACAAGTCAGGAAAACATTGGGGCACTTTGCAAAACATCCGGGGCACGTGCCCCGAATGTTTTAAGTAGATACGCCACTGCTTGCCACTGCCAAGGAGAAAAGATATCAGCAATGACCTTAGAAATGTTGCTGTCCATCAATTTGCAAAGGGTTAGAAGGCCATTTCCAAACAATTTGAAGTCCATCATTCACAGAGAGAAAAATTATCACAAGTGGAAAACTTTCAAAACAGTTTCCATTTTTCTAGAAGTGGATATCCCAGCAAATATACCAAGGCCAGAAACAGCAAAGCTCAAAGAACTACATCTCTGAAGACAGCTCGTGTGTGTTAAATTTAAATCATTTTAATAGAAAAAGACTATAATTGTTTGGAAAGATTGTCAGGACAAAGCCACTTCAATAAAAGAACATGGCAGTACAGCTGCAAAGGGTAAAAGAAGAAGGTAAAAGATCTGTTTAAGTTTTACATATCAGACATACTTACAGGTGGGTGTCACGATCAACATCTGCTTGTGACTTTATGAATTGCCTGCATGAACTTCCTCCTTTCCACCAGCAGATGTCATTGTTCTCCTCAGAGATATCACATCTGGAACTTCTACCTGCCCACCAGCAGAGGGCTCTCTACCTTAAGAACTGTGTGTATTACAGACTATTACTCGGAGGAGATTTGTCACCTGACCTTCCTATGTCTGCATTTAAGGCCAGCATGAACAGTGCTTCAGTGCTAGTTCATTGTACTTACGTTTCCTGTGTCCTAGCCCTTCTAGCCAAAGTTAGCAGTCCTTGTATTAGAGTCCTGTATCCTGTTTCTGGTTGCCCTCCTGTGTTTTGACCTGTGTTCCTTGTGTCTATTCTCTGCCTAGCGATTCTTGTATTATTTTATCTCCCGGTTTATATTTTTCCTGTTCTTCTACCCGTTCGCCTGCTGCCTCTTGTTTTGCGTATTATTGGTTTATTGTTATTTTTATCTTCCTGGGTTTTGGGTCTGTGTGCACGCATTTGTATATACACTGGATTACTCTGCATTGATATCTTATGCAGAGTAGGCTATTGTATGTACTACAGACTGCAGGTGTATGCTCAATAAATACACTTACCTGCAGGGAGATTGTCTTGCATTACCTTTTCGTATGTATGCATGTTGTAGTGCATGAGGTTAATGTCTACAACTGCTTCATTATCATTTATATTCCTTGCATTTTTAATAAATTGCCTTGTTCATTTATTCCTGGCTTGGTCGCTCAGTTTTTCCCCATAAGTGACATTTCCTGCCTTATTGCACATCTTGTGCATTGCCCATGTTGGTTCAGGTGCAATGCATATATGCAATCCTAACACCAGGTTTCCAATTAAACCTTTGATGTAAAAGAACACACAATAGGTTCCACTGAGTCTTTTTTTAAATTAAACTATAATGTATTCAAAATGCAGGAGCCATGTATGGAAAACTGCATACACCCCATGATTCAATAGTTTGCAGAATACAGTTTCACTCTCACTGTAAAGAAACCTTTTCTAACCTGAAGATGAAACTTCTTTTCTTCCAATCTTAAAGGATGTCCACGAGTCCTCCGACATGACCTATTAGTAAACAATGCACCAGAGAGTTCATTGTATGGCCGATTAATATATTTGTATAAAGTGATCACATCCACACGCAAACGTTGCTTCTCTAATGTAAACAGCCCTAACTTGTCTAATCTGCCTGCATATTCAAGCCCCTCCATTCCCTTTGTTTTAGTTGAATTCCTCTGAACTGCTTCCATTTCCAAGATGTCTCTTTTGTATATGGGATTCCAAAACTGCACCGCATATTCCAAATGAGGCCTTACCAGTGCATTGTAAAGGGGGAGAATAATGTTTTTTTTCTCTTAAATCTATCCCCTCTTTATACAAGACAATATTTTTCTAGCCGTTGCTGCCTGGCATTGTTTGCTACAGATAAATCTGTTATCTACCAAAACCCCCAAATATTTTCCATTAGAGATGAACTTAACTTAAGTTATTTATGGTTTAGGTGGCACCGGAATTGTTAAACACCAAATGCATCACCTTACATTTATCAACAGTCAGTCTGTATCAGTCTTTCACATTGTTGAGCAAAAGTTTTGTCACACTCTTTTTTTCTACAATGTTGCTTCAGTTCATTGAGGTTTGCAAACACTTGTTTATTCATAGCTTTATGAAGGACCTGCTACAACATTTTGATCAAGTTGTTGCCTGGAATTTTACTGGACCGTTTTAATACCCTGACATTTTTTTTAAAGCCATTCTGTTGTATATTTGCTGGTGTGTTTAGAATCATTGTCCTGTTGTTGCATTACCCAAGTTTTAGCTTTTAGTTAGTCTTGTTTATTGAGATTGGGTTGGTCACTGTGGTTGTTTTGTTAGTTTTACCTTACTGTCATGCTCAAGCAGCCAAATAAGGGAAAAGACTAAAGCTGCAGCCAGTGATAAGTGAGAAAGTAAAGTTTAAAACAATGAGAGAAAACAAACAAAACAACCACAGTGATTAATCCAAACTCAATAAACAAGACTATCTCACTAACTAAGAAGGCTATATACAATACAGTGATGAAACATATATATAGATGAGTCTAAAAAAAAGAATGAAGACAAGGCTAAACTAAGAAAGGGCAAGGTAAGGTCACAGGAAAAAAAAAACCAGGATACCAATAGAAGAGCAAGGAACCAGAAACAAAATCAGAAACCAAGGCAGGGGACTCAAAACAGGATCAAGACACAAACTGGGGAGCCAAGTACACATGAGGATTTTTTTTTTTAAAGTTGCTGTCCATTTTGAGGGACAAATTGTAATAGTAGGTTACTGTAAATTATTATTATTATTGTGGATTTATATAGCGCTAACATCTTCTGTAGCGCTTCACAGAGACCTGGGGAATGGTCTAGGGAACCCGTAAATATAACCAAAACTTATTTTAAAACTATCTTTCCTCAAGATCAGGCTGATTTTGAGCTTCCGCATTCCATTTTCGAGAGTTAGCGAAATCAACATTACTTTCGAGGATTCGATTTTCGATAATCGTCTACTTTCGATTTTCAATAATTGTCTACTTTCGATTTTTGATAATCGTCTATTTCGATTTTCGATAATCGGCTACTTTCGATTTTTGATTTTTGATAATCGGCTACTTTCGATTTTCAATAATTGTCTACTTTCAATTTTTGATTTTTGATAATCGTCTACTTTTGATTTTCGATAATCGTCTACTTTCGATAAAAATTTTAAATGCGAAAAATCCAGGTTCCGTGAATTCAGAGAGTTCCGAAAGTTTTGTTGGGAATTCGAAACCCTCAGATTCGATTTGAAACTGGGTTCTATTCGAACCCACATTACATCTCTAGCACACAGGTGAGAGGGATTGACGATGATGATGAATAATAAGAGAGACCTCTGGTGGTTAATGAGAAAGCAATTCAAAAAGTCCAAGAGTCCTGTGCCTCCAGCAGGGGGAAATCGGAATTGCAGGAAACCCAAACAGTCATGGCATACAATTAACCTACAGTAGGAATTACCTTTACCTTAAAATTAAAGGTCTTATTTTAAAATCTTTTTCTGATGAATGTAACTGGTTCATGTAACTCTATGCATCACTTACATTATTTCAATAATAAAACCGATGTTTGATGTAGTCACTGTGTTTCTAGCATTTTCTCCATCTAGCTCAATCTTACAAGCTAAGCATGATTTTGTCATTATTTCTTCTGATTAATTTGTCCATGTTATTCATATCCTAATTGCTAGACTGTCGCTAGAAACACTTTGAAAGTATTTTGACTGACAAAATTTCCAACTTTATCAGCTGTATGAAAGAACAGAAGTTCACTGGGTTCAGCCATTCTCTTGTATTTCTCACATGACCTTATCTAATTACAGTGAGTTAAAGACATTTTATGAAACGTTTGATTACAAAATTTATATGTGCAAGCTTGCTATATTTTTTTTTTTTCTTCCGAAGGACATATTTCACCATTTGCTTTTCTGTCAAACTTTTGCAGTATTTAGAATTTAAAGGGGGATTACACTTGTGTTGTTGGATGTATGGAATGTGTTTCTTTTCATTTTAAATTTGCATAAAAGGAAACTAAACGTTCAAATAAATAAAATGTTCAAAGGCAACTATACTAAGTTCTAAAAGGGCATGTTCACCCTTATACAAAAGCTGGTAAATTGTCAGTTACCTGCCCCCAACTCCAACTGATCTATATTGCACTTGATTACCTGCATTACTAACCAGATATGTAAGGGTAATTATTGTATTATTGAGTAAGCTGGCCCATCCCTCCATGCATCATCAACCTGCTGCTTCCTCTGCACATGCTCAAGCATATGAAAAACCTTTGATCAGAGGGAGGAGGCAGATACATTTGCCAGAAAGGAATATACCTTATCATTAAACTTCTGGTTACAAATGCATGTAATAAATTAGGAAAACTAGTTTTTTTGTTTTAAGGGTGGACATGCCCATTAAGTTTTTTAGGTAAATCCTATATTTGTAGGGGGGGGGGTAAGATTAAAGGGCATGTTCACCCCAAACAAAAAATTTAATCGCAACATAATAACCCCCAAAAACCTACACCTTGCTAGGTTTAAATTTCTCTGTGAAGCTCCTATACAGCACACAGCTGCTGCTGTGCACAGAATAGGCAGGGAACAGCAGCAGCAGAGAGCCAAGGGAACAGGTAAATATACTTTGGAGCCTTGCTGAGAGTTTTAAACCTTGCGAGGTTTATGGGGTAATTTGGTTAAAGGGCATGTCCACCCCTTTATTAAACTTTTTATATGTTATACATATTGATCCCCCAGCCCCAACCGCGATAATAAAATTATTAGAAAGTGCCCCGATATGTAATTACCTTCCCTCTATCCTCCGTGGCAGTCTCCAGGCCCTCTGCTTGCACGGAAATGTAAGAATTTTTGTACACTACAGAGTGGGGCCAGTATGGGGTTAAATTTGAGTTTTGGGGTGGACATGCCCTTTAAGTTTAAACTTTAGTTTGGGGATAGACACGCCCTTTAAGAATTACTACCTCCAATTCTGGAGTAGCACCATGTCTCCTTGCTTTTTAAGATATGAATAAATATTGATTTCAGAATTTCACTACACCTCCGTGAGTAGCGCTGTGATTCATTGTTCTACGTTGACATTGTAAGAGCCTGAACCTGGGGGGTAATCTGCCTAAAACAGTACGCACCTAGGAGGTGAGTCCTTTTGAGTGCCGACACACCTGCTTGTTTTACCTCCAATTCTGCATTTTTAAGTGGAGGAAACTCATTTTAATGTCAGGATAGTTGCATTTAAATATTCAGAAAATGCTGTCTTGGGAATGTTTTCAACAATTAACCAAAGTATAATGAAATATACAAGGCAGGGTAAATTTCCTCAATCTAGAGTCCAGCAAAACCAAGAATATTTGCAAAATATAAAGTTAGCACATCCATGGCTACTGACTATTTGGTAGGGTTGTCAAAAATAGACGATTTAAGACAGCAAATGTTTTCTCAGATGATTTTCTTGAATCTAAGAACAGGTAGTAATTTTCAACTTCCATGAAGAATTTAGGCTTAAAGGGCATTTCCTTCCTTATAGTAACACAAAACAACTGTCCACTGGTCAGTTAGTTGCCTCCCAACCCCAACTAATATATTGAGCACTAATTTATATTCATTACTAACCAGATAGTAAAAGGGCATGTCCAGCCTAAAATAAACATTTAATATTCTGGTAGAGGACCCCCCCAAACCCCATTTTCACAATATTTAGAAATCTCAAATAGGCATCTGAAGGGACTTACCTGACCTGGTCCCTTACCATCTGGGCACCGTCCACTGCTCCTATTTCAAGCATGTTTTAAGCAAAAATAGGAGCAGAGATCCTCTGTGCTGACAGCCACTCTACTTCATGGTCACGGCTGTTAGGCAATTGGGCATGACGTTGCATGCGCATGATGTTGTGCCTTAACTGACAGCTGTGACCAGGAAGTGGAGCAGCTGTAAGCTGCAGAGCAGAAGAGGAGCGGCAAGGAACCGGGTCAGTTAAGTCTCTTCATATGCATCTTTGAGATTTGTAAATATTGGGAAAATGGGGTTTTGGGGGTCCTCTTCCGCAATATTAAAGTTTATTTAAGGCTGGGCATGCCCTTTAGAGATTATTATTGCCTACATTCTGGCAAAGTAAGCTGGCTCCTCCTTTCATGCAGTAAATCAAGGATGTGACTGCTGCCATCACAGCCAATGATTGACTGCTGTTTCCCCAGCTGCCTCCTTTGCACATGCTCAAGCTTATAAATAGTTCATTGAACAGAGGAAGGAGGCAGATACTTTACCAGAGAACGTATGATTAAATATCTGGTTACAAATGCATATAATAAAAGAGCAGTTAGGGTTACTTCTGTTGGTGAGCTGCTTCATTAACTAATTATTTAGGAGGCTTCTGATTGGAAGAATAAAGGGCATGTACAAATATGGAGAAAATCTTTGCGCTTTCGCTTTAATTCTTATATGTTTTTCCTAAACATTTGTCAGTATAGCACAACAGTTAGCATATTTAGTAAGATATGCAAAAATATATTGTTATACTTAAAATGCCTCAGAAATAGGTGTTTCTAGGGGCAGCATCCATTGCTGTCACTATCCTGGTACTGATATAGTTTAGTTTAAATATGATCACAAAGAGTTAGGAATGTTCACTTCTTTTCTGCCATACATTGCTTTGCGTGATGTGCTTATGACTGCATTTTCTTTTATTATGCATCCAACTCAAAAATTTAGAACAGTCCATCCTTTTCCCCCATATCTTTTAATTTCCACAATCTGTCACAACACTTTACATTAGAGAATTCAAATCAGGTAGATTCAACAGTATGGTGAAAGCAGTAAAATGTTAATCAGAAAATATATTTTTATATAACAGACATTGATCCTGTCTGAAGGTTATAGAGACAAGAGATGACATAAGTGGTTCCTTTGCCTTTTCCCTAGTAGAGTCTTCATGATTCATCTCTAGTATGACATCTTCAATGCCAGTAAAGACAGAGAAAATAAATCTTATTGAGTGCACCAAGCAGAAGAAAAAATGTTGGAGTGCATTATATTCTATTATACACAAGTTTCAGTAAGTCATGTGATATTTGTGACATTATGTTGCTGAACCCCTGATTCTACCATATGAGATGGCTAAGGAAATATTAAAGGGCATGTCCACCACAACATGCAATTTTAAGTAAAGATTCAGCCCCCCAGCATAAATCTTGCTACACTATACTATACTTACCTTTAGCAAAACTACATCTATCTTTACTTACAGATCCTGATATCTTGCCAGCCAGTAGATGCCTCCTATACCGTGATGCGTTAAATATGTGTTACATAGCAGCAGAGCAGGATTCTACTCTGCAGCTCCAGGAAATGAAGTCAGTGAATGGTTACCTCATAGGCAACATTGACTTCTCATACCTGGAGGCTGCAGATTGGGATTGGGGGATTGGGGTCTGTAAGTAGAAGAGAGAAGAAGATTTGTTAAAGTAGAAAGATAGTTATGCCTGGGAGGGGGGCAAAACCTTATCTTAAAATGTTGGAGTGGGAGTGTACATGCGCTTTAACTTTTGGAATGTTTAAAGGGGAAGTTTAGTGCAAATACATATGCTTTTCAGAAAAAAGAGCACTGTTTATTCATCCCAATGACCTTAACCTGCCCATTCAGCATTTTGTCTGTGTATAAATAACTGCAACTGAAATACTGGCTTTCTGTTTGCAGGACCCCTAGTAGAGACCATTATGGTTTTGTCCTTGACCCAGCGCCTGGGTTGATTCAGTTGCTCAGTAGAGATCTGAGCATCTCTGACCCATCCAACAGCCAATCAGTAGAAATAACTGTTAGGAACATTCCAAGGATGTGGTGCTTCCTGGGAAGAAGAAGGAATGTTAGAACCTGAAATGTCAGCTCACTAATGTCAACAGCAGGGAACAGCAAAGGGTATGAAATCAACTGATTTTTTTCAAAAGTGAGAGAATATGTAGAATAACTAAGAAGGCATTACAAAATCTAACAATTTAACTTCCTGCTCTGAAACCATGTCAGTCAATCTTCCCTGTGTCTCCTCCTCCCCTTTGCAGCCCCCCTGGTTCCTCCCCTCATGGACCCCATTTCGCTCTCCATTGCATGACCCCCTATGGCCCATTCTCTTACAGCCCCATGTGACCCCACCCACCCATGGGTGCCATGGCCCCGCCCACTCACGGGTGCCTAAGTCCTGCCCACCCACCCGTGGGTGCCTAAGAATTCTGCCTGAAAAGGCTGTTTTCACATAGTGGGAAAAAAGGGCTGTAGATTCCCTTACCTACTCTGTCAGGACTTCACACAACAGAGAGGAGGAGGGACTTGTCTCCCTCACACACTGAGGGAGTCTGAGGCTGTGCTCGCCGGCAGCACTGTGCAGGAGAAGCCTTAGGAATGTCACATGTCAGCCTCCCACCTATTTACTTTCTGGACAGTCATTTCTTTATATCTTGGGCTGTGGAGCATGTAGAGAGGTGATTGATGGCTTGTTTTAAAGGTAGGAAACTGGCCTTTAATTTTAAATTTTGTTTGGAGAATACAGTTCCGCTTTAAAGGGTATGTACACTGGAAAATTAGTTGTTTTTTTTAATTGCCCATTAGTGGAAATTATAATTCATCCTAATTATGACTATACTGTTTTTTTTTTGATCTGCCCCCTATTTCATTAGATTTCCAATCTGAAACATCTTACGTTTTAGCATTTCTGTTAGCAGTTTTGCTGTAGCTGGAATGGTTAGACAGTTACTATAACTATAACTTAACTTTAATTGAAAAATGGGAGTTAAAGCATTTATGAATCTTACCTCCCGTTCTTCAATTAAACCATCAGGAGACAGGAGGGAACAGAAGAAACATATGGACGTACATTGTAAGGGAGGATCGTAATCGTGGGTTAGTTTCTTCTGTTTCCTACTGTCTCCTGATGGTACAAATGAAGAACTAAATGAAGAACTAGAGGTTAAACATAGCTCCATTATCACCCATTCTTCAATTAACTGAAATAGATTAAGATTAGATTAAATATTTTTTGGTGGAGATACCCTTTAATGCATACTGCAAACAGGCCTATCTAGTCATGGATACATGTTTATTTTGCTTTTATGAATGTCTTCATTCTTTTCCTTTAGTTGAGGAAGATTTTATCTGCAACAATATCCAGCTGTACTCTTTGGGTCTAACATATGGTCATTGGCCTTACCAAGTAGTTTTGTGTAATTATATAGTGACAATTCTAAGATCACTTCAGTCCACTTGTGGAAAGGAGTTGCTATGGCAATCCTGAACAGAATATTTCCCTATAAAACTTGACACCTATAAAAGATCTTTGACATATTTGCTATAGCTAGAGAAAGAATATTCATGCAACATTTCCAAAGACTTTAAAGATTCGTAATTTTGCCAGGAAACAATGAAAACAATGTTAATAAAATACAGGTAACATAAATATACACATTCTATAGATAACTTACCTTAAAAAACAGATGACCTCTTGGGTGAAAATGGTATGCGACAGCTTTATTTACACAAATAATAATTATACTTTATAAATTTAAACATGCCTTAGCTACAGGATATTAAGAAAAAACTGCAAACAGAGAATGCTGGGAATTGTGGTTTTCATACACGTGAAAGGTCACAAGTTAAACACACCTGCTCTATACCATTAGGCTGTATTATATCTAGACACATGCCTTTGCCACAGGCAATAAATAAGATACTTTGCATGTTCCCACCCATTTCTTTAAGTGAGAAATATGTGTTTATATGTTAGATTATTAAGGCAATGCTATTATAATAACATGATTCTATGAGGTACCGTCTGTTATAAGAAGGCGCTATTTCAGTTTATGCTCTGTGTGGAGCTTTTAGCTCCTCTATACACACCTCTCCCTAACATGTATATTCAATCAGTATTTTGTGTTACCAAGTCCTAACCGCATAGTAACTGTAAATCTGGAACTTGTTGTGGTAAATACTAATAAGTATGAACCTTGCATGTTAATCCGGATACTGTATAGGATTTAAGGTGGCCATAAATATATCCGATTTTACTCCTGCGATACTAGATTGATCCTGCCGGAACGGCCTTTCCCATTTTTCTATGCCACCGACAGGTGGTTCTGGCAGGATTGGTCTAATGTCGTGGGAGCACTCGGTCAGGAAAGTAAAATCAGATACATGTATGGGCTGCTTTTGATTACCGAAAGGTGCTGTTTAGATTGCCTCGGTCAGTTCTCAGACCTGCAGGTTTATTCCACATAGACCCTCTATATTCTAGCTGGCAGGTAGTATAGGTAAGGGAGGATATAAGTGTGTGTTTGTTCATTTAATATGATGCGATTATTTGGGTTTTTTTAGGGCCTTCAGACTATTTTATTATTGCCCCCCTGGATGTTTCCTGATGGTTCCTGTGCGCACTGCAACTACACATAGCAAAACATACACACATAATTCCCACTGTGCACCAACGGGCACAATATATATATAAAAAATTGTGTGTGATTGTCTTTGCTAGAACTTTCAACTGTTACAGTGCCAGTCACCACACAATATGACTAATGACTTGGATGAGGGGTGGTGGGTGGGGTTGGTGAGAGATGAAGAAGGAGCAGGGGTGAGGGGGTTGTTGTGCTTAAAAAGAGAATGCATGTGTGTCTGTGAATGTATGAAAATGTTGGCTTTTAAACTGAAACTAAAGGAACCTAAAATTATTTTTAGCGCTTGTTTACTGGCATAATTGGTGCACAGGTAATTGATGCATGGAAAAGAAGCACAGACACATGTATAAAGGACAAATATCAGTAAATTGTGATACCTCCCCTTTATCGTGGTTGCAAAATACCAAATGACATTTAAACCCAGAGCTTATACCACACAAGGCCAACAAATACTGATAGTATGCAGTATTTTAACCCTTTCACTGCCAGAAGAATTTCATATTTTTTTTTGCGTTAACTGCCAGAAGAATTTTCAGGATTTTGCCCTTAATCGCTTTAGACTAATTTTACAGTAGGAAACCTTGCAGTAAATCAGGAATATTATACATTGTTTTTTTCAACACAAAGTCTACTTTACCATGGTAACAGAATTTTGTAACTTTTCTGGAAATTTTACTGGAATTATGGGTAAAATATGTAAAAAAAATACTTATAGTTATCTTAAGGTTACACACAAAAATCTTACTGTTTCTAAAAGCTCTGATACTCTCGAGTACAATGATACCAGATATATGTAGGTACCCGACTTTTCCTGTACAGGAGACCCCCCAAACTAAAACGGCACCTTCTAGAATATTACACCAAATTAAAATGTATAACCACTACTGACAGTTAACATAGAATATCTACCAAATTAACTAAAATATCCCCACAAGTGAGATATTTTTAGAAACAACACACCCGCAGGATTTTACGAGTGAGGTAAGTTTCGATCAAAATGCAGATACCCGGACGCAGCTCTCACATTTTCCTTTTTTCCTCAACTGTAAAATCAGAGACAAAATCAAATGCGAATTTCCAATTCCGAATTTGGACAGTCTGCAGTTTTTTCCACAAAACACCCCCCCAACTCAGAAATACCCCCCACAAAATATAGATTCCTGAATCTGACACACCTTGCTATGTTAACGCTGTAGTTCGTGCATTCATAACCACAATGGTGTGGGCGCAGTTCTTCGTAGAAGTTTGCACTTTTACCAGATTTTCAAAAAAAATGAACATCAAACAACATTCAAAAAACATGTCCTGAATCAACGGTATTGCCATATGTGTGGTTACACACCATGGACGTGGAAGCGAAAAGCCACAAAGTGAGAAATGCACGATGGCTCAGAAACGGCGAAAATTTTAGCCAACTCCGAATTTGGACAGTCCTGCAGTTTTTTCCACAAACACCCCCCTAACTTAAGAATAACCCCCACAAACTATATATTCCTGAAATTACACACCTTCAGCTATGTAACGCTGTAGGTTATTCATTCATACCATCAATGGTGTGGGCGCAATTCTTCGTAGAAGTTTGCATTTGTCTGAAAAAATGAACAAAAAACAACTTCAAAAGGTAGAAAACATGCCAAAACCTCATGGAATCTAAAAAAAAGTTACTAAATATCAATCTCCTAAATGTCCTGAATCAAACGGTATACCATATGTGTGGTTGCACACTCAGACGTGGAAGCGAAAAGCCACAAAGTGAGACAATGCACATGGCTCAGAAACAGCGAAAATATTTAGCCAACTCCGAATTTGGACAGTCTGCAGTTTTTCCACAAAACACCCTGATAACTCAGAAATACCCCCACAAACTATATTTCCTGAATACACACCTTCAGCTATGTAGCACTGTAGTTGTTCATTCATACCATCAATGGGTGGGCGCAGTTCTTTGTAGACGTTCGCACTTTTGTGAAAAATTGAACAAAGACAACTTCAAAAGGTAAAAATCATGCCAAAACCTCATGGAATCTAAAAAAAAGTTACTAATATCAATCTCCAAATGTCCTGAATCAAACGGTATGCCATATGGTGGTTGCACACCTCAGACGTGGAAGCGAAAAGCCACAAAGTGAGACAATGCACGATGGCTCAGAAACAGCGAAAATATTTAGCCAACTCGAATTTGGACAGTCTGCAGTTTTTTTCACCAAAACAAACCCTGATAACTCGAAATACTCCCCACAAACTATATATTCCTAAAATATACACACCTTTAGCTGTAGCACTGTAGTTTGTTCATTCATACCATCAATGGTGTGGGGCAGTTCTTCGTAGACGTTCGACTTTTGTGAAAAAATTAACAAAAAAACAACTTCAAAAGTAAAAATCATGCCAAAACCTCATGAAATCTAAAAAAAAGTTACTAAATATCAATCTCCCAATGTCCTGAATCAACAGTATGCCATATGTGTGGTTACACACGTGGACGTGGAAGCGAAAAGCCACAAAGTGAGGACATAGCACGATGGCTCAGAAACAGCTAAAATATTTAGCCAACTCCGAATTGGACAGTCTGCAGTTTTTTCCACAAAACACCCCCAACTCAGAAATACCCCCCAAAAAAATATATTCCTGAAATCTGCACACCTTAGCTATGTAACCCTGTAGTTCGTGCATTCATACCATCAATGGTGTGGGCGCAGTTCTGTGTAGAAGTTTGCACTTTACCGATTTTCAAAAAAAATGAACATCAAACAACATTCAAAAAGGTAGAAATCATGCCAAAACCCCATGGAATGTAAAAAAACTGTATGCCATATGTGTGGTTGCACACTCAGACGTGGAAGCGAAAAGCCACAAGTGAGACAATGCACGATGGCTCGAAACAGCGAAAAATTTAGCCAACTCGAATTTGGACAGTCTGCAGTTTTTTCCACAAAACACCCCCCAACTCAGAAATACCCCCCACAAACTATATATTCCTGAAACTGCCACACCTTTAGCTAAGTAACCCTTGTAGTTCGTGCATTCATACCATCAAGGTGTGGGCGCAGTCTTCTGTTAGAAGTTTGCACTTTTACCAGATTTTCAAAAAAAATGAAATCAAACAACATTCAAAAAGGTAGAAATCATGCCAAAACCCCATGGAATAGTAAAAAAACTGTATGCCATATGTGTGGTTGCCACACTCAGACGTGGAAGCGAAAAAAACCACAAAGTGAGACAATGCCGATGGCTCAGAAACAGCGAAAATATTTAGCCAACTCCGAATTTGGACAGTCTGCAGTTTTTTCCACAAAACACCCTGATAACTCAGAAATACTACCCCACAAACTATATATTCTAAAATTACACACCTTCAGCTATGTAGCACTGTAGTTTGTTCATTCATACATCAATGGTGGGGCGCAGTTCTTCGTAGACCTTCGCACTTTTGTGAAAAAAATGAACAAAAACAACTTCAAAGGTAAAAATCATGCCAAAACCTCATGAGAATCTAAAAAAAAGTTACCAAATATCAATCTCCCAAATGTCCTGAATCAAACGGTATGCCATATGTGTGGTTTAACACATGACTGTGGAAACGAAAAGCCACAAGTGAGGACAATGCACGATGGTCAGAAACAGCTAAAATATTTAGCCAACTCCGAAATTGGACAGTCTGCAGTTTTTTCCACAAAAACACCCCCAACTCAGAATAATACCCCCATAAACTATATATTCCTGAAATCTGCACACCTTTAGATATGTAACCCTGTAGTTGTGCATTATACCATCAATGGTGTGGGCGCAGTTCTTCGTAGAAGTTTGCATTTACCAGATTTTCAAAAAAAAATGAACATCAAACAACATTCAAAAAGGTAGAATCTGCCAAAACCCCATGGAATGTAAAAAATGGTATGCCATATGTGTGGTTGCACACTCAGACGTGGAAGCGAAAAGCCACAAAGTGAGACAATGCACGATGGCTCAGAAACAGCGAAAATATTAGCCAACTCCGAATTTGGACAGTCTGCAGTTTTTTCCAAAAAAACACCATGATAACTCAGAAATACTCCCCACAAACTATATATTCCTAAAATATACACACTTCAGCTATGTAGACTGTAGTGTTCATTCATATCCATCAATGGTGTGGGCGTAGTTCTTCGTAGACGTTCGCCATTTTGTGAAAAAATGAACAAAAAAACAACTTCAAAAGGTAAAAATCATGCCAAAACCTCATGAGAAATCTAAAAAAAAGTTACAAAATATCAATCCCCAATGTCCTGAATCAAACGGTATGCATATGTGTGGTTACACACATGGACGTGGAAGCGAAAAGCCACAAAGTGAGACAATGCACGATGGCTCAGAAACAGCTAAAATATTTAGCCAACTCCGAATTTGGACAGTCTGCAGTTTTTTCCACAAAAACACCCCCCCAACTCAGAAATACCCCCCATAAACTATATATTCCTGAAATCTGCACACCTTTAGATATGTAACCCTGTAGTTCGTGCATTCATACCATCAATGGTGTGGGCGCAGTTCTTCGTAGAAGTTTGCACTTTTACCAGATTTTCAAAAAAAATGAACATCAAACAACATTCAAAAAGGTAGAAATCATGCCAAAACCCCATGGAATGTAAAAAATGGTATGCCATATGTGTGGTGCACACTCAGACGTGGAACGAAAAGCCACAAAGTGAGACAATGCACGATGGCTCAGAAAACAGCGAAAATATTTAGCCAACTCCGAATTTGTACAGTCTGCAGTTTTTTCCACAAAACACCTGATAATCAGAAATACTCCCCACAACTATATATTCCTAAAATATACACACCTCAGCTATGTAGCACTGTAGTTTGTTCATTCATACCATCAATGGTGTGGGCGTAGTTCTTCGTAGACGTTCGCACTTTTGTGAAAAAATGAACAAAAAAACAACTTCAAAAGGTAAAAATCATGCCAAAACCTCATGAAATCTAAAAAAAAGTTACAAAATATCAATCTCCCAAATGTCCTGAATCAAACGGTATGCCATATGTGTGGTTACACACATGGACGTGGAAGCGAAAAGCCACAAAGTGAGACAATGCACGATGGCTCAGAAACAGCTAAAATATTTAGCCAACTCCGAATTTGGACAGTCTGCAGTTTGTTCCACAAAAACCCCCCGTAACTTAGAAATAACCCCCACAAACTATATATTCCTGAAATTACACACCTTCAGCTAGTAAACACTGTAGTTTGTTCATTCATACCATCAATGGTGTGGGCGCAGTTCTTCGTTGAAGTTCGCATTTGTCTGAAAAAATAAACATAACAAAAAATAACTTCAAAAGGTAGAAATCATGCCAAAACCTCATGGAATCTAAAAAAAAGTTACTAAATATACTAACTATATATTTTTGGAATCTACACACCTTCAGCTACGTTACGGTGCCATGCTTTCATACATACATGAAGAATTCCAGACCCAGTGATCCAAAGAACTCTGTGTTTTAGGAAGTTTGTGGAAAAATAAAATAAGATGATTCAAGGGTTGAAATCCTACCTAAACCAACTTGACAAGCAAAAAAAACCCACTAAATGTCAATCTCCCACTATCCTGCATCAAACGGTATGCCCATGTGTGTGGGTACACACAGACATGTGGCCACCAACTAGCAATGGGACACATGCACAGTGTAATTACAAGAAAAAAATCAAAGTTCTCTGTAATTTCAAACAGCCCCAAAACTTGAAATGCCCCCCACAAATAAAACCCCCCACTAAATATCAATCTCCCACATGTTCTGAATCAAACGTTATGCCATATGCGTGGATGCACACAGAGACGTGGCCACCAACTAGCTCAAATGGGACGCATGCACACAATGCAATTACAAGAAAAAAACAAAGTGCTCTGTAATTTGAACAGCCTACACTTTTTCTAAGGAAACAATCCCGAAACATGGAAATTCCCCCACAAACATATAATTTTTGGAATCTACACACCTTCAGCTATGTTACGATGCCATGCTTTCATACATACATGAAGAATTCCAGACCCAGTGATCCAAAGAACTCCGTGTTTTTGGAGGTTTGTGAAAAACAAACAAGATGATTCAAGGGTTGAAATCCTACCTAAACCCTTTTGACAAGCAAAAAAACCCACTAAATGTCAATCTCCCACATATCCTGCATCAAACAGGTATGCCATATGTGTGGGTGCACACAGACAAGTGGCCACCAACTAGCTCAAATGGGAGCATGCACAAGTCTAATTACAAGAAAAAAATCAAAGTGTTCGTAATTTGAACAGCCTAAACAACTTGGTAATACCCCCCACAAACTATATATTTTTGGAAGCTACACACCTTCAGCTACGTGATGGTATCATGCTTTCATATATACATGAAGAATTCCAGGCGCTGTTATCCATAGAACTCCTGCTTTTAGGAGATTTTGTGAAAAAAATAAAAAAAGAGGACTCAATGGTTGAAATCCTACTAAACCCACTTGGCAAGTAAAAAACCCCACTATATGGCAATCTCCCACATGTCCTGAATCAAACTGTATGCCATAAGGGTGGGTGCAAACATTGACGGGGCCACCAACTAGCTCAAATGGGATCCATGCGCAATTGCAATTACAAGAAAAAATTTAAAAACGCCACAACCACCCCCCACCCCCCACCCTATTCCCACTCCTCCTTTTAGTGGTATTTTAGTGAAAACCAGTTAGTACGGAGAGTCACACAAGTTTTTGCACACTTTACTGATCCTAAAAATTCAATACGGTCTTTTTTTGGTACCTCTGAAAAATCCCTACTAATATAGGCTTAGTTTCCCTTGAAATCGAAGAAATAATGATCCGCGTTTACTTTAGCGATATCACCGGGGACATTGGGAAGCTTGGAGAAGACAACTTTTTTTGCTAATTTATGTTTTTAGGTTTAAAAAAAAAAAAAAGTGTGTGTGTATCACTTTGAGATTTTTTTTGTGTGCATTTCCCTTTTTTTTTTGATCATTCCCAAGATGATCATCAAATCATCTCAGGGAATGATACGAACTTGGAATATGGGCGTTTTTACAATTCGAAATCCGATCGGAAAAATCACTTCCCGGAAATCATTTTCCAGGAAGTGATTTTTTATTCAATGGCTAAGATCAATAATTTGGGGATCAGAAGTGATCACCAAATTTTGATCTCTGTCCCCATTTTTTTCTAAGTCTTCGCTAAGTAGCAAAGACTTAGAAAAAATCCATTTGTGAATGGAAATTGAATTCCATTCACAAAATGTATAGTAAAGCTGTCAAGCATGACAGCTTGTACTATACAGGTACTGCAGCATGATCTATATGGAGATCACACTGCAGTACCTCCACTGGACCACAGGGGCAGCAGTGTACCTCCATATGGGAAGACCGGTGAAGGAGGAAGTTTTGTGATGTCACCGGGGTCTCCCATTCAGCTTCTCCTCCAACTCCACGTGGGACCGGCAGCTCCTATGCGGTCACGGCTTGAAGGTAGGATATCTCCCGATCCCCACCTCGGATTTGGACGAAACCGAGGGAGGATCGAGGGGGGTAGGGGGGCAGTCGAATGCTGCCCCCCCGATCGCGCCTAGCGGGGGGCAAATTTTTTTGGCGAGGGGGGAAGCCACAGATCGTGTATTCACGATCTGTGGCAGTTTGGACATTCACTGCACAGATCGTGAATATACGATCTGTGGCAGTGAAAGGGTTAATTGGGCTTACCTTGATGTGGTTGGAAGGCTTTTCATTCATGTGATTACAGTAATGTATACTAAACCCTTTTTTAGTATACATACATTTTAGTTTATAATGTATGCCAGAGTACAGATACTATGATATTGTATGGGGCCTAGGAATGTGCATTGATTATCTTTTCTATGTTTGCATAATAGAAAAAGGTTAAACGTTAAATATCTCTGTCTTCTTGGCTTATATTGTAGCTCCTTAGCCAAAACTTATGACACACTGGAAACATTAAAGGGCAACTATAGTGAAAAAAAAAAAAAGCTGCCTTACTTTCATGTTTCTGTGTGGCTTCATTTCTTCACACTGGCAGAAGTTTGTACCAAGCTGTGTAGTCCCCCTCCCCTCTCTGTCTACTCCCCCTCAAGCAGTGACGGGCTGTATACAGAGTCCGAAGCATGTCAGTTGAAAGGACTTTAAATGAAGTGCTGACATCCTGTTGACCCCTTCCTTCAGAGCTAGACTGCAAGCAATGAAAGTGTGGAATAAAGTAGCAATATGCTGAAGGGAGGGGCAGAGGGGGAGAGAGGAGGACAAGTGGTGCTGAGATTCTTTACAAGTAAGTTACTGAACTCTGCCTGTTCTTAACTTTGCTAATTGTTATTTACTTTTTACCTAAAGTTCATATCTCTCCCCTGCTTAGCTGAGATCATAATCACTGAAGAGAGAGTCAGTGTAACAGCAGCTTGTAGTGAGACCTTCCCAAACACAGTGACACTGTTGTTGTCCTGTTACATTTCAGTTGCTTTAGTCATATATTTCATAGATTGACTGGGTGTTTGTTTGGTATATAGTCTGTATTACTGTATTATATATACTGTATTAGTGTTCCATTTGAGTCACTGGTTTTGTATGTATATAAGATTTTTTTTTGGGGGGAGGGGCTGTTTTATAGTGTGTTATGCTCATATTGCTGGGTTAATGGTTTATTGATTGTGTTTAGCACTACAGCATTTGACTATAAGTTGCACATGGTACATATAGTGTGGGTGAGAGAGTGTGTGACAGTACTGCAGGGGAGCTTTGGATTGTGTGGGTGTGTGCCTTTGAGTGACAGATGAGGTGTAGCAGCTCCTACAAATCACAGCATATTCAAAGGCTTATATCTCGGGGACTATGTAGAATTTAAAGAAACTAAAGGTACCCTGGTGGATGGGATGACTTATAGGATACATTAGAAGAAATTAAAAAAAAACAATTTTCTCACTATAATTGCCCTTTAAAGTGCATGTTGACCCCCCACAGAAACTTTTACATAAGGAACCCACCCCCATGCATTTTCTCATTAATTACCTTTCTCTCTGGTACTCCTGAGTCCAGATATCTTAACTTGAACTTATCCTGTCCCTCATTTCTGCCTCCTTTACAGCTTTGTGTGCCTTGTATTGGTGATTTATTGTCTGAAACGGCTGTTTGGTTGGGGCTCGTTGCCCAATCTGCTGGGGCACAGATGCTAATCCTTCGCTCCAATCGTTCGGCTCTTCTGACTGCACGGGCAGGGCAAGAGCTATTCATATATTCCTGAATCAAGAGATAAAAATAAAAATGTTATAAAAACAAGTAAAGTATGATGCCAATTTTTCCTGACTTTTTTTTTTTAAAGGACATCTATAGTGAAAAAAACACATTGCCCCTTTGCAAAGTTAAATTCATGTACTCTGTGCTGCCTTAATCCTATCTCTGTCAGTGACTCTGTTTAACCATAGTGTCAGATCTGTGTACAGCACTCCCCCCTTCCCCATCCCCTCTGTTACCTCCTCCATGTCTCAACTCCGGCTAACCGACAAGCTTATCATGTGCAGTAGGAGTTAAAAGTGCAACATCCTGAAAAACACACCCACGCACAGTGGCCAATAGAAAGCAAGCTGTCCTGGAGACACGGAAGAAGTAGATCAGTACAGTTTACGATCTCTCACTTTGTGACCTATCATCAATCAGTGAAAGCTATTAAGAAGGGGGGTCAAGTGCAGCCTTATATGTAACATCAAAGCTACCTCTCTCCCCCTGCTAATGCTCGTATCTCTATGTTTATTACAGAGCAGGGAGGGGGATCACGTCACAGGGATTTGACTGACAGTCCAAGTAGGAGTAGAGGAATGCAATCACCTATTCTTCTAACTGGTGTATCTCAGGAGAGAGAGGGAATCTGAAGTGAAGACACTCTGGGGGTTGTGGGGAATTATAGAACACATGGAAAGAAAGAAAAAATAGTTCATTTTCCAACTATAGATGCCCTTTAAGTTTCAAGGAGAAACTCACCCATAAAAACATCTTGTATGAGCAATTCCTAATCAAAGATAAACATTAAAATCTTTTAGTACAGAGACCTGCAGTTCCCTCCCCCCACCCCTAGCTTGTTGAAATTGTTCATGCTCAGAATGTGTCAGCCAGAATGAGACAGATGTATTATTCCAGTTACTTTCTATCTCCATGTGATAAAGGGAGGGGGAATAAAATTGGAAGTGAAAAGGGGAGGGCTTTCTGCAGTCAAAGACTTTACAGATTTCCCACAGCTTTATTGTTAGTTAGGAATTACATTGGAAGACAAGTGATACTTTGTTTTAAATGGCAGTAATTGAACCATGCAGTTAGGGTAAGTGTTTTTAGACTTTGTTTCCATAGAATACTTTGGGAACTACAAATGGCTTTACGATATACACATTGGCAGATTTATTTGATCAAAGAGCTAAATAGCGAAACCTTGCCTGCAAATTTTACAAAACGTGCTTGCACAATTACGATTGTGGTTGTAAAATTATGACTGCGATTGTTATTGTACGATTGCCTATTAAATACCATTGCCGTAGTTTGCTTGTTCAAGCACGACTGGACATACTTTTATGGTATCAGTTTCTGATATTGTGGGTTAGTGAATATGGCCCATATACCTTAAAAACACACAGGTTGAGAATAAATCACGACATGATTAACAGGAAACGTCTGTGCATATCAAGTCATATTTTATTAAATGGAAATGTAATTTAATGTACTTTCTAAATCAGGCCAAACTAAAAGGAATATAGCCACATAATTCAGTTAATATTGGCAAATTGTGGCCAATTTAATTATAAGGTCAAATGAAAATATAAGCCTGGTACACATCTATGAAGAGAAGGTTGGGGTAAAAAAAATTAAGATATCTTAAAGCAACTTACTTATGCAGGAATAAATAATATAAGTAGGTATGATATCATTTGCCAGAAGGGGATTCTGTAATGTTACTCTATAAAGCTAAGCCCTGTAATGTGATTTTGTGCGACTTAAACCTATGCAAAGACTTAATGAACCTTGGAAGTACTGATGTGTTTAGGTACTGGGTCACTTGTGTAAGGCGATAGTAAAATGGGGGTAGTTAATTTGCTCCAGAGACTGTCAGCCTTATCCAGATTCCATGCACAAGACTCTTATTGATCAGGAGTGGGCCTTTGCATATGTTGGAGGCAGGTAGAATGCAGTAAATGGGCATCAGTGGCTCTTGAACTTAAACACTATCTTATTTATTAACAGAACAATATTAATAAAGCTTTGCAAGTAGCACAATAGAGGTGACATATATCATATAAATACTCACAAACTAGAGGAACCAGAAACAGCATAAATAACAACCAGCTTTTAAGTGCCACCCCAGCTTTTAGGTCACTGTAGTAGAATCTTCTACCCCTATGTCTGGCATTATGTCCATTCTAGGGTGGTATACCTGGGACTCTAGTCCTTGCTAAATCTCCTTGTTGGAGCTCAGGCTGCTCATTACCCTACTCCTATCTATCACTACTAGAATAATCTATAACTAAATCTAATCTCACACTAACTGGGCCTACCTGTTATCTATGTCCCAGGCTCCTCTGGTGAAACTCCAGGAGATCAGAAAGAGGCCGAGCACAATTGCTCTCCCTTTTATACTTTTACACAGCAACCCCTACTGGCCAAATCCTGCCAGAGCAAGAAGACTAAGGGGCATATTTATAAAGAATCGATAATATCGCAAAAAAATTACCGCCGCACATCGCGGCCGCGAAAATAGCGCTATCGCCGTATTTATAACGGCGGAGCGATATTCCCGCGATACCTATCGCGGCCGCGATGTGCTGCGGTAATTTTAAGCCCCTTCGCGGCGATACTGTATAGTCGCGCGAAGGGACTAAAATCACCTCCCGACGCCGCTCCTACCCGCCCACACCCCCCGCGGCGGCAGCGGCGACCACGCCGTCGCCGCCGCTTCCCAGCAGCCCCTCCCAACCCGTTCCCGTTCGCGGCAATCTCGGAACGGGAGGCTAGGAGGGGCTGCCGGGAAGGGGCCGCAGCAGGTGGTCGCGACCACCGCCGCGCACCCCTCCCCGGCAACCCCTCCAAGCCCCCCGCCCCGGCCGCTCCCGGGGAGGGGGGGAGGGAGCCGCTGGGGGGGTGGAGGCTCCCTCCAGCGGGGCCTGAGAAGGGCCTTTTGGGGCTTAGGGGGTCCCGCAGCTCGAAACGGGAACCCCCTCCCCGGCCCTTACAAGGGCCCTTGCGGCACTGACAAGTGCCTTTGGCGGGGGTCCCGCAGCTGAAACCGGGACCCCCAGTGCGGCTCTTAAAAGAGCCCTTGGTCGACGTCTTCTTTCTTCCAGTCCCGGCGACACCAGCTCCGCCGAGGCCGCCGACCCGAGAGGTACCCTGCGGCCGCCAGGGATACCCCCGGCGGGCGCCGGCGACCTCAACGAGGCCGATGTTGCCGGCGTCTTGATCCGACGCGACGTCTTCGGGCTGGCGACACCAACCCCACTCAGGTCGCCGATGCCAGGCAGACTCACTGCGGCCGCCAAGTGAGCCTGCTGGCACCGCCGGCCTCAGCGGAGCCGATGTTGCCAGCCGTTCTTTCTTCTTTCTTCAGCCATCTACTGCGATGGCATCTGAGTTCCGCGGCGGAAAGCTCCCTTTATATAGGTTGCAGAAATCCATAATCCGTTTCTGATTGGTCAATTTTTTAATACTTGCTTTACATTAACCAATCAGATTTCTGGAAAGTTCTGAAATCTGATTGGTTAATGTAAAGCAAGTATTAAAAAATGACCAATCAGAAACGGATTATGGATTTCTGCAAACCTATATAAAGAGGAGCTTTCCGCGAGGAACTCAGATGCCATCGCAGTAGATGGCTGAAGAAAGAAAAGAAGAAAAGGCTGGCAACATCGGCTCCGCTGAGGCCGGCGGTGCCAGCGGGCTCACTGTCGGCCGCAGGAGTCTGCTGGCATCGGCGACCGAGTGGGGTTGGTGTCGCCAGCCCGAAGACGTCGCCCAAGGGCTCTTTTAAGAGCCGCACGGGGGTCCCGGTTCGAGCTGCGGGACCCCTGCCAAAGGCACTTATTAGTGCCGCAAGGGCACTTGTAAGTGCCGCAAGGGGCCTTACAAGGGCCGGGGAGGGGGTCCTGTTTCGAGCTGCGGGACCCCTAAGCCCCAAAAGGCTTTATAAGAGCCGCAAGGGCACTTGTCAGTGCCGCAAGGGCCCTTATAAGGGCCAGGGAGGGGGGTCCCGGTTCGAGCTGCGGGAACCCTTAAGCCCCAAAAGGCTCTTGTCAGAGCCGCAAGGGCACTTGTAAGTGCCGCAAGGGCCCTTATAAGGGCGGGGAGGGGGGGTCCGGTTCGAGTGCGGGGACCCCCTAAGCCCCAAAAGGCCCTTCTCAGGGCCCCGCTGGAGGGAGCCTCCACCCCCCAGCGGCTCCCTCCCGTCCCCTCCCCGGAGCGGCCGGGGCGGGGGGCTTGGAGGGGTTGCCGGGGAGGGGGTGGCGGCGGGTGGGCGGACCACCTGCTGCGGCCCCTTCCCGGCAGCCCCTCCTAGCCTCCCGTTCCGAGATTGCCGCGAACGGGGGACGGGTTGGGAGGGGCTGCTGGGAAGTGGCGGCGGCGGGGGTGGTCGCCGCTGCCGCCGCGGGGGTGTGGACGGGGGGGCGTGTTCCCGGGGCGGGTGCGACCACCCGCCGCGGGTTGCCTGCCCATCCCCGCCGCAGGAGGTTTGTATCGGTGACTCGCCTCCTTCAAGGTGGCGAAGTAAAACAGCCGATACTAGCCGAGTGAAACCAGTACCGCCGCTTTATAAATAGAAGCGGCGGTAACAGGTAAGTATCGGGCGAAAGGTTAACGCTTGTTACTTTTCGCTGCCGTTTTCGGACCTTTATAAATCGCGGTAAACGCGATTTATGCGTTAATGTCCGCGAAAACGGCCGCGAAAAGTTAAAGAACCTTTATAATATGCCCCTAAAGGTTGACTAGTTTTTCAGTTCCCTACACTTGTATATGGTAAGTTTTGGATTTATGAATAGATATCAAGGTTTATAATTGTGTTTTTATTCCTTACTGTGACTGTCAATTGATGACATGCACTGTTTATTTAACTGTTTTCACAATGTACTGAATAGAATGCATTACTTTTTATGGAAAACTATTTTAGAGTGTCATTCTTTTCCCTTTCCTTTCAAATGAGTTGATGTTCTGGGCATAGAGAGTCATACCATATTACATGGCTAGTAACCTTCTATGTATTATTCTGTATTATTTTCAAATGTGTTTGAATGTATACACTGAATAATCTAATATTTAATTTGCAAATTAATGTGTCTGTCTTTTAAAAAGCATCAGCCTTTATTTGCCTCCTTACAGGGGAAATGTGGTCTCCACACAAGTGTCCTCTATTAAAAAGGGCACACTTATCTTTTAACATGACTCCAGGATCATGCTTCTAGCTGCCGTCTATCCAAAGTTACAGCAGTATAAAGGTTGTGTAAATGTACCAATCACTGTGGGCAGGATTATGTGCCAATCATTGTGTGCCGGATCATGTGCCAATCTCTGTCGGCAGGATTATGTACCAATCACTGTGGGCAGGATTGTGTGCCAATTACTGTCAGCAAAATTATGTGCCAATCACTGTGGATAGGATTCTGTACCAATTACTCTGGCCAAAATTATGTACCAATCACGATGGGCATAATTATGTACCAATCACTGTGGACAGGATTCTGTACCAATCATGGTGGCCAAAATTATGTATCAATCACGGTGGGCATAATTATGTACCAATTACTGTGGCCAAAATGATGTACCAATCAGGGTGGGCATAATTATGTGCCAATCACTGTGGGCAGGATTTTGTACCAATCACAGTGGGCAAAATTGTGTGGACAATTACTGTGGGCAGGATTATGTGTCAATCACTGTGGGCAGGTTTATTTGCCAATCACTGTGTGCCGATTATGTGCCAATCCCTGTCGGCAGGGTTATGTGTCAATCACTGTGGGACGGATTATGTGCCAATCACTGTGGGCAAGATTATGTGCCATCCACTTTCAGCAGGTTTGTGTGCCAATCATCTGGCAGGATTATGTGCCAATCACTGTGTACTGGACTACAAACCAATCACTGTGGGCAAAATTATGTACCAATTTCTGTGGGCAGGATTATGTGCTAATCACTGTGGGCAGGATTATGTATCAATCACAGTGGGCAGGATTATGTACCAATCACTGTCAGCAGGATTTTGTGCCAACCACTGTGGGTAGGATTATATGCCAATCACTGTGGGAAGTATTATGTACTAATCACTGTGGGTAGGATTATGTACTAATCACTGTGGGCAGGATTACAGTATGTACGAATCACTGTGGGCTGGATTTTGTACCAAACACTATGGGCAGGATTATGTATCAATCACTGTGGGCAGGATTTAGTACTTATCACTGTGGGCAGGAATATGAGCCAATCTCTGTGGGCAAAATTTTGTACCAATCACTATGTGCAGGATTATGTACAAATGACTGTGGGCAGGATTATGTACCAATCACTGTGTGCAGGATTGTGTACCAATGACTGTGGGCAGGATTATGTACCAATCACGGTGGACAGGATTATGTACTCATCACTGTGTGCAGGATTGTGTATCCATGACAGTGGACAGGATTATGTATCCATCACTGTGGGAAGGATTATGTAACAATCACTGTGGGCAGCACCCACTTACACAAGCCACACACACTTTCTCAGTCTTCACTTATAGGGAAGTTTCAGGTGCCAAAAACTGTAGGAACACCCATGAGAACAGCATGCAATTGTGCCAGTAACGCATTGACTCCCAAAGATGTTCCAGATTTATGACATCACTCAGTTTGATTCCACCTTTTCATCTTGTTTAGATGTATTTGATAAAGTATCTTTTTACAGCGTGAAGGAGAACTGAAACCTGCTGTGAAATAAAAAACTGGGGGAAAAACTGCAGGAAAATGAAAACGTTTGTTCTTCTGCTTGGTTGTCTCCATCTGGAGGGACAGTGGGGTGGATGAAAAAAAGGCTGCTAATAGCCCCAAAAAAGTTAAATCCACTCTACCTGATATAATATCAGGGTACTTTGCAGGACCTGCGCCATTTCCATTAATGTCGCAGGACCCAGATGCAAAATTAGATCATTTGTTTCTGCGACACATTTTCAATAGAGGTGGTGCACTTTAACTTCCAGGTTCCCACGATGCAGTAAATTTTGCTGATTACTTCATCTTGGGAACCAGGGAGGTAAGAGGAGCACCATAGGACATTTAACATCCCCATAATAGGTAGTTCGAGCCCAGGCACACTCAGAGGCAGTTTTCTAGTAAATTTGTAGGTCCAACATCAGTTAGTCCTTTATCTTAGAACAAGCTATAGCACAAAAATGATCAGAGGTGCAAATCATTTTTGTGCATGTGACATGTTATATCTCCCTGACTGTGTCTTAAATATTTGTGAACTGAATAAGTAAAAAAAAAAGTTATTTTGTTTGATTTAAACATTCCTACATTTATTTTTATAACCTGATAAAAATAATCATGATCAGGTTTTTGTATTTTTCCTACTACTGCAGTACAGCCAGGTAAATTGTTGCAGGGAGATTCAATAAAAGTTATTATCGTTAAAAATGGTGCCAATTTTGCCCCAACCAATCAGATGTTAGCTTTCAAATGTTAAATAAGATCTAATTGGTTGGGGCAAAATTAACACCATTTGAAACGATAAGAACTTTTATTGAGTCTCCCGGTTGGTGTTTTTAGTTATTAGTTAGATTAGGATATGCTTAAGGAGTGGTTGATTGACAGTTCTTTACTAACTACTTTGATCTTAAAAGTAGTACTTAGCATGGATTCATGAGAAATATATCTTGCCAAACTAAATTGCTTGGTTTTTATGCAGATTTTAGTAAGGATTTACTTGCTGGTATAGCAGTGAATGTGGTACACATAGATTTTGCTTTTAATACTGTGCCATATTAGAAACTATAAATTAAGGTATGTTGGCCTGGAAAAAATCATTTGTACACGGATAGAAAATGAGTTGTTAGGTTGTGTACAGAGAATAATTGTAAACAAAGCTTCATCTATGTGGACGAAAGTTCTATGTGGGGTACCTCATGGTTCTTTACTGGGGCCACTTCTTTTTAATCTGTTTATAAATTACTTAATAGTGGCTACTGTGTTTGACACAAAACTATGGAGAGCATTGTTAACTTCAAATGATGTGTGATTGCATGTATACAGTTCCTAGATAGATTTTTAAAATGGGCAGCAGAGTGGCAGATAAGAATCAATGTTGATAAATATAAGGTGATGCATTTGGGGTTTAACAGTCCTTGAGCTACCTACACCCCAAATGGCTCTGTGTTGAGTGAATCTCAGTTGAAGAGTTCTAGAAGACAACAGATATAGTTGTGTAGCAAACATTGCCAGACAGCAACAGCTAGAGCTAGCAAGATATTGTATAAAGAGGGAGAAAATATTATTCACTGGTAAGGCCTCATTTAGAATATGCAGTGCAGTTTTAGAATCTCATATATAAAAGAGACATCTTGGAAATTGAATCAGTTCAGAGAAGGACAATTAAATTAATAAGTGAGAAGGAGGGGCTTGACTATTAGACAGATTAGACAAGTTAGAGCTATTTACACTGGAGCAGGTACAGTATATGATCACTTTATACAAATAAATGAATGGGTCATACAATAAGACCTTTAATGTATTGTTCACCAATAGGTCATTTCAGAAGACTCATAGACATGCTTTAAGATTAAAAGAAAAAGAAAGTGCATCTTCAGATTAGGGAGATTTTTTTTACAGTGAGAATGATGAAACTGTGAAACTGCAAGTTCATTAAACAGCTCCAAGAGTGTGCTGTTTAAGTTTCTAAGGTTCAAAAGTATTAAAAATGACTGGGATGAATAGATTTAGTTATGTTTGATCCAGGTATCCTTTCCGATTGCCATTTGGATTAATAAAGGAATTCCCCTCTCCAAGCTGTTTTTTCCCCCACCTACCTCTGGATCAACTGTTAGGTAGGGATTATGAGTAGGCTAAAAGAGATTACCATGTCTTTATTCAAACTCCAATACTGTGTCTCTGTAGTACTGTGTAACCCTATGTGTGACTTTAACACCAGCTATTTGGGGGTGTTATAAAAGCCGCTAGTGCAATCTTAAATTGTTGACTGTGCAGGTGACTTTTGCAAAACCAGCACAAATGCCTCAATTGCCCTCTTAAAGTTACACAAACACTTGTAAATGTTTATGTTCAGGTTTATCCACTGGAGTACTTGTTTTAATGGAGATTAGCTTGTAAATCCCATGTTTAATATTTTCTCAATGAGAAATCGAAGAAAGAAATGGTAAATCTTCTTGACAGGTTAATTTATGTGTCAGACAAGTGTTATTTGGTTGTTCTCCAAGCTCAAACAATGATTTCCTGTCATTCTTCCGAAGAACAAAATACCATCTGCTCAAGTCCAAGGACTCAAGCGAAATGCGTTTGATGTACGACTCTAACATGTCCACAGATACACTAGTAAACTTTGTACATCTTAAATATGATACAATCTAAATATGTAGGTTTGAGGTAATTCCCAGGATAGTAACAGGTATTGGAAATAAAATTTTACACAGAATAACAATTGCTTGAGAAAGTAAAGGTCAGTAATAAACCAAATTATTATTAGTTTCACAGAATTCCCAGTTTCTGCTGAGAGAAATGTGAAATGTTTATGCCAAAAGATATGATTTAAAGTGATATTAAAAAAGTGACGTATATTACATTCCGCTGTCGGTGAATACAAAACTGTAAATAACACAGACACGGAAAAATGTTCCTCTGTAGTGAATTTGATGTAACTACTATTTCTTCTATTTAATAATCTCCTGGAAACTGCAAAGGTTACATACCCATTGGTGTGTTTTAGATAAAGTGTGGCATCTAGTAGATGGAAGATGACAATGTGTTGAACCTACCACCTGTTTATAACTATATTATATTATGGTAAGATTGTTGATACAACAAAAAGGCTCTGATGGACCCAGAAACCTACTTTACCTGAAACTGTATGTGTTTCTGATCTGACATGGATTAATATTCGGTGCCTTCGTCACTTAGAAACTCTCTTCCAAACAAGCGGGCAACAACATTGTCTCTGGCTTCTCCACGCCACACACAAATCTATGTAACAGATCAGTAAATTACCTAAACATCAGGGAGGACAAGTAGAACGTCACAATTCATGCATGATACACCTAGCAATGAATAATAATGAGATTGCCATTTAATCGCACTTAGCTTTTCCCCCTGCACCCCTGGATCAAAGTGATTTAAGTATGCATGCCCTGTTGAATTCTTAAAGAATTGCTAAAGAAAATTCATATGAGTGGTCTCATTTTTGTGTACAAATGTGGTCTGGGAGTTACTGGGAACTGATCTAGAAAAGTACAGAAGGCAATGACCCCTCTGTGATGGCTAGTACAGTACAGTTACCATTGGTGGTCTGGGGGATCACTATAGAGGAAGGTTTCTATACATTGGACTAACAGCTCTGTAAACACAAACTTTGAACATTTGTTGTGCAGTTTTAAGGCTACAGTCACACTACACAATAAAAAATGCAAAGAAAATATGTGTAAAATAGCATTGCGATTTATAGCGTTTTTCAAAGCGTTCGAAGAGTCGATAAAATTTATTTTACATATTCACTTCCATTTCGAAAAAACAGTTGAATTTATGCATTTGCTATTCCCTGCTGTCATTAGCAGGTTTTGTAATGGTCCTTCTTCCCAGAATAGTAATTTCTACTGATTGGCGGTTGGATGGGTCAAACATGCTCAGATCTCTACTGAGCAACTGGATCAACCCAAAAGAGCAATGACCGAGTCAATCTGGAACTAGTTTTTAAAAGATATTTATGTGGATGGCATAAATATTCATTGTATCAGAAACATATTAGGCCCCTAAGATACCCCTTGTAGGAGATCTAGTAGTGCTAACTGTATTTTTCACCATTTAAAATCAGCAGCATTTTGGAGCAATGGTCAATTTTGTAGGGTTCTCTCTTTCACAGACTGTTTCATGGACCAGAAAAATAAAATTTTCTACATACAATACATCTTTTGGAAACTGCCGATTTAGACCACCAAATCTAATTAAGTTGAAAAGGTCACCCATAAAATCAAGTAAAAACTGTAGCTAAATGTTTTATATTATGTTTTAACCCTAGACACCTGCAGAAATAGTTCCCTTCAGAACACAGTTCCTGCATATGGTTTCTTGTAGTTTGTTTGTTCCACTGTCGTAACAACTGCTCCCGCCACCCCCATCATTGGTGGGGTGAGTGTGTAATGGACAATAAGAGGGACCACCAAAACCTCTGGGCTCAGCTGTTTTTAAACAGCTTATCGTTCGTATGTTTCTTTCATAGAGATGATCAGCTGATCGTGGACCTCTGGGGAGGGGGGTGAGTCAAGTGCCGGCCTCAAAATCTCCCGGGGGGTGGGGGAGTGCATGGATGGTAGGAGGGCCCCTGCAGTTACGCCCTGCTCTGTTCTAATGATTTTTATTTATTTATTCATTTCATCATTCATTTCATCTTTGCACCATGATTTAAAAAACAAAACAAAAAATTGGTGTACAGGTGTTAAGTAGAGAGGAGTGAAACTGGCAAATTGTGTTTCATCAGTTGTTCCGTGGAACCGAAATTCTGAAAATCCAGTTGAAACCCAATTGAAGGGGAACAATGTAATTTTTGACATTTCGATTTCCTACTTTTTAAATGGAATTTAGTTCATTTACTTTTGGAATATACAAAAATTCCACCAGATCCTCAGACATTTGAAATCGAACAGATGCAGAAGTTATAACACACGAAACATGTCACAACAAAGACAGCACCAATAAAGCTCTCAGCAACAAGATGGAAGGTGATACACTGTCTACTATAGGATATGGTTTTATATGAATATAATATTGCTTTCCTAGAATAAATCATCATTCTGTCAAGCTATATTGTGGGCTACATAACATTAGGAAACTGGATTAAACCCAAAAATGTAAAACACAATTCCACAACACAAATGGGCAGTTCTATATAGAAGCCTCTAAAGGTGGTTACACACTCTAACAATAAAGGGACACCCATTTATCGTTAAAGTGTGTACCTGGAAAATGAATGGCCATTAAAGTATAGGGAGTCAGTTGCAGTTGAAAGGAATGTGGCAGTCCTAATGTTCTCCCCATATTTATGTAGGGAGAACACTCTGCCCTGTGTGTAGGCTAATCTTTTAAAAGATTTTTTGAAAAAAAATCTTTAAGATTCTGTCTGTCATCTTTTAAAAGTCTTGACAGTGTATACCCAGCTAAAGGATATTTCTTAAGAGGCTTGTTGGGTTAACATTGCACAAGAGTGCTTAGTGCATTAATACAGGGCTTGCTTAAGAACATTTCCAGTGATAGTGAAATTCCCTCAGTCTGTTATTTATTTGAAGCGTAAATCTTTTTGAAAACCTTACATGCATACATAGCTCTCGTATAGTATCTGGTATTTAAAGGGTATACATAGCAACCTGTCATCTCTATCTCTTTATGGAACATTCAGAATTTACTGTGAAAGTGTTCACCATTAATTGAATTAAAATCGCTGTTGTTACTGGCACTGTAAATTGGGATCATAGATAACAGAGCTGTAGACGATAAAATTAATACGACTATCATCAAAGGGGAAAAAAGCAGCAGGGCTGGAAATAAAATCCAAGAAAGCAGAGAACAGTTCAAACGGTTCACACTGACATGTACTGACAGTTGCATTATGGTTGCATGCAGTGACTGTGATTTGGAAGGCCAGAAAATATTTTTTTGAAAGTTCATTCATGTAAAATACGTGAGTAAAAAAGTTACAAAATATTTTGATTTTAGTTTCCTTGATTAAAAAATAATGGAAGGTGGAAAAAATTACTGTAACTTGGCATTTTTATAATTGATCTTGATTGCACATAGAGGCAGAGGAAAATTGACAGTGTGCTTTGGGGTTTACAAATGAAAAATTGGACTATGGGGAGCTGCTTGTTCCTAGGTCATTCTGTAAACAAAATGTACATTGGCCAACCAAAAATGTATTTTTACAGCGGTGCCAAAATATATGTTTAGGTGGCAAAACAATTTGGTGACCGAAAAGACATTTTGTTACCAAAATAACATTTAATCCATAATTTAGTGTCAATTTAGTGTCAACAGCATGTCAAAAAGAAAATTGGTTCAAGAAAGCTGCTTGGTAGAAGTTAAGGAAAATGGTAAACTGGAAGTAGAGGTTTACAGAAAACCAACACACACAGATCAGTATTTGATGTTTGACTCCCACCACCCTTTAGATCACAAGCTGGGGGTCATCAGAACCCTGCAACACAGAGCCGAGAACATCCCCACTAGCACAGAGGCGAAGGCTAAAGAAATGAAACATCTCAGAGGAGCCCTTAAAACTTGTGGATATCCAGACTGGGCCTTTGTCAAAAGAAGTAGAAGGAAAGAAAAGAACACGAATACCAACAGTGAAGGGGAAAAGCAAGACAGGAGGAAGAACATGGTCATCCCATATGTAGCAGGGGTCTCCGAGAAATTAAGAAGAATTTTCAAAAAACATCGTATCCCTGTCTGCTTTAAACCGAACAACACACTGAGGCAGCAATTGGTACATCCGAAAGACCCAATACCAAAACACAAGAAAAGCGACATCATATATGCAGTGCAGTGCAGTGAAGAATGCTCTGATTTGTATGTGGGGGAGACCAAACAGCAACTGCATCAACGTATGGCCCAGCACAGAAGAGCCAATTCCTCGGGTCAGGACTCAGCGTGTATCTGCATCTTAAGGATAAAGGACATACCTTTGAAGATTGTAATGTTAACATACTGGCGAAGGAAACGTTCAAGAGAGGTGTTAAGGAGGCCATTTATGTGAAATAAAAGAAACCAAGCCTAAATAGGTGGGGGGGGTTCGACACCAACTGTCTGCCATGTACAATGCTGTTTTAACACCTTACTCTCGGGCGTTCCTATAACACCTCTTAGCCACTATCTAATCACACCCTTAACACCTGGCTGTGATATGCTAATTGGGATTTTCCAGGGTACATAATTGCCACAATTCTTGTACAAGTCATTCTGAATTGAGAAAGCCAGTCGGATGACTAGCGAAACGTCTTCAAGAACTACATTTCAAGTCCAGTTGATCTAATTGAATACAACAGATATACCATGACCTGGATGAATGAGAACCTTCACAAGCAATATAACAGATACACCTGTATTTTACAAAATGCACTTGATTTATCACAAAGGTGGATGTATACAGTTCCTATCTCTTGATGCCCTTAGCAATCCCTCAGGGACCACTAGGGGTCCCCTGAGCCCTGGATGAGAAACACTGCTCTAGTACTTTCTTCTTTTTTGAAAATGGGAAGCTTTATGAATTTATTTTTCTAGTCTTTTAATTTGAAGGACAACTGTATTGTATAAGCCCTGGCCCCACCTCAGTCTAAGATCTATCCAATGGGAAAAAGCAATTCTTGCATAATGTGTCTTCCTATTGGGTAGGCCCTGGACCACATTGTTGGAGTAACAACCGCACATTTGTCCTTTAAAAAAAATGAATGTTTTTTATTTTATGTAAATATTTTTATTTTCCAGTTATTAGTAAATATGTTTCATGTATGGGTTGGATAATATTTGAAGTATAATTTTCATTTGTGGCTTGTATTATATTTAATGGACAATACTTGATTAAAACTATGTTATTATAACTAACATTACCACAACAAAACTATATTATCAGAAACTCAATAAGGCTCTGGGACCAATGCAACAACACACACAATCTAATCCCGTTTTATATCTATATAAAAACACCTTTATTAACATATAAATATTATACCAAATACCCATAACTAAAAAAATCGGGCGTCCCCAATCTCTGACGTGGACTTATAACCCAACCACAAGTGCTGAGTATCGGAACCAACAGCTAATGGCCCATATATATGTAGAACCAAGTCTATAGTTGCTATATCAATTGTTGTATTCCAACTGTATATGGAAGAGTCATATCAAAGTTATATTATCCAATTCACAATAAGCCATATACTTCATGGTATGTGATATACAACCAAGGTCAACCGATTCCTATATCCTTCTGACCAAGATCTTGCGAGATGGTTTTCATAGCGATTTTTATGGTCATACAAAGTTCTGGATATCGTGATAGATCACATGTAACAATAGTGAATACATTTGTCTGGCTCATAGAGTAAACGTGTCGGGACTTACTGGCACATACTTTTACAGTTGATATCACAATCACTAATGTGCAGATACCGAATACAGCTGGTATACTTGCCACTCAGCAGATTTTAGTTTCTGACTTGTGTTGCCGCTTCACACCCCAATTCCTTCTCTTGGCCAAGTTCACTATGCCAATTTGTATTTCCTTGGTTGTAACTCTGGTTTCCCACTACGATCTCCCTCCACACGTCCGTTGTCCGTAATCACGGCTTCATCAGGTCTTGCGTTGTTACCCAGCCAATCCTATTTAAATGCTTCTCATTACTCGTTATCTAACCGGTGTTTGGATTCAGTTTAACTATACATATTCTGGATACGCTCATTCCTTGCTATACTTTCGTATAATATAACATGTACATTATAATTATATCAATTTCATTTCATCATACATAGATTACATATCACATACAGTTATATCTATTTTAACTATCCTTCTATAGACATATTGTAGTTATCTATTTTTACAACATATTTCATTCAGCCCTTCTGGCTGTGATTCAATTCTTGTTGTTGTTCAGGGCCGGATTATCCACAAGGCACCCGAGGCAATTGCCTGGGGCCCGGATGTCAGGGGGGCCCGTCGGAGCCGTCCAGGGGCCCCAGTATATCTGCATTAAATGTGTACAATATTAGGCAATTAAATTAATTCTTTACCCTGCCCATGATAGCGCGTGCGTGCGCAGCGTTTGACTGATTTGATTTGCTGGAGTCCAAACCGGCTGCCCGCTGACATCCAATCAGGACAGAGGCGAGGACTCAAAGAGTACTACTGTAGAATCATTGGTGGTTCAGTATGTCTGGGCGGGGCGGCGCGCACAGCGCATCATCACTGATGTGCGCCTGCGTGCCTTGCGTAGAGACGGACTGCTGGCGCGCAGGCAGGAGAAGGAGAAGTAGAGGCGTGCCGCGTAACCCACGGCGGCCCGATGCAGTGTCACAGACTCAACGTGAGACAACAGTAAGTAAACTTCCGAACTTACTTTACAGAAACAGACAGTGTGCAGTGTCATTTCTAACTGAATCTGGTGATCCATTCCACGATCCTAACCCAACTACTACTTTCATCGTGAGGGAATGGGGTTTGGGGGGGTTGCGGGTTGGGGGTGGGGTGCGGGGGGTTAGTTGGGGGGTGCGGGGGGGTTAGTTGAGGGGGTGCGGGGGGGTTGTTGGGGTGGGTGGGTGGGGGGTATGGGAAGAGCAACATCAGGGTGCTATCATGGGGGGAAGAGAGCACCATCAATCATGGGTGCCATCATGGCATGGGGGAGAGCACCATCATGGGTGCCACTGCCATCATGGGGGGGAGAGCACCATCATGGGTGCCATTATGGGGGGGAGAGCACCATCATGGGTCCATCATGGGGGAGCACCATCATGGGGGGAGAGCACCATCATGGGGGGAGTCTGGGAGAGCACCATCATGGTGCCATCATGGGGGGGAAGCCATATCATGGGTGCCATCATGGGGGTTTATTTAGGTTTATTTAGTTTTATACTATTGCAATTTACTTTGTGGTCAATATAGTGAATAATGCACCCCCTACTGTAATTATAAGGATATTAGAAGTCACCGAGGAGTTCCGTGACCACATAAAAGCACGAGGCCGCAGGCCGAGTGCCTTTTATACAGGACGCGGAACTCCAAGGTGACTTCTAATTCTGAATATTTTACAGTGGGGTATATTTATTTAGTATAATCCACCCCCTCATATGAGAACCATCCAGGCCCCTGTGCAAGATGGGAGGAGGAATAGGAATAACTTTGCCTTGCCCTCTCCTCTCCCCGTCTCACTTCCCCCAGCTCCCATTTACTTTCCCCTTCAGGTTTACATTTGTTCACATTGTGTGTCAGTGAGTACACTGCCTTGCCCTCTTTTCTCCCCCTGCCTCACTTCCTCCACCTCCGTTTACTTTTCCCTTTAGGTTTACCGTGTTCGCATTGTGTATCACTGAGTTACACGGCTTCCGCACCACTGTGTATGGCGCGGCTCCACCTCTTCCTTTTACGTTAAAGGAAGAGGTGGAGCCGCCCATACACAGTGGTGCGGAAGCCGTGTAACTCAGTGATACACATGCGAACACGGTAAACCTAAAGGGAAAGTAACGGAGGTGAGGAAGTGAGGCAGGGGAGAGAAGAGGGTAAGGCAGTTCCGGAAAGTTATAATCGTAGTAGCGCGCCGATTATAAGATTATTATTTACAGTTTGGCCATAGCATCAGTGGAAGGGTGGATTATATTTATATTGTATATTGTTGGTTTTTAAGTGTTTCCAATGTTGTATTCTACCTACATTTCTATTATCAGACAGTGTAATAGAGAGAATTGTAGGCTAGTAAGTTAGTTTGCACTTTAAAAGAAGCTGCTATAAATACATAGCACTAAAAGTATATACATTATAATGTTTATAGTTTATTGCATTATATTATTGTGGTCAAGTTTATTTATGTTGTCAAATGATTTAATAAATATTCAAAATACTTGCAATCTGGCTTTTACATACTTTACAAAAAACATGACCGTTACAATAGTGACATTTGTGTAATGGAACGTTAGGGGGGGCCCCAAAAATCTGACTTGTGCCTTGGGCCCCATTTGGTCTTAATCCTCTGGTTGTTAATAATATGGCTTTCATCACTGATATTACACACTATTAATGAAGTTCTCCAAATGTTGCTTTCTTTCACTGGTGTTACAGAGCATTTAATGTAGCTCTCCAGTATTTCTTACAGATAACAGGCATAATTTATCATTTCATTTAAACATAGGGCTCTCTGTCCCCAAATCGAATATCCATCTACCTTCACATTGTACTAATCCTTTTCTATGTTCCCTCCTCTTGGGCCCAGATTTTTATTCTCTGTATCCCCATGAAGAGAACATAATTTTTATCATTTATGCACTTCTTTTATATGTTTAGCGATAGCACTTTTTTTCACTTCTCCATTGCGAGTTGCTCGTACGGTCTTGTATTCGCAATGTTAACATCCTTTTTGTTTGGCCCACATATTTTTTACCACATTTACATTCTAATACGTATATTATTTGGTTTGACTGACACGTCACTAGTGTTTTAGGGGAAAGGATGGTAAAAGATATAAGAAAAACACTAGTGCGTGTCAGTCAAACCAAATAAATTTTAGAATGTAAATGTGGTAAAAAATATGTGGGCCAAACAAAAAGGATGTAAACATTGTGAATACAAGAACACGTATGAGCAACTCGCAATGGAGAAAGTGAAAAAAGTGCTATGGCTAAACATATAAAGAAGTGCATAAATGTAATAAAATTATGTTCTCCTTCATGGGATAAGAGAATAAATCTGGGCCCAAGAGGAGGGAACATAGAAAAGAGATTAGTACAATGTGAAGGTGATGGATATTCGATTTGGGACAGAGGAGCCCTATGGTTTAATGAAATGATAAATTATGCCTGTTATCTGTAAGAAATACTGGAGAGCTACATTAAATGCTCTGTAACACCAGTGAAAGAAAGCAACATTTGGAGAACTTCATTAAATGTGTGTAATTCAGTGATGAAAGCCATATTATATAACAACACAAAATTGAATCACAGCCAGAAGGGCTGAATGAAAATATTTTGTAAAAATAGATAACTACATATATATGTCTATAGAGGATAGTTAAAATAGATATAACTGTATGTGATATGTAATCTATGTATGATTGAATGAAATTGATATAATTATATATGTACATGTTATATTTACGAAGGTATAGCAAGGAATGAGCATATCCAGAATATGTATAGTTAAACTGAATCCAAACACCGGCTTAGATAAAGTAATGAGAAGCATTTAAATAGGATTGGCTGGGTACAACGCGAGACCCTGATAAAGCCGTGAATACGGCGAAACGTGCGTCGGTTGACGCAAGTGTTGAGAAACCGGACCAACGGACGTTGGGGGAGATCGTAGTGGGAACCAGAGTTACAACCAAGGGAACTACAAATTGGCATAGTGAACTTCGGCCAAGAAAGGAATTGGGGTGAAGCGGCAACACAAGTCAGCAACTAAAATCTGCTGAGTGGCAAGTATACCAGCTGTATTCGGTATCTGCACATATTGATTGTGATATCAACTGTAAAAGTGTGTGCCAGTAAGTCCTGACACGTATTACTCTATAGCCAGACAAATGTATTCACTATTGTTACATGGTGATCTATCACGATATCCAAACTTTGTATGCCGTAAAAATCGCTATGAAAACCATCTCGCAAGATCTTAGTCAGAAGGATATAGGAATCGGTTGACCTTGGTTGTATATCACATACCATGAAGTATATGGCTTATTGTGAATTGGATAATATACTTTGATATGACTCTTCCATATACAGTTGGAATACAACAATTGATATAAACTATAGACTTGGTTTCTACATATATATGGGCCATTACTGTTGGTTCCGATACTCAGTCCAGTCAGAGATCGGGGACGCCCGATTTTTTTTAGTTACGGTGTATTTGGTATAATATTTATATGTTAATAAAGGTGTTTTTTATATAGATATATATGATCCGCTCTTTCCTATCACTATCTTACACGGGACTAGTGACTGATGGTTAAATTTCATTGGGGTTTCAAGGGATAGAGTGCTATATTTGGGGGTTCTGTCTCAGGTCACCCTATATGTTTATATTTATACTATATAGCCCCTAGCACCCCCTCATTGTAGGGTTTTCCCATTCCCATTTCCAATATATGGAGTAGGCATCTAGACGTATATTATAATAAATATAATTTGTAAATGACATGTTTACGATAACATTGATATAGCCAATAGTTCTTAGAATGACATTTCTTTTCAAAGAATATCTTTTCTTAAAAACTTTTGCCAAATGTCTTTAGAAAATCAGAAATGCTTCTGAAATGTTCTCTCAGTTCCAAAGTCTTTTCATTTATATTTCATGATTCTTTATCATTTTCATATCTTTTTTCTGTCTAGAAATTCAGGTTGCTGAAAATTTATTTTGTGAATACCATGGTAGTTTTAACCTATAAAGCTTCACTCTATTGATGTCCTATATATGAGGTCTATTAATTGTGTTTTAACAGCTTAGGATTTTGAGGAAAAGCTGTTTTTCTTGATTCATAATTTCTCTTTAAGATAATGCTTTTTAAGATAAACAAAAATTCTAAAGAAGTAAAAATAAATAAAAGCTTTTCAGATTAAAACAATCACATAGCAATACTATTAAAATGAGCGCTGTCACAAAGAATAACTTTACAAAGCAACATTTTTGGATGATCTCACAAGACATTCTGAAATTTAAGGGCATGTTTATCCCCTTTTTTCTATTTGTAACCAGGACCCTTCGAACCTAAGTTCGCATACTTTCAATGTCGGCCGATACACTCATGCATCGCAGGTCGGCCCCTGCGATCACATGTGTGTATGCACCTTTAGGTGGTACGAGCCTATAATACGTTTGTAAGACACACAGCAAGGCATGAACCCGGAATACGGAGCCAGTGAGGTTTATCGTAAGAAGAAAATCTTCCTTCTGCAACATCACTTGAGGTTTTGGGGGATTCTCATTATAAATAGCAAATGTTTTTAGGGGGGTGAACTTTCATTGAAACAGTACACAAGATAGAGAAATGCAGTTACTGTACAGTGCTGCATTCCCAAGTGGTGCTTTATAAATAAACTATACATACACATACATACATCTTTAATCATTACATATTCATAATACAGTGAGTGTAATCCCCATTTATAAATCTGTGTAAAGCCCTCTCACTACATTAATATTTAAACATCTCAGCAAGTTTGATCGAATAATTCAAAGTATCAATAGTGTTCTTTTTATTTTTCCGATCGCCCTTTGTCAATATCAAGCAGGTTTATTGAAACAACAAAAATCGCTCCACCAATGGAAAAATTTCCACCAACCCCATCTTTAAGTCCCCATCTCACACAGATTTCAATGTGAATTTTGCAGAAGTCTGCGGTGCAAGTAGGAAACTTTGATCTGAAATACAATTGAAAAACATTTGCCCAAGTATTGGTACTTTAATATGCTAAGAACATTACCGTAATACTTGAGTATAAACCGGTTTTTTAGGTTTAAAAATACCTTAAAAACCTGGCCTCGGTTTATACTCGGGTCATGCGCATAGGAAGAACAGCCTACCGATCGCAGACCTTTCAGCAATGCACCCGAGAGCAGGATCCGAACAATCAAGAGCAGGCAGTATGTGCGGGACGTCGGGCACATACGTTACGCACGTCACGCAGGACGCACTTACTGCTTACACCCACCAGCGACTCCTGACTGCGCCGGACATGCATACAAACCAGCAGAGCCTGTCAGCCTTCAGCTAAACCTCCAGCCTACAGTAGGGAAATTCTTATGTATGTTGGGTTTAAGGGTGGGCTACCGGTAATACCGTAAGTCTGTACAGTGGAGGGGTGGGTGGAGGTGGGGGTAAGTTAGGGCACTGAGTAAAGGCATTTTATAATGTTGTGAAACTGCATTGTATTATTATGTGGGCCAAATGACTTTGCCACTCCAGATGCTTAGAAACTACAACTCCCAGCAACCAAAGTATGCTGAGATGTAGTTTACAAACTCTGGAGTGCCATGGAAAAGTTGGTTACTGCATTCTGCTATTTTTATGGTACCATATATTGAACATTAGTGTTCACATTTTCTACCCTCGGTTTATACTCGAGTCAATCGTTTTTATTCCTTTTTTTGGGTAAAAATAGGCACCTCGGTTTATACTCGGGTCGGTTTATACTCAGTATATAGGTAATCTACTGTGGTAATTCCTGTGGCATTCATTTTTGGGGGGAATAAAACTACCAATAAAAGGGAAACCATAAAATGTATATTTTTTAAAAAAAGACCTTCTACAATCCTTTGCTGGGTGTGTTCTGACCTCTCTATGGTTTATTTCATAGTGTGCAAACTAAACTGCCCCCTAGAGATGTTTTTTTTCTAAAATCAAATTTTCGAATGGGAGACCCAGTTCCAAAGGATTTCTGCTTTCAGTATCGAACATTTGAAGTTCAATATTTATATTCAAAATTCGATATTGAATATTCACAGTTCGATATTGAATAATCCAAGTTTGATATTACATATTCAAAGTTTGGTATTGAATATCGATATTGAATATACAATATTTAATAATCAAAAAAAACCATTGAATTTCGAAGTTCCAAAAGTCCCAAAAGAACCAGCTTTTCCAATCAGAACCAAGCTAGAATTGAACCTGGACTTTTACTGCATACCCATACTTCATATCTATTCTGTCTACGCAAAAACTAAAAAAACTAAAGCAGTGAATGGGACTGACTAAAGAAGAAGCAGTTAAAGCAATTAAAGCAATGTCAAGGAAGCATATGAAAAATGAATGCTAGCATACTGTTGTTTACATACATAGCACTGAGGTTGAATAAAGATATATTGTACTTCTGTCTAGTCCAAATTTAGCCTACCCATGAACCCTTCCAAACCAGCATGAAAGTAGAAATATATTTTGAATAATAACATAGTTTTTTTTTTGTTCATTAAGTTTTTATTAAGAAATTTTTTTCAGTATTATTTCGTCATACTTTTACATACTCTTTGAACATTAACAATTTGTAACAAAAATTTTATAAAACCTTGTCTATTCCCTTCTTCTTTTCTTTTTTTCCTTCTCTTTTCTGCTCCTGGGTATTGTCTTTGTTTATTGCTGTAGTACATTTCCATTGTAAGAGAGAGCATACAGTTCTTCAAGAATAGTAAACATTGTCTACAATACCAAAATAACAAGCCACATGACTATTCTGATTTTAGTGCTTCTTTTGTACAATGTGTTGCCCTTGGTGTTTTCCCCTCTCTCCCTCTTCCTTAACTCGTGGGCCTTCGGCTAGACCGCATCCCCCGCTCCGCTTTAATCCGAAGTGATTTTTGAATCTTGGGTGCTTAAGGATTCATTCTGAGATCCCTATGCTCCATGTCTGGGACCAGTTTTTTAAATTATTGGTCAGCATGCTGGCCACGTATTCGCCACCGCCGCCCACCAGATTTTATTTATCAGTTCTGTTTTGTGACTTTCCTCCTTTCCATGTTTTAGCTATTAGGCTTCTCGTTGTTTCCGCATATTATTGCTATTAGTTTATTAGCCTGGGTGTTATAGTCTGTTACTGGATGGTTGAATAGTGCGGTCAGTGGTGTAAGTGTGAAATGTTGTGTGAAGATCTCCCCTATTAATTGTTCGCATATTGTCCAGGTTGCTCTAACTTCCCCACACCTCCCCCAACAGTGGAGCTGGTCCCCTATCCCTGGCATCCCCGATAGCAGAGAGGCGGAGCGGTGGGGGTATTTTATTTAAGAAGGCCGGGGTGGTGTACCAATCGTACATTATCTTGTAGGTTTTTTCTTTATAATTGTATTAGAGGAGCATCTTGCTGAGTTAAGGAATATTTTGGTCCACTGCTGGTCTGTAAGTGTAGTTTGGAGTCTAGTTTCCCATTTTGTTATTGGTGGGATTTTATGTGTTGTTTCTCATGCCATATTATTTTAATAACAGGGATATTGCTCCTTTTTGTTGTTGTCCTGTATTTGTGCTAAAGGTTTCGAATGGCGTAGGCCTTTGGTTTATGCAGTCCTTCATCATTTTTCGTGCGAATGATGTTATTCTAGTGTATTGGAACCATAGTAAATGGGGTAGTTTTAAATTCTTTTGAGCATCCGCCCTGGAGTCAGCCGGCCCCCCGGGGCCATCAGATCCGATATTCTCTTTATTCCCAGGCTCATCCAAACATCATCATCAATCCCGGAGTCTTTCCCCCCAAATATGGTGTGTGGAATAGTGGCTCTGCATGGAGGGGCAACTTAGCGCGGATCAAAAAATACTGTTTACCCACAATTACACAAGACTTATTTCCCATCTCACCAAATTACTAACAGAATGGTCGCCCTTCCAATTATCAATGATAGGAAGAATATCAGTAGTAAAGATGACCATTCTTCCTAAAATTCTATATTTGTTTCGAGCCCTCCCTCTGCACCTTAAAAAAACAGACCTGACCCCTCTACAAAAAGAAATTAGAAAATTTATTTGGCAGGGTAAGAGACCCAGAATTAAATACTCATATCTGGCCAGATCCAAAGATAAAGGAGGCTTCGCCCTACCTGACATACACTCATATTATCTCGCTGCCAGACTAGCCCAGTGGGGAAGAGAACCAGGCCAGATGGATAGACCTAGAAAATATACAATTAGCTCCATATCATTCATACTCCATACTGTGGATAAAACCGATAGATAGGAAACTAACATTACCACAACAAAACTATATTATCAGAAACTCATTAAGGCTCTGGGACCAATGCAACAACACACACAATCTAATCCCGTTCCCCTCCATGCAGATGCCACTATTCCACACACCATATTTTGGGGGGAAAGACTCCGGGATTGATGATGATGTTTGGATGAGCCTGGGAATAAAGAGAATATCGGATCTGATGGCCCCGGGGGGCCGGCTGACTCCATGGGCGGATGCTCAAAAGAATTTAAAACTACCCCATTTACTATGGTTCCAATACACTAGAATAACATCATTCGCACGAAAAATGATGAAGGACTGCATAAACCAAAGGCCTACGCCATTCGAAACCTTTAGCACAAATACAGGACAACAACAAAAAGGAGCAATATCCCTGTTATATAAAATAATATGGCATGAGAAACAACACATAAAAATCCCACCAATAACAAAATGGGAAACTAGACTCCAAACTACACTTACAGACCAGCAGTGGACCATAATATTCCTTAACTCAGCAAGATGCTCCTCTAATACAATTATTAAAGAAAAAACCTACAAGATAATGTACGATTGGTACACCACCCCGGCCTTCTTAAATAAAATATCCCCCACCGCTCCGCCTCTCTGCTATCGGGGATGCCAGGAGATAGCGGACCAGCTCCACTGTTGGTGGAGGTGTGGGGAAGTTAGAGCAACCTGGACAATATGCGAACAATTAATAGGGGAGATCTTCACACAACATTTCACACTTACACCACTGACAGCACTATTCAACCATCCAGTAACAGACTATAACACCCAGGCTAATAAACTAATAGCAATAATATGCGGAACAACGAGAAGCCTAATAGCTAAAACATGGAAAGGAGGAAAAGTCACAAAAACAGAACTGATAAATAAAATCTGGTGGGCGCGCGGTGGCGAATACGTGGCCAGCATGCTGACCAATAATTTAAAAAACTGGTCCCAGACATGGAGCATATGGGATCTCAGAATGAATCCTTAAGCACCCAAGATTCAAAAATCACTTCGGATTAAAGCGGAGCGGGGGATGCGGTCTAGCCGAAGGCCCACGAGTAAAGGAAGAGGGAGAGAAGGGGAAAACACCAAGGGCAACACATTGTACAAAAGAAGCACTAAAATCAGAATAGTCATGTGGCTTGTTATTTTGGTATTGTAGACAATGTTTACTATTCTTGAAGAACTGTATGCTCTCTCTTAACAATGGAAATGTACTACAGCATAAACAAAGACAATACCCAGGAGCAGAAAAGAGAAGGAAAAAAAGAAAAAGAAGAAGGGAATAGACAAGGTTTTATAAAATGTTTTTGTTACAAATTGTTAATGTTCAAAGAGTATGTAAAAGTATGACGAAATAATACTGAAAAAAATTTCTTAATAAAAACTTAATGAACAAAAAAAAAACTATGTTATTATTCAAAATATATTTCTACTTTCATGCTGAGTTTGGAAGGGTTCATGGGTAGGCTAAATTTTGGACTAGACAGAAGTACAATATATCTTTATTCAACCTCCAGTGCTATGTATGTAAACATACAGTATGCTAGCATTCATTTTTCATATGCTTCCCTTGACATTGCTTTAATTGCTTTAACTGCTTCTTCTTTAGTCAGTCCCATTCACTGCTTTAGTTTTTTTAGTTTTTGCGTAGACAGAATAGATATGAAGTATGGTTATGCAGTAAAAGTCCAGGTTCAATTCTAGCTTGGTTCTGATTGGAAAATGCTGGTTCTTTTGGGACTTTTTGGAACTTCGAATATTCAATGGTTTTTTTGATTATTAAATATTGTATATTCAATATCGATATTTCAATACCAAACTTTGAATATGTAATATCAAACTTGGATTATTCAATATCGAACTGTGAATATTCAATATCGAATTTTGAATATATAATATTGAACTTCAAATGTTCGATACTGAAAGCAGAAATCCTTTGGAACTGTGTCTCCCATTCGAAAATTTGATTTTAGAAAAAACATCTCTAGGGGGCAGTTTAGTTTGCACACTATGAAATAAACCATAGAGAGGTCAGAACACACCCAGCAAAGGATTGTAGAAGGTCTTTTTTTAAAAAATATACATTTTATGGTTTCCCTTTTATTGGTATAGTTTTATTCCCCCCAAAAATGAATGCCACAGGAATTACCACAGTAGATTACCTATATACTCGAGTATAAACCGACCCGAGTATAAACCGAGGTGCCTATTTTTACCCAAAAAAAGGAATAAAAACGATTGACTCGAGTATAAACCGAGGGTAGAAAATGTGAACACTAATGTTCAATATATGGTACCATAAAAATAGCAGAATGCAGTAACCAACTTTTCCATGGCACTCCAGATGTTTGTAAACTACAACTCTCAGCATACTTTGGTTGCTGGGAGTTGTAGTTTCTAAGCATCTGGAGTGGCAAAGTCATTTGGCCCACATAATAATACAATGCAGTTTCACAACATTATAAAATGCCTTTACTCAGTGCCCTAACTTACCCCAACCCTCCACCCACCCCTCCACTGTACAGACTTACGGTATTACCGGTAGCCCACCCTCACCAACATACATAAGAATTTCCTACTGTAGGCTGAGGTTTAGCTGAAGGCTGACAGGCTCTGCTGGTTTGTATTGCATGTCCGGCGAGTCAGGAGTCGCTGGTGGTGTAAGCAGTACGTGCGTCCTGCGTGACGTGCGTAACGTATGTGCCCGACGTCCCGCACATACTGCCTGCTCTTGATTGTTCGGATCCTGCTCTCGGGTGCATTGCTGAAAGGTCTGCGATCGGTAGGCTGTTCTTCCTATGCGCATGACCCGAGTATAAACCGAGGCCAGGTTTTTAAGGTATTTTTAAAACCTAAAAAACTCGGTTTATACTCAAGTATATACGGTAAATGTTCTTAGCCAGTTAAAGTACCAATACTTGGGCAAATGTTTTTCAATTGTATTTCAGATCAAAGTTTCCTACTTGCACCGCAGATCTTCTGCAAATTTCACATTGAAATCTGTGTGAGATGGGGACTTAAAGATGGGGTTGGTGGAAATTTTTCCATCTGGTGGAGCGATTTTTGTTGTTTCAATAAACCTGCTTGATATTGACAAACGGTCGATCGGAAAAATAAAAAGAACACTATTGATACTTTGAATTATTCGATCAAACTTGCTGAGATGTTTAAAATATTAATGTAGTGTAGAGGGCTTTACACAGATTTATAAATGGGGATTACACTTCACTGTATTATGAATATGTAATGATTAACTGAATGTATGTATGTGTATGTATAGTTTATTTATAAAGCACCACTTGGGAATGCAGCACTGTACAGTAACTGCATTTCTCTATCTTGTGTACTTGTTTCAATGAAAGTTCACCCCCCTAAAAACATTTGCTATTTATAATGAGAATCCCCCAAAACCTCAAGTGATGTTGCAGAAGGAAGATTTTCTTCTTACGATAAACCTCACTGGCTCCAGTATTCCGGGTTCATGCCTTTGCTGTGTGTCTTACAAACGTATTATAGGCTCGTACCACCTAAAGGTGCATACACACATGTGATCGCAGGGGCCGACCTGCGATGCATGATGTGTATCGGCCGACAATTGAAAGTATTGCGAACTTAAGGTTCGAAGGGTCCTGGTTACAAATAGAAAAAGGGGGATAAACATGCCCTTTAAATTTCAGAATGTCTTGTGAGATCATCCAAAAATGTTGCTTTGTAAAGTTATTCTTTGTGACAGCAGCTCATTTTAATAGTATTGCTATGTGATTGTTTAATCTGAAAAGCTTTTATTTATTTTTACTTCTTTAGAATTTTTGTTTATCTTAAAAAGCATTATCTTAAAGAGAATTATGAATCAAAGAAAACAGCTCTTTCCTCAAAATCCTAAGCTGTCTTAAAACACAATTAATAGACCTCATTATATAGGACATCAATAGAGTGAAGCTTTATAGGTTAAAACTACCATGGTATTCCACAAAATAAATTTTTCAGCAACCTGAATTTCTAGACAGAAAAAAGATATGAAAATGATAAAGAATCATGAAATATAAATGAAAAGACTTTGGAACTGAGAGAACATTTCAGAAGCATTTCTGATTTTCTAAAGACATTTGGCAAAAGTTTTTAAGAAAAGATATTCTTTGAAAAGAAATGTCATTCTAAGAACTATTGGCTATATCAATGTTATCGTACAACATGTCATTTACAAATTATATTTTATTATAAATATAACGTCTAGATGCCTACTCCATATATTGGAAATGGGAATGGGAAAACCCTACAATGAGGGGGTGCTAGGGGCTATATAGCTATAAATATAAACATATAGGGTTAGACCTGAGACAGAACCCCCAAATATAGCACTCTATCCCTTGAAACCCCAATGAAATTTAACCATCAGTCACATAGTCCCCGTGTAAGATAGTGATAGGAAAGAGCGGATCATATATATCTATATAAAAAACACCTTTATTAACATATAAATATTATACCAAATACACCGTAACTAAAAAAATCGGGCGTCCCCGATCTCTGACTGGACTGAGTATCGGAACCAACAGCTAATGGCCCATATATATGTAGAACCAAGTCTATAGTTCCTATATCAATTGTTGTATTCCAACTGTATATGGAAGAGTCATATCAAAGTTATATTATCCAATTCACAATAAGCCATATACTTCATGGTATGTGATATACAACCAAGGTCAACCGATTCCTATATCCTTCTGACTAAGATCTTGCGAGATGGTTTTCATAGCGATTTTTACGGTCATACAAAGTTCTGGATATCGTGATAGATCACATGTAACAATAGTGAATACATTTGTCTGGCTCATAGAGTAATACGTGTCAGGACTTACTGGCACACACTTTTACAGTTGATATCACAATCACTAATGTGCAGATACCGAATACAGCTGGTATACTTGCCACTCAGCAGATTTTAGTTGCTGACTTGTGTTGCCGCTTCACCCCAATTCCTTCTCTTGGCCGAAGTTCACTATGCCAATTTGTAGTTCCCTTGGTTGTAACTCTGTTTCCCACTACGATCTCCTCGAACGTCCGTTGGTCTGGTTTCTCAACACTTGCGTCAACCGACGCACGTTTCGCCGTAATCACGGCTTCATCAGGGTCTTGCGTTGTTACCCAGCCAATCCTATTTAAATGCTTCTCATTACTCGTTATCTAAGCCGGTGTTTGGATTCAGTTTAACTATACATATTCTGGATACGCTCATTCCTTGCTATACCTTCGTATAATATAACATGTACATATATAATTATATCAATTTCATTTCAATCATACATAGATTACATATCACATACAGTTATATCTATTTTAACTATCCTTCTATAGACATATATATGTAGTTATCTATTTTTACAACATATTTTCATTCAGCCCTTCTGGCTGTGATTCAATTTTTGTGTTGTTATATAATATGGCTTTCATCACTGATATTACACACCATTTAATGAAGTTCTCCAAATGTTGCTTTCTTTCACTGGTGTTACAGAGCATTTAATGTAGCTCTCCAGTATTTCTTACAGATAACAGGCATAATTTATCATTTCATTTAAACCATAGGGCTCCTCTGTCCCCAAATCGAATATCCATCTACCTTCACATTGTACTAATCTCTTTTCTATGTTCCCTCCTCTTGGGCCCAGATTTATTCTCTCTATCCCCATGAAGGAGAACATAATTTTATTACATTTATGCACTTCTTTTATATGTTTAGCCATAGCACTTTTTTCACTTTCTCCATTGCGAGTTGCTCATACGTGTTCTTGTATTCACAATGTTTACATCCTTTTTGTTTGGCCCACATATTTTTTACCACATTTACATTCTAATACGTATATTATTTGGTTTGACTGACACGTCACTAGTGTTTTCATCTTATATCTTTTACCATCCTTTCCCCTAAAACACTAGTGACGTGTCAGTCAAACCAAATAGTATACGTATTAGAATGTAAATGTGGTAAAAAAGTGTGGCCAAACAAAAGGATGTTAACATTGCGAATACAAGAACACGTACGAGCACTCGCAATGGAGAAAGTGAAAAAAGTGCTATCGCTAAACTATAAAAGAAGTGCATAAATGTAATAAAATTATGTTCTCCTTCATGGGGATACAGAGAATAAATCTGGGCCCAAGAGGAGGAACATAGAAAGAGATTAGTACAATGTGAAGGTAGATGGATATTCGATTTGGGACAGAGGACCCTATGGTTTAAATGAAATGATAAATTATGCCTGTTTCTGTAAGAAATACTGGAGAGCTACATTAAATGCTCTGTAACACCAGTGAAAGAAAGCAACATTTGGAGAACTTCATTAAATAGTGTGTAATATCAGTGATGAAAGCCATATTATATAACAACCAGAGCCGGATTAAGACCAAATGGGGCCCAAGGCACAAGTCAGATTTTTGGGGCCCCCCCTAACGTTCCATTACACAAATGTCACTATTGTAACGGTCATGTTTTTTGTAAAGTATGTAAAAGCCAGATTGCAAGTATTTTGTAATATTATTAAATCATTTGACAACATAAATAACTTGACCACAATATAAATAGCAATAAACTATAAACATTATAATGATATACTTTTAGTGCTATGTATTTATAGCAGCTTCTTTTAAAGTGCAAACTAACTTCTACCTACAATTCTCTCTATTACACTGTCTGATAATAAATGTAGGTAGAATACAACATTGGAAACACTTAAAAACCAACATATAACAATATAAATATATAATCCACCCCTTCCACTGATGCCTATGGCCAACTGTAATAATAATCTTATAATCGGCGCGCTACTACGATTATAACTTTCCGGAACTGCCTTACCCTCTTCTCTCCCCTTGCCTCACTTCCTCCACCTCCGTTTACTTTTCCCTTTAGGTTTACCGTTTCGCATGTGTATCACTGAGTTACACGCTTCCGCACCACTGTGTAGGGCGCGGCTCCACCTCTTCCTTTAACGTAAAAGGAAGAGGTGGAGCCGCGCCTACACAGTGGTCGGGAAGCCGTGTAACTCAGTGATACACAATGGCAACACGGTAAACCTAAAGGGAAAAGTAAACGAGGTGGAGGAAGTGAGGCAGGGGAGAAAGAGGGCAAGGCAGTGTACTCACTGACAACACAATGTGAACAAATGTAACCTGAAGGGGAAAGTAAATGGAGCTGGGGGAAGGTGACGGGGAGAGGAGAGCAGGCAAAGTTATTCCTATTCCTCCTCCCCATCCTTGCACAGGGGCCTGGATGGTTCTCATATGAGGGGGTGGATTATACTAAATAATATCCCCCTACTGTAAAATATTCAGATATTAGAAGTCACCTTGGAGTTCCGCGTCCTGTATAAAAGGCAGGCCTGCGGCGCCTCGGGCTTTTATGTGGTCACGGAACTCCTCGGTGACTTCTATATCCTTATAATTTACAGTAGGGGGTGCTATTCACTATATTGACCACAAAGTAAATTGCAATAGTATAAACTAAATAAACCTAAATAACCCCCTGATGGCACCCATGATAGTGCTCTCCCCCCCATGATGGCACCCATGATGGTGCTCTCCCAGACTCCCCCCCATGATGGTGCTCTCCCCCCCATGATGGTGCTCTCCCCCCTGATGGCACCCATGATGGTGCTTCTCCCCCCATAATGGCACCCATGATGGTGCTCTCCCCCCCTGATGGCAGTGGCACCCATGATGGTGCTCTCCCCCATGCCATGATGGCACCCATGATTGATGGTGCTCTTCTTCCCCCATGATAGCACCCATGATGTTGCTTTGCTCCCATTACCCCCCACCCACCCACCCCAACTAACCCCCCCGCACCCCCCTCAACTAACCCCCCGCACCCCCCAACTAACCCCCCGCACCCCCACCCCCAACCCGCAACCCCCCAACCCCATTCCCTCACGTGAAAGTAGTAGTTGGGTTAGGATCGGGAATGGATCACCAGATTCAGTTAGAAATGACACTGCACACTGTCTGTTTCTGTAAAGTAAGTTCGGAAGTTTACTTACTTTTGTCTCACTGTGAGTCTGTGACACTGCATCGGCCCGGCCTTGGGTTACGCGCGACGCCTCTACTTCTCCTTCTCCTGCCTGCGCGCCCAGCAGTCCGTCTCTTACGCAAGGCACGCAGGCGCACATCAGTGATGATGCCTGTGCGCCGCCCGCCCAACATACTGAACCACCAATGATTCTACAGTAGACTCTTTGAGTCCTCGCCTCCTGTCCTGATTGGATGTCACGGGCAGCCGGTTTGGACTCCAGCAAATCAATCAGTCAAACGCTGCGCACCACCGCTATCATGGGCAGGGTAAAGATTAATTTAATTGCCTAATATTGTACACATTTAATCAGATATAACTGGGGCCCCTGGACGGCTCCCGACGGGCCCCCCTGACATCCGGGCCCCAGGCACTTGCCTCGGGTGCCTTGTGGATAATCCGGCCCTGATAACAACACAAGAATTGAATCACAGCCAGAAGGGCTGAATGAAAATATGTTGTAAAAATAGATAACTACATATATATGTCTATAGAAGGATAGTTAAAATGATATAACTGTTGTGATATGTAATCTATGATGATTGAAATGAAATTGATATAATTATATAGTACATGTTATATTATACGAAGGTATAGCAAGGAATGAGCGTATCCAGAATATGTATAGTTAAACTGAATCCAACAACCGGCTTAGATAACGAGTAATGAAAGCATTTAAATAGGATTGGCTGGGTAACAACGCAAGACCCTGAAAAGCCGTGATTCCGGACCAACGGACGTTGGAGAGATCGTAGTGGGAACCAGAGTTACAACCAAGGGAACTACAAATTGGCATAGTGAACTTCGGCCAAGAGAAGGAATTGGGGTGAAGCGGCAACACAAGTCAGCAACTAAAATCTGCTGAGTGGCAAGTATACCAGCTGTATTCGGTATCTGCACATTAGTGATTGTGATATCAACTGTAAAAGTATGTGCCAGTAAATCCCGACACGTATTACTCTATGACCAGACAATGGTGTTCACTATTGTTACATGTGATCTATCACGATATCCAGAACTTTGTATGACCATAAAAATCGCTATGAAAACCATCTCGCAAGATCTTGGTCAGAAGGATATAGGAATCGGTTGACCTTGGTTGTATATCACATACCATGAAGTATATGGCTTATTGTGAATTGGATAATGTAACTTTGATATGACTCTTCCATATACAGTTGGAATACAACAATTGATATAGCAACTATAGACTTGGTTCTACATATATATGGGCCATTAGCTGTTGGTTCCGATACTCAGCACTTGTGGTTGGGTTATAAGTCCAGTCAGAGATCGGGGACTCCCGATTTTTTTAGTTATGGTGTATTTGGTATAATATTTATATGTTAATAAAGGTGTTTTTTATATAGATATATATGATCTGCTCTTTCCTATCACTATCTTACACGGGACTATGTGACTGATGGTTAAATTTAATTGGGGTTTCAAGGGATAGAGTGCTATATTTGGGGGTTCTGTCTCAGGTCTATCCCTATATGTTTAAAATTATATTTTATATTTTTATAGAGCTGGGATCCGGGTTTGACACGAACTCGGATCCGAAGTGGAACCCCTCAGTTCTTAAATCCTTCGGATTTTGGGACTTCAGAAGACATTTTCAATCATTTTCAAATGTACGGGGCTATTTTCGATAATTTTCGAAAATAGCCTCGAATGTTCAAAAATTATCGAAGATACGATCAGAGACCATTTTCGAGTTCCGGTTTCGGATTTTCAGACCTTCAGGATTTTCCCAAGATCTGGGAATCCGAAAACGGAACGAAACTAGTTAATTGTATGCACACCATTAATTAAAAAAAAATCTAAATTAAATCTAAGATGTAAGGGTTTGTTCACACTATACACGTTATGGCTTAGTTCTATAGAGTTTTCAAACAAGAACATGTATTTTCCCACAGGATTGTGGAAAGTCTGTGGGAAAGGAAAAAGAAAACTGCATACAAACGCATACAACTGCATATAAAAGCAGTTTTCAAACCTAAAATTCAGTGCAGATTTTAAACCTAAAATGCACTGAATATAAACATACAGTACTACAAAATGCAAACATGTTCACATGCATACAAAAGTGCTTTTTTATGTGTTTTGCATCTTGTAATGTGAACAAACTTATATAATTTAAGGCAAAAGTCCCCGGCCACAACAGTTTAAAGGCTACGAGGTTGAACGCAAATGAAATTGAAATTTGTTACAAAAGGCAGAATCAGTTAAGATACAATTATCCTATAGAAGAGCAACTGTCTATACAAGCACATTCATTCTTAAAGGGACAGTTCAGTGAAAATTATCAATATTTGTTAAATTGTTAGTTTGTGTAATGCATACTTAGTTATTCTACATATTCTCTTCCATTTTGAAAAATCAGCTATTCCCTGCTGTTGACATTAGTGAGCTGACATTTTAGGTTCTAACGGTCCTTCTTCCCAGGATGCACCACATCCTTGGAATGTTCCTAACAGTAATTTCTACTGATTGGATGTTGGATGGGTCAAACATGCTCAGATCTCTACTGAGCAACTAAATCAACCCAGGTGCTGGGTCAAGGGCAAGACCATAGTGGTCTCTACTAGGGGTCCTGCAAACAGGAAGTCAGTATTTCGGTCGCATTTATTTATACACAGACAAAATGCTGAATGTGCAGATTAAGGTCATTGGTCTGGAAAAATACTGCTCTATTTTCTGCACTGAACTTCCCCTTTAACTACAACATATGCTATGATGTGCTGTACAACAACAACAACAAAAATGTTATATGTTCCACTGGGAAAACTGCTTCAACTTTCAACCTTTTTAATTTAGTTTTCATTAAATCTGATATAGGACTGCTTTCTTCTTGGGTAGAATGTTCATTTATAGGGCAAATAAAGACTCAGAACAACACTGAATTATAAGGCAGAGCACCTTGATATAAAAGCAGTAATCTGTGTACCACCTCTCATTTGGTTGTTGGTGTTGGGAAATTTACCATTTTAACATGGGGTTTGTGTTTTATTTCCCAGCATTCCAGTATCGCACAGTGTGGTCACTGACCATTGTGTCCTTTTAACTATCTTATCTCAGTTCTTCAGGGGATTACATTTACTATAATGCCATCTACTGGGGTAGTAATTTACGGTTTATTGGTGTTCTTGGGGGGATGCTTTCATAATATTTTCAGTTTAGTTTTCCTTTAAGAGTTATAAGGAGACTATTTTTTTATTGAGTCCCCATGATTACTATCGATGTAGGGTGTAATGCATTAACACTGCATTTCTCTATCTTGTTTACTTCTTTCAATTACAGTAAGTATAATATCAAAACAGAGCTAAGCTTTATAGGTTGAGACTACTGTGATATTGCACAAAATATATTTTACATCAACCTGAGTTTCTACACAGAAAAATGCATAAGAATACTAAAGAATTATAAAATATAAATGAAAAGACTTTGGAATGGAGCGAAACACTTTAGAAGCATTTCTGAATTTTTAAGGACAACTGGCGAAAATGTAAAGTAAGTAAAGATTTTCATTAAAAAGTAATGTGATTTATAAAATGAGTGGCTATTTTCAATGATCTCTTAAAAGATGTAGTTTATATATTATTATGCAAGTTAAACTGTTGTGTAAAATGTTAAAGGTATTCATAAAACTAATTTAAAGTAGAATTAATGTCCAAATTCTAAAAATGAAAATAATTTTTTTGGTATAATTTAAAGGGCAAATGGACAGATTCCCCCTCCCCTAATAATTTCCACGATGAGGACCTAAACGGTTAGGTCATCACCACCTCTGGGTTTGCTCTAGATGCTCCCACATCATTCCTTCTAGCAGAGTGCATCTTCCCATTGACTAAATGTAGGACTGTGATTGGGGAAGGGGGCAGACAGCATTATGAGCTGGAATTAGTGGGCATCTAAACCCAGGGTTTACGCTCCCTTATCCTGTGCATTATTAAGGGAGGAGGGGTTGTTTGGGGGCCAATAGGAGTCTATACAGTATATATTCTCCTTTAAGATTTATAACCCACAGCTACTCCACAACAGTGTAATGACAATCAGTATCATTGACTATGAGGTTATTTCCCCAGAAGCCCCCATTTTTCCAAGATGAATTCTTTTTGGCGTTTGACACAGCATTCTTTCTGATTCTCAAAACAAAATATAGGTGTGGGAGCATTCAAAACAACAATATATTCTAAATAAATGAATGATTAGTGATTTACACTTTTAATAATCTGTATTTCAAGAATGATCATATGCATCACATTCTACAATTATGGTTGCCAACTGTCAAGAATTATTCTGGACTGTACAGATTTTTAGGGTACAGTTCATCGTGCAGAAAAAAAATCTGTGCTATTAAAAATCTACCTGTTGTTCACATTTCCACAATGACAAAAAAGGAGATGCATGTTTTATTTATTTATTTACGTTCAAGGGTTAGGGATGTGTAAAGGTATCCATGCACATGTCCTATAATAGGCAAATCCACTTGGATCCAACAGGACTTGTTGATTATAAAACACAAAAATAACCAATCCCATGAACTACCACTGATGGTCATTGAATCAGCAGTCATTCCGTCATTTTATAGGTAGCTAACAATGATTGTTCCATTTTTAAAAACTCAACAATTACTTCCTAAACAGAGCATAGAAAGGTAGATAAAGAATATTTGTGAATCGTCACAAATTCATGGCAAGTTCAATAGAATCTGACATACATTTGTGACAACCTTATGTAATCCTTAATGCTGACATAAGTGTTTGTATCTCTGCATTTTTTTTTTACAAGACAGTCTTAAACTGGCCTGGCTGGAAGTCAAAAGAGATTTAAACATGGAGTCCAAGGTTTGATTCCCCTGAGCATACATTTATTACATGCATTTAAAATCCATTTTTAAATATTGTATGCACTTGTATGCACTTGATATTGATGCTAGTGCTTTATTTATTATTGGGCACACTAGCTGTCAATCTCCCCCCCATGGGGTGCCGCTTGTTCCCATATCATTTAGTCAACCAAAAAACAAAACTTGGGTGACAAAACTATATTGAGTCGACCAAAAGAAATTCTGTGGGAACCAAAAATACATTTAGTCAACAAAAAAAATACACCTTTGATGACAAACCTATATTCAGTCGATCAAAATGAATTCAGTGGTAGGAAATCATACATTTTGTCAACATAACAAAAACTTTGGTGACAAACTATATTTAGTTGAACAAAATAAATTCTATGGCAACAAAACATATTAAGTCTTTAAATAAAACAATGTTTTAGTGACAAAAATATATTTAGTTGACCAAAAGAAATTCGGTCTTTACAAAACATATTTAGTCATCAAAAAATTATGTTTTGGTGACAAAACTATATTTAGTTGATCAAAATATACATTTAGTCAACAAAAAACAACTGTAACACCAAAGTGTATATTTCAGTGACCAAAATCTATTTTGGTGAACAAAATGAACCGTGGGTTGAAATAGAATATTTTTTGTATGCATGTAACATTATGTTGGCACAAAGAAAATTTGGTAGACCAAATAAATCTTGTAGCGCAAGTGTATGTTTTTAGTACACAAAATAAACTAAGGAAAAACAAGCATAATTTTTGTCTTTAAAATGCAATTTTGTGCACCAAGAATTATGTCTGGTAATGGTAAATGGCAAGTTTTCCCTTTAATCTTTGTTTAAAAAATATAAACTGGTAAATTGTTTGCTTTTCCTTTAATCCCTTCAGAAAAATGTGTACACTTAATGACTCTCTTGCCCTTAATATATTTCCCTCTAAACTCTTAAATAAGAAATATCTAGTATATGATACTTTTCCCTTTTAAAAATGGTAATTGTCATGCATTACCTAAATAAATTCTCCTAAATAGAAAAATATTTCCTTTAATCTCTGCTGTAAGAAAATACTACTAAATGGCACAGTCCTTATTTTCTTTTTATGGGCAAGGCCCCACTAATCGCTCAAGAATCGCGATACGCAGCAAAATTGGCACGCAATTCATGTGTGCTACCCTGGGCGTGCTCTGCTTGATGTTACCCTATCGCAGTGCATGCAATGCACACCAAAAATGATCGCATGCTCTGCGAAAATGGTCGGCAGCACTGGGCAGTGGAGATAGTGGGGTCATCCCCATCCTCTTTTATTGGTGTTTGCTGAGGGAGGGTTTGGATACCTGACTTTAGAGTTGTTCAAGTTAAATTTTCCCTTGAAGAAACCAGCTAAATGAAAAAACCAACTACAGCCTCATCTATCTATCTAAAGCAGTGACGCCCAACCTGTGGCAAAATTAGCGTAAAAAACCCATGCTACCTATTGTATTATTGAGTTTGCATTGGTTTTACACTAATTTTGTGTTGACTGCGTTATTTTCAAAAATTCTTGAAAATAAGGCAACACAGCCTATGTAATATAGGCAGCGTTGAGTTTTGCGCTACCTTGTAGCACAGAACTTAACGCCTTTAAGGGCTTTTTGCATTTTCGATGCGTTTGCCCACGCATTTTTTACGATCATTGCGTGTGCGATTGAGATTTGCGTTCATAATTTTTTGCCGCTATCACATGCGGTTTTTCTATTTCTAATGAAAAAACGCATGCGCAAATGCAACAAAACCGCACACGAAATCACATGTGATTGCGTGTGCGATTGCGATTTTATTTATAGTTTATTATAGTTTTCTAAACTTTAGAAAACTATAATAGTTTTATATAGTTTATTATAGTTTTTTTGTTGCCTAAATATATTTTGTTACCACCGAATTTCTTTTGGTCGACTAAATATAGTATTGTCACCAAAACGTTAGTTTTTGTTCACTAAATGTATTTTGTTATCACTGAATTTCTTTTGGCCACTGAAGTGTGTTTTTTGTTACAAAATAATTTAGGAACAAACGGCACCCTCCCCCCTTCCATTTTTGTACTCTTCAAAGGACTTTCAAAATGTTGGTAAATTTTGGCCGATCATGTGGTCTTCAAACGATCATGCATCTGGTCTTGCTGAAATATTGCTGATATAGTGTTAATCCTATAAGACAGACACAGACATCCCACCCTGGCAAATATGCCTTCTGGGACACACCCCTGGACCACCCTGCAACCTCATTCGTTCTGAATACGTCCTCCACTGAAATTATGCTATTTATGCTATTGTTACCCTACCTTCCTTGGTAGAGATGGATTAAAATTTGAACTAGAACCTGAATTTGAATCGAATTTTAATAGTTCGAATGAACCCAAACTTTTCGGATGTTGAACTTTCTGAACTTTTCGAACTTTCGAGGATTTTCAGTATTTTCTAGAATCTGTCCCTGAATCTGTCTCTGAATTAAAATAACAATGGTAACTTACTGTACATGGCTCTGGGACCTGGGGAATGGGGAACACGTACAAATATCCAGAACTTGAAATAAAGTCCTTTCGAGCTTCCGCATTCGACATTTGATAATTACCTCAACAATTCTATAATCTGCCTCTGAATCTCTTAAAAAGGGGTGCTCATAATTATACAAGAGGAATCATGCCCAGCATGGAGTGGCAACGATTCCTTGCTCATACCTCAAAAAAAGCAACTGTCGAGCTGTTTGTCCAGAGGGGCTAAGCCTGCTTGACTCTTCAACAATGGTGTCAAACTGCATTGAGCCTACTCTAACTCAATGGTTCTGCTGCTGTGTAGCATTATCCTTTCCCCTATACCACATTGGCTTCTCTCCCTTAGAGCATGCATCATGCAAGGGAAAGTAGGCTAAAAGGTTATTTTGAAATTTATTGAATTTTGGGAGAAGATACATCTACATGTCCCAAATTCCCCAATGACAGCTATTTTTAGCAGTGCCAACCTTCTGGGTATATAAAAAAAACAGCTCGACAGGCGCCTTGTGATTGTGATGTGTTACCCTTCTGCCCACATGCATGATACATACTCCGAGGGAGAAAAGCCAATGTGGTGTTAGGTATGTCAGGAGGAGCCATTCTTGCCTGACTTCTCAACAATGGTGGCAAACTGCAGTGAGCGTACTCTTAATGAATGGTTCTGCTGCTGTGAAGCATTACCCTCTTTATCAACAAGTTTGAGATCCGCACAACCCTGTGAAATGTCCCAGTTACGGATTATCCTGCGGTGCTCACGGTCAGATATTTAAAATAGAAAAACTTAAAATAGATAAGTACCATAACAAGCACTCACACGCCTGTAACGGACCAACCAATAATGGCCATTATAGTTGCCCAAAGAATGAACTATACACAATTAAAATCTAAGTCCTCATTGGATGATTAAAAACTAAATTAATTAAATATAAATAACACAATCCCAAAATGCATGAAATGGGGTGGTAGTTTTCCTCATATAATTTGGATCCCCTATAACAACAGATTCTCTAACATGGCGAATAGCAGAATCTATTTTTTGTAACTGTATTATCTCTTGTGTTCTTAATTTAGAGTCCTTGTGTGCTGTGGGGTAGCAATACATAGTAGGAACAGAGTCCTCTGTCCCTCTAAGGGGGTCCACCAGCTGTAACTCAGAAAAAGCTACACAATATCCCTGCCACTACTGGACCTGGAAGTTCTTCCCACTCATCTCCTTCCTACTGAGGAGGTACACCAGAGCGTCTTGAAATAGCATCTGCCCCTATGTTCTTTGGGCCTGGTTTTTATTTTAAAGAAAACAGGTAATCAGACAAAGTAGCCAACCACCCATGCCCTTCAGCCTCTAATTTGGCATTGGTTAAAATATATGTTAAATTATTATCAGTTCTTCCCTCAAATTCGGCCCCATAAAGATAGTCATGTAACTTTTCCGTGATGATTTTAAGGCTAAATATTCTAGTTTGTGTACATGATAAATTTCTTTCAGATGGGCTGAGACTCCGACTGCCATATGCAACCCTAGGATATTCTTGATGAAGGACACCTCCCAACCCTTCGTAACTAGCTTCTACAGTACATGCATAACATAAGGCTTTTGTGGGTCAGCATAGGCAAGTACAGGTGCTTCTGTGAGTTTTTGCTTTAATGTTGTAAAAGCTTCCTCAAAAGCAGAGGTCCATTTATCTTTAAAGAGAGTATCTTTGTGTTCTTTAATATTGTCCCCTTTCAACAGTCCATTTAGTGGATAGGCAATTTTAGTTGCAGTAACCCTCAATAAACCTCAGATAGTACTACAAAACCCCAAGAAGGATCTTTAGATTTAGCCACACCCAAGCTCAGTTAGATTGCTTGGGTGTGGCTAATTTAGCACAGCTAAATTTTCTGGGTCAGTGGCAATGCCCTCGCCAGATACAATCAGGGAGATTCAATAAAAGTTCTTATTTAAAATGGTGCTAATTTTGCCCCAACCAATCAGATCTTATTTAACATTTTAAAGCTATTATATGATTGGTTGGGGCAAAACTAGCACCATTTTAAACGATAAGAACTTTTATTGAATAACCCCGAATGCGTCCAACAAAATGCACAGATTTGCGGTCGAACTTACACTAGTCAATTGAGAGTTTCAGGCCTTTTTTTTGAAGACGCTCAAACACACTGAACAATCTTTTATCATGCTCCTCCAGGGTAGATCTGAAAACAATAATGTCATCAACGTAAACTATGCAGTTCCTTGTATTCAAGTCTTCCAGGTAGTTGAAACCCCAGTTATTCCCTGAGGCATTCGGGTAAATTAGGAAAACCCCAATGGACAAATAAAAGCTGTCTTTTTCTGATATTCTGCAGACAAAGGAATTTGGTAATATCCAGATCTTAAGTCCATCACTGAGAACCAAGCAATGTCATGCATTGCATCAAGTGCCTCATTAATACATGGCAGTGTGTACTGATCAGGAATGGTGCACTTGTTTAATGTTCTATAATCCACATATAAGCTAACACTTCCATTTTTCTTTTGGACAATAACTATAGGTGAACCTTAAGGACTTCATGATTCCACAATAATCTGTTGGTCTTTCATTTTTTTTAAAATAGTCTCTGACATCATCAAGATCTTTGGGAGGTATTCGCCGAGACCTTTCTCAAAAAGGAGTGCTGCCTTTTAATCGTATGGTGTATTCAGCATTTTTAGCATACCCCACGTACATATCATCAATGGTAAACATACCGCTGAACTGCGCTAGTCTACTCTCCAGTATCTGTCTGTGTTCTGGGGTTCATCAGAATCATCAAGTGCTTGTGAAGGTATTCATTCATCCAGGTCTTGGTATATCTGTTGTATTCAGTTAGATCAGCATATGACAGCCAGGTGTTAGGGACCTTCTAAATGCAAGGCGTGATTGCATTGTGGTGTTATAGGAACTTCCCAGGGTAAGGTGTCAAAACAAGCTGTGTATCTGGGGAAACAAGGTATAGAGCTGTGTATATAAAGAAAAGAGTGTACAGAGCTGTGTATATGGGGAAAGAGGGTACAGAGCTGTGTATATAAAAAAAGAGGGCACAGAACTATGAATATGGGGGGGAGAGGGTACAGAGCTGTGTACATGAATTAGGGTAGAGAGCTGTGTATATGGGGAAACAGGGTACAGAGCTGTGTATATAAAGAAGAGGGTACAGAGCTGTGTAAATGGGGAAACGGTACAGAGCTATGTATATAGAGAAAATAGGGTACATAGCTGTGTATCTGTCGAAACAAGGTGCAGAACTGTGTATATGAAGGAGGGTACATAGCTGTGTATATAAGGAAAGATGGTACAGTGCTGTGTATATGGGGAAAGAGGGTACAGAGCTGTGTATAGAAAGAAAAGAGGGCACAGAACTGTGAATATGGGGGGGAGAGGGTAGAGAGCTGTGTACATGAATTAGGGTAGAGAGCTGTGTATATGGGGAAACAGGGTACAGAGCTGTGTATATAAAGAAAAGAGGGTACAGAGCTGTGTAAATGGGGAAACAGGGTACAGAGCTGTGTATATAAAGAAAAGAGGGTACAGAGCTGTGTATATGGGAAAAGAGGGTACAGAGCTGTATATATTAAAAAACAGGGTACAGAGCTGTGTATATGGGGAAAGAGGGGACAAAGCTGGAGGAAGGGGGTCGTAGTGAGGGGGTGTAATGAGGGGCATGGCATTTGTGATGCCACTAAGGGGTGAACAGAGGCAGAGTTAGCGACCTGGGAGGGGGGAGACAGCGTTAGGGGCATTCCGGGGGCATGGCTGTTAAAAGGGAGCATGGCGGGGAGAGGAGATTAGAGACTCCTCTCTGTTACAAGAGTCTGGGGTGGTCTCGCGGTCCTTGCTTACAGTCTAAACGTTTATTATGGCACCCGCAAGTGGAAGGGGCCAAGCAGAGCTGCAAATGAAAGGTCAAAGGAGGTGCTGCAAGGGGGGGCTATAAGGAATGGGGCCAAGGGGGGGCTGCAAGTGGAGGGGCCATGGGGCCCATGAGTAGGAGGGGCCTTGGGTGCTGCAAGGGAAGTGGCCAAGGAAGGGCTTGCAAGGAGAGGAGGGATTGCAAGGGGAGGAGGAGACACAGGGAAGAGGGACTGTAACATGGTTTCAGAGCAGGAAGTGCAGGGGATCTGGTGATGCTGCTACAATATCACAAAAATGTAAATATCTTCAAAACTGTAAAAAAAATAATGAAAAGGAAATTGCAAAAATACTCAGGGTAGTATTTCCTGCCAATTTAACTAAAGTCACTTTAAAAGCAAATGAGGGGATTTTTCCCCAATAATATTGTTTATTAACAAGTAAGTAAGTTGTTTAAAACTTATGATCAAATGGTTTGGCTCAGCTTTGGTATCAGATTTTGTTTGTCTCATGATATTACTGATGTGTCCTGAGTCTGACTTTATAATCCAGTAACCATTTAGCTGTTTTATTGGACAAAGCTTTTCCTTCAATCCCCCTCTATAGAAATACTCTTATAACCTCAATCCCCTTCATTCTAATCCTGGAAGCACGCAGAAATTCAGCATTTAAAAGAAAGTCTTCTGACTTTTATTATAAAAATGGATATACTCATTTAGAAATTGTTTAGTAAACATTTGTGTTTACAAAATGTGTTTGTATTGTTATTTCTATAATGTATTACATGTAGATATGCATTTATATATATATTTTGTGTTCACTGCTGTAATATAGACTTTGGTGAGAGTTAAAATAATGGATTCAAATACATGTCTAATCAACATTCTAAGACCCATTTCTAAGACCAAAATGCTATCACAATAAATAGTATTTGACATAATTCGTCAAGCTCTGTTAAACAAAAAATACTGGATTGTAACAAACATTTTCTCAGGGCTAGGCCACACTATTGCGCTTTTTTTGTGTTTTTTCCGATCATTGAAATCGCGGCATTGGACCTAAAATGCACGTTTTTGGGTGTGATGCGATTGCGTTTTGCATTACGCATTTTTATCACAATCGCATATCTAATCTATATCTAATAAAAAAAACGCATGCGCAAACGAAATTTACCACTTTTAATTGGCTCTACCTCTAGCAATTCCCAATGGAGCTAAAACCCAGAATAGGGCATTCTGTGTATCTCCACTGGGAATTGCTAGAGATGGGAATAGATGGAGCTGTGATTATATGTATCTGAACATTCCATATATGCACTTTAACAGTGTATACAGCTAAACAAACTGAACAATATAATGGGCTATTCCAAATCAATTCTCTATTTCTCTATCATGAGTATCCCAGAGCAGTTTGTACACTTTTTGTATCATTGTGCATGTTTACTGATAGAATGTTGTTCCCTTTTTCTGTATTCTTTTACATGTATGTGTATGATAAATTATAATTATCCTGGCTCTTTTGCAGTTTGTCATTGTTCTCTGCAGTTGGTGACATGCTCCCAATTCAGTTATATAGATTTGGTACCAAATGAACATTTGGAGTTTTTACCAGAACAACAGCAGATTAGAAAAAAAAACAGAGCAGCACCCACAATTGTACCAGTTTTTTAAAAAGTGATATTTTTAATTTAATCCAAATGTTATTTATTTAGATTATTTAAAAGATAATTTTTTGCTACTATATCCCAATTCAATTATTATGTTGCACCATTCAACAAATGCATGTATTAAATGTAATTCCCAAAATGCAAATAAACTTAAAGGGCATGTTTACCCCCCTCCCCCCCTCACCACCAATATAATTAACTAACCCTTCCAATGCTGCTGAAGTTTGTTATTGATTGCAGTCCTTCGCTATTCATTTTCTGGTTACAGCCCCCTGGCCACAGCATTCAATTGAATGACCATGACAAGAGTTGTCCCAACCAGTGACTGACTACTGCATACTGAGCCACTTCCTCTGTCTGAGCATGTGTGAGTAAAGGCCCATACACACATACAATCACAAGGCACGACCCACATTGTGCATTGTTCTGGCTAACTATGGGTAAGTCTATGGGCACTCGGTCGGGCGAAATGGGCTTTCAGTTGGACATCATTGAGGATCTGCCAGTTTGGATCCTCAACAATGAAGGGCCGTGATTTTCCAGAGAGCTGGTGGAAATCAGGAAAAATGACTTTAAAAAGTGATGAAAGGGCATATCCACCCTTAATACAAAAAATGGGTCACTAGTCAGTTATCTGCCCCCAACCACAACTGATATATTCAGCACATTATTAGATGTATTATTTACCAGTTATTTACAGTAAGTATATAATTATTGCCTCCATTCTGGCAGAGCAAGCCATCTCAGTTAGCGAGTTATGAAACCGGCACTCACCAAACTGCTGCTTGATTACGAGCCGTGCACGTCCTGAGGTCTCCACTTATCCTCCTTTAGTCAAAACAAACCGATTGGACAGCACCAGCTTACGATATAAAACAGTATCCTTTATTTGTATCCAAACATAGTTAAAAGCAAACACTTTGTAGTTACATAGCTCTCATCGGCTACACTTACACACAGCAGGGCATGACGTTTCGGGTCACATGACCCTTTCTCAAAAGAGCAAGCCATCTCCTCCCTCCATGCAGGTAATCAACTGAAATCACAGTCAATTATTGATTGCAGTTTATGCTGCAGCTTATAAAAATTTAATTGAGCAGATAGAGCACTTAGATTGTAAGCTCTTCGGGGCAGGGATCTTATTCCTAATATGTTGAGGCTTGTTGCACTTATATCCATTTTATAAATAAAATTATATCAATTTTATAAATAAAATTATGCATACCTACATACAGAGAGGAGGCAGATACCTTTGCCAGAAAGCAATAGTACGTATCGTTAAATATTTTTTTATTTAAAATTTTTTTTATATATTTTTTGAGTGGGAATGCGCTTTAAATCTAAATTAAAGAAAATAAGGAACAAGGGAAATAAAAATTTGAAGTTAGGAGAAAGGTGAGTGAAAAAAAGGCTGCACATATCCTTTAATAACTGCAGTTTTAAATAAAGATACTATTAGACACCTACAAAGGTTAAATATAACAATTGTTATGTTACAATTGTGTTGCTATAGCATTACTTATTGATTACAATGATTTATTAATACAGCTCAAAGTTACGTACATGTTATGTTTAGTTAAAAGGATGATTTGGAGAGTTAAATCATAAATGTATTTTAATTGTTTATAAATGCATTAAGTATTATTTTTAGTTCTGAGGCTTAAAGGGTATGTACACTGGCAAATTTGTTTTTTTTAATTGCCCATTTGTTGAAACTATAATTCATCCCAACTATCACTGTATCGTTTTTTTGTTGATCTGCCCCCTATTTCTTTAGATATCCAATCTGAAACATCTTACACTTTAGCATTTCTGTAAGCAGTTTTGCTGTAGCTGGAATGGTTTGACAGTTGGTGTGCTGTAAACTGTATGCAGTATTGACAGTTGGTATAGGGGAAAATAGTCAGGTCAATGGTCAGAGCCTAAAAAAAAAAGTATTGTATTGAAGGCATGCAGCAACACACACACCTCAGAGTAAGTGTAGTAGTAACTAGATTGAAAGCTCTACGTAACTAGATTGTAAGCTCTATGGGGCAGGGACCTCCTTTCCTCTTGTGGCAAAGCTTTAGCACTATTCATATAATTTATATATTCATGTACTGAACTATCTATGTATTTATCCCCCTTGTATGACTTTATTGTATTTTATTACTGTACAGTGCTGCGTCCTCAAGTGGCGCTTTATAAATAAACTATACATACATACATACATACATACGTGCTTACGTAACATACAAGTGCTTACTTACATTATAGATTAAGATGAAGCAAAGTAATTTTTTCAGTATACATACACTTTAAGGAGAATAAAGTGTGCCTACTTTAAGCTTTAAGACATTTTTCACTTTTCTAAAATTTTTCTCACTTTCCATTATCTTACCTTAATAGAAATACAATTAATTACAATAAATTCACAGCTGCGATATCCATTCTGCTAAAACAGTTCAAATGAGTTCAGAATATCAGCCATGCCTTGACATAATGAGATGAAAAAATTCTTGGTTTCCAATAAAGTGCTTTAAAAATAAAAAGCTTTAAAAGGAGATTCTAAAAGGAAGTGGCAAAAACTGCTAAGTTATAGCTCAACACACAACATTCATTAAAGTGATTACTGCTGAAGAGTGAGCACCTCGAGCTAAACATCCATTGCTGCATGTTAAGCTCAATTTGTCGTTGTCATTGTTCCCAAGCACAAAGCTTTTCAGAGGTTAACTGGTACATGGAAAATTGTTACTTGGCATCAGCTTTTTAGCAAATGACCTATAGCTACATGCTACATATGATTAATAAATAAATAAATAAATAACATGTTCAAATATCCAGGACTTCGAAAAATCGATTTTACTCTCACATGCGCTACTTTTGAGCTCTCGCGTTCGAATATTCGATAATTATCCCATAAATGACTTGCAGATTGGATAATTTGTTATTTACTCTCGTATTGGTATAATAGACATTTTACTCGCGGACTCGATAATTCATTATTTACTCGCGTATTGGTATAATAGACATTTTACTCGCGGATTCGATAATTCGATATTTACTCGCGTATTGGTATAATAGACATTTTACTCGCGGATTCGATATTTACTCGCGTATAGGTGTAATAGACATTTTACTCGCAGATTCAATAGTTCGTTATTTACTCGCGTATTGGTATAATAGTCGGTATAAAGTTGCAGGTAGGCACACTCAATATTAAATCAATAAATGTTAATTTATTAAGAGCTGGCACAAAACCAGGTACACAACCTTTCGGGGTGATAAACCCCCTTCCTCAGGTGTGAGGAAATGGGTTTGACCCCCCGAAACGTTGTGTACCTGGTTTTGTATTCAGCACTTAATAAATGAACATTTATTGATTTAATATTGAGTGTGCCTACCTGCAACTTTATACCGATTGTTATACTTACCTGAAGTGGCGCAGGCATCAGGGGGACCACCTCTCAACTTACCTATTGGGATATCACAAACTTCTTGATAATGGTATAATAGCCATTTTACTCGTGGATTCGATAATTCCATATTTACTCGTGTATTGGTAAAATAGACATTTTACTCGTGGATTCGATAATTCCATATTTACTCGCGTATTGGTATAATAGACATTTTACTCACGTATTCGTTTATTCGATATTTACTCACGTATTAGTATAAAGACATTTTACTCGCATATTCGATTTTTCTGCATTATAATCCCCTCTTCCCATTGACTTTCTATATGCAATCCAGGCTCTAAAATTGAGCCTTGAAAGTGGGTGTGTGTTATTCTACTATTAGTTAGCCTACAGACAACATGCCCAGCATGGAATGGCAGTGTGTGGTAGTGGAGTACCTTACCAGGTGGGGGTACGGCGGGATGCCAATTGGCACCCCCAATATAAAGGAGCGCAAAAGGCGCATTATGCGCCACTTGCAGAGGAAACTGCTAATGCAGTTTCAAATACAGCTGACCACCTCACAACTGCAAAAGAGGTGGTCGGACTTGAAGCGACAGCGGCGTAACAATGTCCAGGACATCCAGACCAATGCCCAAGGCAAGTATCACATTTATATATTAAATTTTAACTGTGATTGAGTTGTATAAAACACCACCTTTTGCACCACTCTAATCAAGTGCTTCTGTGGCAGATCTTTCTGACAAGCTCTGTCTATGTATAATCACTATATGAAGTTACTGCACTTTTCTTGTTACTTTTATAGAACTTCTGATTGGCGATAGCGCTTCGCAAACCGCCAAAAATGATTCCTTTAGTGCTTTTCTCCTAAAGGACTCAAAGTGCACATGTTAGTTAATGTTAGTTAGTGTCAGTAAATTTTAATGTAACTGTTAGTTAATGTTAGTTAAAGGACAAGTACACACGAAAAATATTTACAATATTTACCTATAATACAAAATTGTAAAGCTTTTTTTCCCTAAACGACTCATAATGCATATTTTTTTTATTGTTCGTAAATGTTAGCATTAGTAAATGTAACTGTTAGTTAATGTTAGTAAATGTTAGTTAAAGGACAAGTACACACGAAAAATATTTACATTATTATTTTTCATGTATTATTAATATTTTTTATTATTATTTATTATTATTATTTACTTTTTTATATATACATTTGCAGATGGGGGATCTATTTCCGGCAGTGAGAAAGACAAACAAAAAAACAGGACACCTAGACCTCTAAAAAGTCTAACACTAAAATTGTCCAAAGGACTTATAGCGGGGGTTAGTCCTTAACAAAAATTGATAATTCTCGAAATCGTGAGCATCAAAGGTTCGAACATTCAACAATTATTGAACGTCCGGAAAATATCAAAAGTACGAGAAAGCCGGGTCCAGGATAGTTCAAGAAGTTCGGGTCCGTTCGAACTCAAATAGTTTGGCTCAAACTTGGGTTTGAGTTCGAGTTCTAGTCCATCCCTAGTCATATAAGAGAAAACATGCAATAAATGTTCCTATCGCAACTGACCTGCACTTGTTCCCGTGATGTAGTAACCACTTTGCAACTGTTAATGCATCGTGTGAATATGAAAGATTTGAACTTTTGCATGCCTTTAAAGCCACAATTGAAATGAGCACAATAATCATCACTAAATTTGTTGTATCGTTTGCACTGTGCTATTTCCAAATTTATTTTGCAAAGGCGCAGGCAATGCAAAATGAGTACAAAACCCTTGCTAACCCGATATTACATTGCTTAGCATGGGTTTTACACTTATTTTTCTCCTAGCATGGGTTATTACAGCTTCCTGATAGTGTCCTAAAAGCAATAATCCCATACAAAATTGCCGTGTTAATAAACAGTTCGTAACCTTAATAAAATAGCAAATGGATTATTAAATATTTTTACACTGCACTTATTTCTAACAATATATTACGATCCACCATTGATGCTTCCATCACTGTGCTACAATGGTAAATTCCATTTCACTTACAAAGAACCAAAGAACCTCACCAAAATTTTGCATTTTATTAAAGACATTTTGATGTTGAAACTTGGTTTCACCAGAAGGGATTCAGTAGCGTCACATCAAAAATTTGCTGGTGGTTTTTACCTTCAAAATTTAGATGTCAAAGCCTGTGCAGACAGGCTGTTAGCAGATCACCATCCTTATTATTATAACCACTTCCTAGTTTAGAACTCCTCCCACCAAGGCCATTTCTATCCATCTTGGTGCCCTTGCATGGTCAGATTGCAAGTATTGTGGTCTAGCACCAAAAGTAATGGCAATAACACTTTCAGTGCCAGCACTTTCCCAGTGTATTGCCATTAAGCCTTTCAGTGCCAGCCGAGTATTACCTTAAATCCTTTCAGCGGCCAGCATTGACATGATATACAGTATGTACCTGCTTTCCATGTCTCCTCCATTGAATTGTTCACTCCTCACCTACTCTAAGCTCTAATTGGAGAGTAGGGTGGAAGGAAGAAAGAGGCAGGGATAGGGATCTCATGGCTGCTAGTCACAGGGGCCACTGTTAAAGGGTCACTATACTCACTCAAACAACTTTAAATATTTTGAAACTACAATTTGAGGGAAGTAAAATGGTGGTACTCACATATTTATATGTGCTTGCTTTGTCATTAAATGATTAATGTTTATTGAATACTCCTAACTTCCCCCCACCTCCCTTACTTACTGCCTTCCTGTAGTGTCTCTGACACTTAGAAGCTCTGTACAGCCTCACCATGGACATTGCTCTGCTTACACATCTCCCTGCCCTCTTTTCTCTGCTGATTCTCCTAATTGTTGCAGAAAGTGAGCTGGCAGGCAGCTTAAGATCCTAATTAGGGGTCAGGAATAGGGCACATATTATATCTGCTTATAGAGTGACAGGTCTTTCCCTTTAAAGCTGGGTAAACACACTACAGATTTTTGAAAGATGACAGACAGGATCTGCAAAGATCTGCATACACACAGGGGAGAATGCTCGGGACTGTGTGTTTCCCTCAGCCGCGACAGACTCCTCTATAGGGAGTCTACTGCGGCCAAGGGAAATTTTAGTTTTTTCCTGAACGACGGCTCAGCCAACGGGAATGTTCAGCGGCCGTATGCTCGTTAGGGAAAACCGCTACACACACTAGCGATAAAGCCCCGATACCGTTGGATCCGATGGTATCAGGGCATTATGGCTAGTGTGTGTACCTAGTGCTGTTATTTCAAATGATGATTTCTCAGGATTTAAAATCCGAAAAAAGTTTTGGATCTAAAGGTACAATTTTTGAAAACTCGATTATTTAGTGTATAGATACCCTGTAAGTCTGCTGCAGCTTTCATTTGTTGTTTTAGAACTGCTCTCCTCAGTTCTTTTAGCTGAGCTCATCAGCTAAATGTTTCCAAGTAGAGTAAGCTGAGTTCGGCCTCTCTACTCACTACAATGTTGCAAATTACAGCAGCTGAACAAGGGAGCAGATCTAACACTGGGCGCCCTGGTTTAACATAGACACCCTGGGTCTTTGCCTAAGTGGCCTATGCCTAAAAATGTCCCTGCCTCCCATCTCCCAAAGCATACCATTACATACAGTATTCTTAAAAGCAATGCACTGATCTTAAATATACAACACCTGTGTAACACACCAATAAATTGCAAGTTTCCTTTTAGCACTGTTAGCTTCATGGCTATCTTCACCTAAAATCAATTTCCTGTTTGCTGGCACACTAGACATTCCTCAATGGGCACGGTTGCCCTCAGGACATTACAGGAGATTTCAACTATGTATACATAACACAAAGCAATTGGGGAACGAAATAAGAAAACACACACCTTTGTAAATATACTAAACTGTTGGTCCAAAGGATCAGCCTAGGAACCAACCCGTTTGGGTAACAGCACTGATTTAATTGCACATGTGGATCATCATTTAGGTTATAGCATCTTTAATGAGACAATAAATCTAGTACTAGGTTGGACACCCTTTTTATTTTAGAACTCAGTGGCGTCACTACCTCCCCCGCGGGGGGGCTGGACAGAAAGAAGGCCCATGAAAACCTCCACTATCAGCTGTTTTTAAACATCTGATCACCCTTATGAAGGAAACATATGCGCAATCAGCTGTTTAATAGACCGGAACCGAACTGTAAGTTCGGGTACCATCTTTTAAACAGCTGATCGGTTGTATGTTTCCTTCATATGCATATGTTTAAAAACATGGACTTATCATGGTCTGGATGGGCCCAGCCTCCAATCTTTTAGGCCCCTGTTAGAACTGCCTTAATTCTTCATGGCATATATTCAACAAGGTATAAACATTGCTTAGGTTTTTTTTTACCTATATTGACATGATAGCATCACACAATTGGTGTAGATTAATTGGCTGCACATCTGTTATACCAATCTCTAATTCTAGCATATGCCTAAGGTACTTTATTGGATTGAGATCTGGTGACTGGACTATGGTGGTCATTGTACCGTAAACTTATTTGTCATGCTCAGGAAACCAGTTAGAGATGAAGTGAGATTTGAGACATAATGCATTATCCTGTGGTCAGAAAGAGATGGGCATGGTTAGAAACAATATTCAAGTAGGCTGTGGTGTTTAAACAATACTCAATTCATACTAATTGGTCCAAAGTGTGCCAAGTAAATTATACCACACCATTATACCACAAGTAGTTGTTTGAGCTACTGTTACTTTTCAGTCTTCCCAAACCAGTCTGGTCATTCTTCTCTGACCTTAAGAAGTATTTTCATCCACACAACTGCTATGATTGTGTGAAAACTGCAGCAGATCAGCAATTTCTGAATTACAGCCCTTTTGGCACCAACAACCATGCCACATGCTTAAATTCCCTTTCATAACCAATTTGATGCTCTGTTTGAACTTCAGCAACTTTTCTTGACAATATCTAGATGCCTGAAGGATTGAGTTGCTGGCATGTGGTTGTTTGATTAGCTATTTGTGTTAACAAGCAATTGAAAAGATGTACTTAAAAAGTGCCTAGAAAGTATATACAATTCATGTGGTATAGTTTCTTGGCCTATTAGAGTAGGTGCATGGGGTATTTGGCTGCAGAGTGAGAATTTGGAAGAATTCTCTAAAAAATTGCTTGTTCTCGGGAACATGGTGAAAGGGGCATAAGGAATAAAACAAATTTAAAAAGTACCCTACGCAACCCAATTCTTCTACTACATTTTAATCCTACATCTCCTCTTACCTGCCAATAGTAAACCAATAGATGTCATTGGAAACAAGGATGAATTCTGATGCTGTACTTAGATCATAAGCTGTTCTTAGATCATAAGCTGAAAGAAGATTAAATATCTGCCAAGATAGAGTGTACTATATTTAGAAAGCCTTTAGCAAGGAATACATTAAGACCATCATAAACCCAACACCGTAAGCATGTTATAGGTCAGATTTTGCAGTTGAAACTAGAGGAGGTATTATGTTTGAACATGAAGCTAAGCTATTGAAGCAACTGTTTTGAAGAGAGGTTACAAAAAAGAACACCCTAACAAAGCATACAAACAAACTATGGCTAGGAATAGAAGTCCCCTACTAAAAAGAGGCAATCATATGAAATGGAAGTTCAACATTTAATTACATTTTAAAGAGAAGAGGAATAAAAACATAATGACATATTAAAACAAATGGTCAAAACAAAGTGGTCAAAACTTTGAGAACTATAATGATGTAAATATAAATGGTGCCCGATAGAGGACATATAAAGGCTAAAACAACTATGATAGTGGGTGACAGACCTTAAAGAAACTTTTTGTTCGTCATCCCTGTCCCATAACATTCTGTGGTGTTTTCATGTCTGCTTTAAATTATGGGCCATGGCTGTCACCTGAGGGCTACTGCTACTTTTGCCGTGACCGACAATGACTAGTCCCAGACGACAAATGCTAATGGCGAACGACCGGCCGGGACAAAGAGGCTTATGGTGTGTACCCAGCCTTCGGGGCCTATTTATTAACCCGTGGTATTGGGGGGTTAATGTAAATATAAGGGTGGGGTCATACATTTATGACCGTTCGGCCATACAATATCATGCGGTATTAGACTATTGCAATGGTATTGTATTTTTACTTCTTGCCATTGTTTTTTTTTATTGTACAAAACTCTGCAATTGTGTAGGCTGTTTAGAGATTTTATATCCACTGTATCCACACATAGCCAAACATACACACACTGTCAGGGGTAAGCGCTTACCTGCACATCCTCCTCCACTCGCGCACCCACTCAGTGTTCTTCTGGTGCCTCGCGGACATGTGCAGGCACCTCTCTTTATCTCCTCGGCTTCTGCAGTTCCCAGATTGGGAAGAGGAGATGCAATTAATTCAAACTACCTTATCCCAGCATCAGACTCAGTCTTTCCATTCCCCATTGGTCCCTCTGCTCTATTTAGGTCCCCTCTTACCATTTTACCCTTGCCTGTTATAGGGTTAGGTTGTCCTTATGTTTGGCTCTCTAGTTGCTCTAGTTTTGCTCATCTAGCCCTTGTCATTTTCCTTGTCTTGCTCTTTCTCTGTTTCTGTTCTAGTTCCTGTGTCAGTTTGGACATCCTGGTTTTCTTGGGTATACCCAGCCTCAGAACCTATACCTTGCGCTCTAAGACCTGGAGGCACGACTAGTCTCCTGACGATTGGGGGCTTGTCTATAGGTGAAGATAGTGGTGATAGATTGGGGTATAGGTGCTGAATGTATACCCAGGAACTCCGGTCATCACACACACGTTATTCCATGCAGAGAAAGATACCTGTCGACAGTGGCGTAGCTACAGACTTATGGGCCCTGATGCAAAATTTGGGCATGGGCCTCCAACCGCCGCAAACAAAAATCGGCACCACAAACCAAATAATAATTTCTGTAAGAAATAATCCAAATTCATCATTAACATTTTTTTAAAGGCACTCATTTTAAAACAGACAAGCATACTTTACCAATACACCAGCAAAACTATTCAATCAGATTCCAACAGTATTTCTAAACTTAGATCATCAAACCTTCTAAAATAACTAACCAACTGACACTAGTAGATTGATTGGCACACAGAGAGTGGTAAAATGCTTGGTAACCACTATATAACCACTTATAACCACTGGTAAAATAGTTGGCACAAAGACTGGTTAAATGCTTGGCATGCAGACACTGATAAACTGGTTGGGAAACTGGCACAGCTAGGCACTGGTTAAATGCTTGGCACACAGACAATGGTAAAAATGCTTTGTGCACAGACCACTGGTAAAACAGTTGGCACAGACTGGTAGTTTGGAACCTTAGCACAAAATGGGGCCCCTTCTTGGCCAAGGGCCCTGGTGCGGTCGCATCCCCGGCACCCCTGGTAGCTACACCACAGCCTGTGGAGAAACAGGGGAGCTCAAACAGCAGACATGTTAATCTATACCTCGCAATGCCTCCTCCAAACCCAACCGACCTTAAAATACAGAGCACGATATGCAGCAGAGTAAAGGTTAGTCAAAGGGGCAAGTTGTCATGGTATAAAAATCATCTTCATTGAGAATCCATACAGAGTTGAGGGAAACAGCACCCCATCTGGTTATTCCCTTTATGCATTTCATGGGAGTTCCCATTTCATCTGCTTACCAACTGTTATGTCTCCCTTGTTATATTGTTCAAGAGCAAGAAAACACTTGGAATGTAGAGGAAACTTGATTTATTCACACAGAGCAACAGGTATATCACACTTTCTCATCCCATGCTATTCCCTAGCTTACTTCCTGGTACTGCCCCTTTTCCCAGCTTGCCTCTATGCCTTAAAGAAACAGTATTAACTAAACATGTAGATGTTAAGACCAACGGGCACACTTTTGCTGGTATTTTATAAAAATAATACAAAATAGCAAATTTAGCAATTTTTAATGATCTCTAATATGGAAACTTTTTTAATTGAGTTGGCCACACATACTAACCTAAAGATTTAATTGTCCACTAAAAACTCCCCTCCCAACCCCCCAAAATACACACATGTTCCTAAACTGAGTACAAAATCACATGGACTAGTCAAAAATGTATGTACATATGTTAATTGATATATGCTTATTAAACAGATGTATGGGGCTTGTTCACATTTTATGTAAAGTATTTCAGATTAGTGCTAAATTAGTGTTAAAACAAAACAGTTTCTTTGATTGCACAGATTTCTTTGATTGCACAGGACTGGCACAGAATTAAAACCTTTTCTTTGCTCTGTTGCCTGTTTTCACATTGGCTTTAAAAGTAGATGATATATGTTTGAAGCAAGAAGGTTAGGAAATACATTAATGAATTGTCAATGGGAATAGTGTTGCCATGGATATCATGGTCTGTGGGAATGCCTGTGATGTAATTTGTAAAAAAAAAAAACACTATTGGACATTCTCAATTAGCTATATGCAAGAACTGAAAGCATAAATTGTTCCAAATAAATAACTGAATAAGAAACTTAGGGTGTACAGTATGAACACTGAAAAAAAAAAGCCGCTTAATTGCCCATTACTAGAAACTATTATTCTTTCCAACTATTACTGTACCATTTTTTTTGTTGTTCCGACCCCTATTACTATAGATATCTAATCTAAAACAAGAGACCTTATTATAATAAACTCATCTGCTGTATGCAAATACGGATTTACTATAGCTAGAAGGGTGACAGTTGGGAAATTCCCTCTCTCAGTGCTAAATGATAGGGATTACAGAGCATGCTCAGTTTAAAAAAGTCAGGTCAGAGGAAAGAAGGAACCACTTAAGAGAGGGAAGGGAAAACTGTACCTAACCAAAAAAAGTACTAGATGGAAGGCATGCAGCAAATCACACACCTTGGAGTGTGTGCTACTAATTGCTACTTTAAGGGCATGTCCACCCCCAAAAGAAACTTCGGGGGTAAGGTAGGTAACCCCTTCCCACCCCTACATCCGCAATATTTCTTTAAAAAAAATCCCTGGATTCCTACTTACAAAGCCCTTCTCTCTATTGATCTGATCCGGCCTCCTGCTTGCAAGCAGGGGCCTCACCGTCAGCCGCGTGTGTGATTGAATGTAAGGCAGCAAATCGCAGACACGGCTGATTTCACTGGAAATGCCATGGGAGGGAAGGCTCTGTAAGTATGGATCTGGGGATTTTTTTAAAGAAATACCTTTACCCCCCACCTTACCCCCAAAGGATTTTACGCTAGGTGCAATGATGGCTGAGGATGGATCTGGATGGTAGTGCGTGGGGGATTGCACATGTCACAGCCCATGTTGAGGATGAGGAATCAGCAAGGACTGAATGCGTCACTGACTTTAGTCAGAGTCTTTATTTTCCTGGACTTTGAAAAGGCATAGCTGGAGAACCATAAGGAGCAGAGATGTAAGATAAGGTTAATTTTACTACTGGGGCCAGTAGTGAGTTAAATTATAGTTTTGGGGACATGTTCTTTAAGTTATGGATAAGGATGAGTAACTTTTTTCAGTATGCGTACCCTTTAAATTTTACTCAGGCAATTCTTTTATTCGAACTCTTTTTGTATGTAACATATTGATTGTAAAAGAACAGATGAACTAAGTAAAGAAAGAAAGTAAAAATAAGTTAAAAAGGGCAACTGATCTCCAAATAATTTAGGGTTAAATAAAAGCCAATAGTCTTTCCTTTAAAACTCATTTTTAGAAACTCATCAAGCTTCTTTTTAAAAGTATCCAATGAACCTTCCATCATCATGCCCAATGGAAGGCAGTTCCATAGTTTTGTTGTTCTCACAGTAAAAAGCCCTTTCCGAACTTGAAGACTAAACTTCTTTTCTTCTAGTTGTAAGGTGTGTCCCCTGATATTGGTGAACATATGCGCAGATTTTAAAAAATGATTGACAGTTGAGAGGGGGGCTATTAATGCAGGTAGAGGCTAATCATGTCTACAAGCCTTTGAAAGTATTTAGGAAGATATATTGCTAGATATAGTGTAATGGACACATAAACCAAGGCTCCTTATATACCACCTCCAGCCTGTAGGGAGTGTCAGTGGGTAATAAGAGACAAGGCAGCCCTGCTTTCAATGGCAAGGGAGAGCAGAAATTGAAAGTGGATAGAAGTGTGCGATGGTGTGCTCCTGCCAAGACTGATCTCTTTGGTGCGTATCTAGGGTCTAAGAAGATCAGGGGTACCCTTGCGCAAATCTTTAGACCACGCCCCTTTCTCCACCCCAGTTAAGCCACACACACTAGCTACTTACCAGAGACAGACAAAAAGACACAGACAGACCGATAGACGAACACAAACAGATACACAGCCAGATTGTGATAAACAGACAAAAAGACAGAGAAATAGACACAAAGGCACAGTAAACTGGCAATTTCATTATATACTGGTAGCAATCTGGTCATTTTAAACTCACTGTTGTGTTCAGTTGTAGTCAGATGCTTGCCCACACCTTTGGCCAGGGAGACCCACTTGTACCTTCTACACAGACTTCTGCCCCTATCTATCTCTATCTGTCCCCCTCTCTCTCTTTATATCTATCTCTGTCTATATATCTGCCTCTTGTCTATCTCTCTTTATATCTGTCTCTCTTTCTATCTCTCTCTATTTTACTGTCTTTCTGCCAGTTGTCTATCTGTCGCTCTCTATCTAACTTTGTTTATCTGCCTCTTGTCTATCTCTCTTTTCCCTTTGTCTATCTGTCTCTCTCTTTCTCTAACTGTCTATCTAACTCTGCCTGTTTATCTAACTGTCTATCTATCTAACTGTCTATCTATCTGTCTATCTATCTATCTATCTCACTAACTCTAGCTATCTCCCCCTGTTTCTCTGTCTCCCGCTCTACTAGTGTAGCGGGCAAGTAAGTTTGGTGGGAAGCACATAGGCTGCCTGTATTCCTCCATGCCGGTGTGCAATTGACGTTATCACTTTGGCGTGCATGTGACATCAGTGAGCCAGCGTGTGCGACGTGCCCACCAGGTAGTCCGGAGCTTTGCAGAAGCTAGATATGCCACTGCTTTGTATGGAGAGGTGTGATCCCTTGCACAGTGTGATTTCCTGATTATCTACAATACAAGATCCTGTGTGTAAGAACCTGTTACTACCTGCTGGAAGGACAAGTTACTGGACAGACAAGTTACCTTTTACATACAAACTCTGACATAACAGATAAGTGTACATTAACTGGCAAGGACAAACAATATACAGGTCTGATCAATATTTAGTGTGGTGCACCATAGGCGGGGATTAATCCATCACTGGATATCTTATATGGGGAAACTGTTCATGTTTGTTATTAAACCATCACAATAATTACTGCTACGTGCAAATAAACTGTTTTATCCTGTTCAAAGAAAGTAAGCGCACTGTCTGCTTTGTGCCAGACCACCATAGTAACCCACTGTGTACCATGCTACCCATAAACCATCCCATAAAGCAGTGATCTGGTACAAATTGGTGGCAGCGGTGCTGGTAACATCACATTTTGTTTCTGTTTTCTCTGTATATTTGGAGGCTGCTAGTGAAGGTGTTGATTTGACTGTCCTTGTACCAGTAAATTAAATGCCTCAGTAGCTCTACCAGGCCCAATTGCTAAACCTATTTTTAAACCTGATCCATTTGATAGGGTAACCAGGGAGTGGACTGATTGGCTAGAACAATTTGAATTGGCAGCCACAATTAATGGTTGGGATGAAGGTGCTCGCTTGCAAGTCCTTAGCCTTCTGCTTAGTGGTAAAGCCAAGCAGGTATACCAAGGATTTAATACTTAAATAAAAAGCAGTTATCAGTTATTAAAATGTGCTCTGAAGCAAGTTTTTCAACCAGATCTAGGAGTAGAATGGCACCGCCAACAATTATTTTATAAAAGGAGGGAATACGGGGAAGGTATTGCTGCATTTGGTTATGCTCTGCAGAAACTTGCTGAAAAGGCCACTGGTACAATATTATAATCTAATTTATAATCACCTAGAGATCACCAAATTTAGGTGTTCAGGGTTAATTTTAAGGTATGATGGAAGGGCTTTTTTTTTAACTCATTACTTGTTCAGAGACCATAGTTCCTCTTAAATAACTTAAAATATCATCATCACAGTAAACTGTAATTCACATTAAATAGCGAACTAAATTATTAAATTAACTTATTCTCTCCTCTGGGCATACAGCTGATATCAAGAAAATGTACCTCCAATGTGTGGTCTTCCTGCTCATTCTGTTGGCAGATGGGCCAACTCATGGAAATGCACACTATGCACGAAACATGCCTTTCCATAGTCAGTGCATGGCCTGACCTGCTGGCCCAAGGAAGGAGGCAGGACATGAGCAGGATTGGGTGTACTCTCAGTTGTTTGAAGGGGGATGTTTTCACCCTTAAATTTCCCTTTACGTTTATGGCTATGTAAAGTAATTATTTATTTAGGATAAAAGAATTTTACATATTTTATAGACACAGGGAAAGGTGGTGTACCGTGTTAGCCAGTCAAAATGTTTACAAGTTAACCCTTTAGAAATAAAAAAATAACAAAAGGGGTATAAAGGTGATACCTTTATTGGCTAACTAAGATAATCATAGCAAGCTTTCAGAACATTCTAGTTCCTTTTTCAAGCTGAATACAATGAAGCTGTGGTGCACTCTAATATTTATACAACATTTAGCTCATAGTTCAAATTACCAGAAAGAAGGAATATCTGTGTGGAAGGTGTTATCAAAGTCATATAAAGTGGGTTGCTCCCTTGCAGACCCCTTTATATGACTTTGTTTACACCTTCCACACAGATATTCCTTTTTCCTGGTTATTTGATCTATGAGCCAAATGTTGTATACAGCTCATTGTATTCAGCTTGAAAAAGGAACTAGAATGTTCTGAAAGCTTGCTATGATTATCTTGGGTAGCCAATAAAGGTATCACCTTGATACCACTTTTGTTATTTTTTATTTCAAAAGGGTTGCCTTGTAAACATATTTTATAATTATAGATTACAGTGATTTAGGAGGGAAAGGATAAGAGCATGTCTGGGCATTTATTAGTAGTTTGAGATAAGAAAGGATGGGTTTTGCCAGTATTAAGAAAAAGATACATTTTAGTTTAGTTGTTAGAAAAAGGATTCAAGGAGCCACTCCAGCTAGGGTTCTGATTAGACAGGGTTAATACATGTGTCATTAAGTGGCAATAAAAAAATGGAAAAGACTGAGGTATGGCATGATTTAGGTGTAAAAAATACTAGTTTGGTTTTTGTTAGAATTCATTTGAGGATATTAAAGTCAGACTATATCAGCGAAGGAGTGGAAATTGAGTATCCCCTGCATATAAATGATGCTTGAAGCCAAGTATATCTCTTCAAAATACAAAAGGTACAGGATGAATAGTAGGATGTCAAAAACAGACCCATGATACACCATGAAATATGTAAAAAGAAAGATCAAATTGAAAGTAAAAATAAAAGACAAGATGCTGATTGATGTCTGATGCCCAGTGAGTGCAGGGCTTGGATTAAAAGGCCAACAGTGTTGATAAATCTAGAATATGAAGTAATATTTGGCTTTTACCCAGAAGGCCATTAGTTGCTTCACTTTTGAATTAGAGGGTAGAGATGTCCGAACTTCGCAAAATCCGGTCCGGTCGAGGATCCGCGAATTTTTGAAAAAATTAGAAAATTCGAAAATCCGCGAGCAGACCCGTTAAAATTAAAAATACCCTTGAAATAACGAGATTTTTCGTATTTTCGAAAATTTTGGAAATTACGAGTTTTCACGTATTTTCGGGAATTTTGGAAATTACGAGTTTTCATGTATTTTCGAAAATATGTATTTTCGAAAATACAAGTAATCCTCGTAATTTCGAATATTTTAAAAAATACGTATGTAAGGAATTAAAAGAAATCCTTTACGAAAATACGTGAAAACTCGTAATTTCGAAAATTTTCGAAAATACAAAAAAAACACGAATCGGAAGTTCGGAAGGCGGAAAATCCGGAAAATCCGGAAAAACCCGCCGTTCGCGAACGGGATAAATCCGCGGCGGATCCGGGTTCGGATCCGCGAACCGGCCATCCCTATTAGAGGGTTAAAAACCTCACTGCAAGGATACTCATTACAAGTAGTTCTAGGTCAAGGCATAAAAATGTGTGACTCATTCTGATCACTTTGCATAACACATATGAAAATCTTTAAAGGGCATGTCCACCCCCAAAACTATAATTTCCCCCACTATATAGTGCATAGAAAAATTCCCCCCAAAGTCCAGAAAACTGTCCACCTGGAGCCTAGCCACCAGGGAAATTGTTTCTGCCTCTGAGATGTCCTCTCAGAGGTTTTGTGGCTTGCTCTAAGCAGCCTTTCACTCACTCCCCCCACTCCCTTTCCCTCCCTCTCCCTTGTACATATAGTAGAGCTAATTCCCCCAGCCCCAACCGCTATAATAAATTTTCCAGATCTCCCCCGAATTCTACTTACCTTCCCTCTTTCCTCAGGGGTTCTGAACTGCCGGCAGCGGCGTCCGTGATTGGCTGCCTCTCAGCCAATCATGGACACAGCTGCCGGTCCGGCCCCCTGCTTGCAGTTCCATGCAAGCAGAAGGCCGGGCAGTGCGGCAGAGGAGAGAGGGAAGGTAAGTAATGATCGGGGGACTTCCTGTAAAATATAATATAGCAGTTGGGGCTGGGGTAACTAGCTCTACTATATATTAAAAATTTGAAAAAGGGGTGGACATGCCCTTTAAAGATTCTTTTGAGGGGAAGAGCTTGACTTTTTTTAGGATCCATTAAATGAGATATAATGTAGCAAGTTTTTAAACACAAATTAGTGTCTTTTCAGGCGAAATGAATGAAACTGGTGAGATTAAAGGGTATGTCCACCCCCCCCCAAAACTTTTTATGTTTGGTTGGCAACTCCCCAAAACCTCGCAAGGTTTATAAAATCCAAAGATTCTAATAGTACGTACCCAGCATTCTTTTCCCTGGCGCGTTTCTGCTTACTTCCATGCCTTTTCCATGCATGAATGCAAATAAAAGGGTCCGGACCGGCAGTGTCTCCTGTGATTGGCTGAGACATCAAGTCTTAGCCAATCACAGGAGATGCTGCAAGTCTGGCCCCTTTCACTTGCTTCTGTGCATGGAAAAGACAAGGAAGCAAGTAGAAGCGCACCGGGGGAAAGAAGGCTGGTTAAGTACTGTTAGAAGCATCTTTGGATTTTATAAACCTTGCGAAGTAGAGGTTTTGGGGGGGTATAAAAAAAGTTTTTTGGGGGGTGGACATACCCTTTAATCTAATTTTAGATTTTTTGATTTTTGAACACAGTTTCTAATTTTTACATTTCTAATTTATCAATGGTTACCGTATAATTTCAGATTTTCAAAAGAGCCATTTTACGTATCCAAACCAGCTCTGTTTTGAAATCAGAACTCTTTTTGACAACACATAAAACAAACAAAATGGAGACAGGGAAATTGTGTGGTTTCAAAGAAATATTCTTTAAAAACAAGAAGAGAATTATTTATAAGTTCTGAAATGCCAACCAAATGGACTGTGGGAATTTTTTTAGTAGATGTTTTGGGGGTATAAAAAAAGTTTATTTGGCGGGGAAAACATACACTTTAATCTAATTTTCGATTTTTTAAATTTTGGAACACAAAAAAGCCCTACCTTTCTTTTCTGCTGCATATGGTTTTCCATTCACAGCCTAAAAAAAGTACAGGAAACTAAAGAGTAGAAAGCCTGCCAGTGTGTAATCTGTTTCTGCCCCTTCCTGCAACTCTGAGAGGTTTGTGGCATGTGCAGTGGAGCTCTTCCCTCTCTCTGGCTCCCCTTTGCTTCTGCATCAAGTCTTATGCAAAACAAAAAATTAGGAAGAAGCAGGAAATCCCCCAAAACTAGATGCTAGGTATAAAACACCAAAATAGGCTCCTAAAGGTATTTTTCATTCCCTCAGCATGAAAGAAGCAGAAGGGGCTGGACCGCCAGCTGCGCAAGTGATTGGCTGAACCTCAGACAATCTCAGAAGCAGCTGATGGTCCAGACCCTTATGCTGTTTCATGCATGGAACAGCAGAAGGGCCTGGGAATGAGGGCTGGTAAATACATTTAGGAGCCGATTTTGGGGTTTTAAACCGAGCAAGGTCTAGATTTTGGGGAATTCCCTGCATCTTTCTAATTTTTGGTTGAGTGGAGGTAGCCTTTAAAAATTCACTATTATATTATACTATTATTTAAAATTATAATATAACTAGACAGTTAAGCCTGTTAAATAACGGGCGCTATTCATTAAAGGTCTCTCTCTCTCTCTCGTCCGGTAATAAAAATGTCCTGTAAGCCTGTAAGTTTCAGATACCGATGCACAGGCATTGTTCCGGCCATTCGGAGAAGCCCATAAACTCCTCCTCTCACACCCTGCCATCTGTTTCCGTATCGGTAAGCATCCAGTATGAACCCACTTCGTCAGTTTTCGCATGCACATGCACAGATGCCGAAAGTCACACACACACACGGACTCAGAGACGCACACTTGGGCTTTAATTATATAGGATACTTTTGCTTTTAATGCCCTTTACTTTAAACACATTAAAAATACAACAGATACTTTCCTCATAGCATGTTCCTACAAATTTAAGTTACAATGTCTCCAAAGACACTTCTCAGCTCTCTAGAAATATGTATATAAATAAGCATTCAGTGCCCGTAATGAATTATGTATCCATCAGTTATTTTAACAAGGTTTATATGCTTTAAAGGAGAACTAAAGCTGATTTTACTGGTAAAATTTTACTATAAATGTACCGACCTTCCTGGAGTCCCATATTGGCTTCCCCTCTCTCTGCAGATTGTGTATTTTTAAATTCCCAATTAGATGATGTAATGTGGGTTCGAATAGAACCCAGTTTTGAATCGAATTGGAGGGTTTTTTTGATTTTTATCGAAAATCGAAAGTAGACTATTTTTGAAATTCAGAAGTAGAAGATTTCCGAAAATCGAAAGTAGACTATTAGAAAATGTACAAAGTTGGGCCCCTCTTCTCCCATGATTGTTACATCCCTGCTGACAGCAGTTACTATGATAACCTTTTACTAAATATAATCATTTGCCATGCACCAGACTGTCAGGGATAAATAACAAGGTCTGGTGCAGGCAAATATATGGCCAAAGTAAAAACCAATAGACTTTTAGGCAGAGTAACCCCAGATCCCAGTGGCTACGGCTGGTGGAAAAAGTAACACCAATGCTAGGTTGCAGAGGCTGAGCAATTACAAAGCTGCAGCAACCAATAACCAGAGGCTGTGTGGCTCATTTTGCGTGAATATTTGCTGATAGCAGCGGGTTAATAATTTTATGGGGGGGTAATATTCACCAAGAACCACATCGCCACAGGTAAACCTTTTCTGGGAGATTTGCCCAGAGCAAGTGCAGCTCTGACTGAATCTCCTTCTTAGGTTTACTTAAAAAGTTGACAATAACCTACAATACATGCCAAATGTTACAGAATCCCCAAAATCTAAGTTAAAATAACAAAGAAATGCTTTCCAATTAATAGACATTTCCTTTCCAGGTACAGTATCAAAGGATCCAATGACTGAATGAGGACTTCTAGACTAGTGTATCTCTAAACACCCTGCACGGGGTTTATTTTTGAAAAGGATAGCACAACAAAAATTAATACAATGTCTTTACTCCATGTATTCTCCTTAAGAGGCAAAAAAGAGGCAGAAAAGAAGTTGTGGCGGGGCGTGGCTTGCAGGTCCAGTGCAGCATGGACTGAGAGCTCCTGGAAGCTGCCGTGTAAAACTCCACTTAAGACCTACTTACAGGGCTGGAAAATCTCCTAAAAGCGAGTCTGATATACCTAGAATGGGGAGACACAAAACTGGAATGAAAATAACTAATTCTAAAACACTTACCCAGTATTTCTTGGATGAGAAAGGGAAGCCTCCAGAAATCCAAGATGGCGGCGCCCATGATAAAGCCGAGTGCGTGCCAGATTCTCCAGCCGACCCACTTCAGGAACCTGAAATGACAGATAAACATAAAAGAAAACGATCGGACACTGTACAAACAACAAATAAACACATGGATTTAATACAAAGGTTGGAAATGGCAAGCACTGAGGAGGAGTGCTCAATTTCATCAGATGAATCTATGATCAGCAAAAGTAAGCAAATTTCCTCTCCTACATATGATATTATAATACATGAAGATCAGGAAATAGATCTCACAAACAAAGATAATATCTCACCAACAAATTTGTACACAAAAATCAAAAGTGACTCCATTCCACAAAATGAAAGTGAAACTAAAACAATTAACCTCTTACAGCATTTTCCAGCCACAGAAAAACCCATATCTGAAGCAGTAATGAAGGAGTTACTTATATCACAACACAATGCATTTAAACTGGATATATCTGAAATGCTTAATTCTGTAAAAAAGGACATTACAGAGATATCTCAAAGAACCTCACATATTGAACATAAAATGGAACAGTTCACTAATTCATTTAATGAGCTAGCAGATGCTCATAACCAACTAGATGATTCAGTATCCTACTTGTTAAATAAAGTTGCAGACTTGGAAGACCATTCCAGAAGGAATAACTTAAAAATAAGAGGAATACCAGAAATAATCAAAAATAATGAACTGGAACAATATGTGCAAGAACTGTTAGAGACCATCCTACCAAATACTCCTCCAATAAGCACTCAATTGGACAGAACACACAGGCTGCTTAAATCTAAAAATGCACCTCCTAATGCCCCAAGAGATGTAATTACGAGATTTCATTTCTTCCAAACAAAAGAACTATTTCTGAAATCAATCAGAAACAAAAGAGATATGCCAGATAAATACATGAATCTACAATTTTTTGCAGATCTCTCACAAAACACAATGCAAAAAGAAAATCATTTTAAACAGTTACAGAGATTCTCAACCACAACTCTATTGTATACAGGTGGGGATTCCCAGTCAGTCTAACAATAATGAGAGAAGGAAAAGTCACCAAACTTACCTCACCTAGAGAAGCAATACAAAAATTCCAAGAATGGAACCTGAGAATCCCAGAAAAAATAATTAAAGAATTTAAAAATGGCAGAGAGGAGAGGAAGATCCCACAGGATTGGATTACAACTCCCCAAAGAAGGGAAAATAAAACCACAAATGGAAAAAATATCAAGGACAAACAACCAGATTCTTAACAAACCGGAACATTTTAAAGATGAATATCCAGCCCTAAACCTCTTAAAAATCAAACTCACGGTATTTGCCCCCCACAGTTTTAATAATAAAACCTGGAATGGGAGAATCCCCCTCCTCCCACCATGTCTGGGATCATTATAATATACAGGTCATGTTTTATATGTTTTATATGTTATATTTGTTAACTGTTTGTATAATCTATAGAGTTGCACTGTTTAAATGTGGTACCTTGAATGCTGAACGTAAGGAAAAATAAGAAGAGAATAATGTGGCCGAGAAGTCCCTGATTGACAGCCAAAATCCAAAGCAAAATTTAGAACCCTCTAAAAATGGTTTTAACAACTGTAACTTATAATGTAAGAGGGTTAAATTCCCCACAAAAGAGATTCTCACTAAATAAAGAACTTAACGAAATAAAAGCAAATGTAGTGTGTCTCCAGGAGACACATCTGCTGCACCAAAACAGCATACTGCTGAAAAATAAAAAATACCCTAATATTTTCCAGGCTACTTTTTTTTAAAAAAAAAGAGGAGTGGCGGTCTTGGTCAGGGACTCTGTGGCATTCCAACTGAAAGATAAAGTTATAGATGATAATGGAAGATATGTGATACTGTCTTGCAAGATAAATAATTTAATGTATACAATTGTGAATTTATATGCACCAAATCAGAATCAACTCAGATTTATTAAAAGAACTATCAATAGGGCTAGAGAATTTAAGAACAACACAATACTTGTATTTGGAGATTTTAATCTAATTCTAGATCATGAGAGAGACTCCAAAAATATAAGAACCAAGGGTAATAAGGAATTTAGAGAATGGTTAAAAAAAGAAGACCTCTATTATATATGGAGAGTAACACATCCATTAGCCATTGATTATTCATATTACTCACAAACCCATAATACATACTCAAGAATAGATTTAATATTGACAGATAAATGGACTCTACAAAAAATCCAAAAATCATCCATAAAGAATATAACAATTTCAGATCACGTCCCTGTAACAGCAGACATAACAGAAACATACAATCTAAAACCATATTCACCATGGAGATTAAACTCATATCTCCTATCTCAACCACAAATTAAAAAAGAACAAATTAAAAAAGAATTGGAACAATACTTCCAAATCAATATGATACCTGAAACAGATATCAACTCAATTTGGCTTGCACGTAAAGCATATTTTAGGGGCATATGTATAAAAATTGCCTCAATACAAAAAAAAAGAGAGAATTACAAAAAATGGATATTCTCCAAAAACTCACAGACATAAAACAACCAAAAGAATCAATAAAAAAAAAATCCAAAAAGTTAGAACCGAACTACATCAACTAAATCTTTATGAATATGATAGACTTTTGAGAAGACTAAAATCCAACCACTACCTACAAGGGGACTAAGCAGGCAAAAATTATAAAGCTGCTAAAACAAAAATAACACACATAACATCAGACACTAAAGAAAAAATTATTAACCCTCAGAAAATAGCTGATCAATTCAGCCTATACTACAAAAAACCTTATAACCTCCAAGAATCAACCCCCAAACCTATTACAAAAGATATTGAAGAATTCCTCTCAAAATTAGAAATCCCAACACTTACAATTCAACAAATAGAAGAATTAGGTAAACCAATAACAGAGATAGAGATATTTCAAGCAATCAAAACATTAAAACCAAATAAATCGCCAGGACCCAAAGGATTAACTAATGAATATTACAAACAATTCCAAACACTATTAATACCATCCCTAAAAACTACACTCAATAAAGCAATAGAAACTAATATATTCTCTCAAGAAATGACCAAAGCTCTGGTTATCCCAATACATGAACAAGGGAAAGATCTAGCACTAACCACAAATTATAGGCCAATCTCATTATTGAACACAGATTTAAAAATGTACTCCAAAATTCTAGCTACCAGACTCAACAAATACTTACCTTTACTCATTCACTCCAATCAAGTAGGATTTGTACCAGGCAGAGAATCTATAGAAAATACAAGAAAAATAATCAATCTAATACATAAATGTAATAAAAAAAAAACATCAGCCTTGTTCATCACGCTTGACGCAGAAAAAGCGTTTTAAAGAATAAACTGGAATTACATGCAATATTTATATATTTAATAACGCAATACTAGCACTATATAAAAATCCATCAGCTCAAGTATTAATATCCCAAATGCTTTCGAGTCCATTTAATATAACCAATGGTACTAGACAGGGCTGCCCTCTGTCACCTTTAATTTTTGCTCTACTTATGGAACCTTTGGCACAGGCAATAAGACAAGACAACAATATCCATGGTATCCAATACAACAATTCAACCCATAAAATAGCCCTATTTGCAGATGATATCATACTTACAATAAGAAACCCAATCCAATCACTACCACATATCCAAAAACAAACAGAAACATTCAACAAAATATCCTACTACAAAATAAACGACACAAAGTCACAAGTAATACCAGTAAATATATCCATAACCCTCAAATTATTTCTAACTAGTAAATACCAATACAACTGGAAAATAAAAGAAACTACATATCTAGGAATAAAAATGACAGAGAACAACTCCACTTTATATCAAAATAATTATTTACCACTCCTCAATAAAATCCAGAAACATTTAACAGACTGGAAACATGCCTCCTTAACTTTAACAGGCAAAATAAATATTATTAAAATGATGGTCTTACCACAATTCTTATATATATTCAGAGCAGTGCCAATACCGGTCCCACCAACATATTTCATTCAAGCCCAAAATATAATAACAAAATTTATTTGGAATAATAAAATTCCTAGAATTAATAGAAAAACATTAGCTAAAACAAAATAAACAGGAGGCTTGACATTACCTATATTGAAAGATTATTATCAAGCTGTGATAATGAACCAATCAAGAATATGGTGGCAGCAAAGATCCAGTGCTCAAGAGTGGTACAATATAGAACAGGAAGAGGTAAAACCTAACACCTTAAAACAAGTGTTGGGAGCGATCCTGTTAGGATATAAACCCAGAAGGAAAGTGTTATGGTCTCCTACAGTACAAGCTACTATATTAACATGGGAAAACCTCTCCAAAGAAACGCAGTTATTTACAGATTATTGTAGTGATATTGATATTTCCAGCATTGAACTGTGCATTCACAACCTAAAACTCTTATGGCATAAATATAATCTAATCTCATTACATCAATTATTCGAGAATGGCCAATATATACCATTCCCAAAATTAAGAGAAAAATATAATATGACTACAACAGAATATTACAAACATATACAGATATTATCTTATCTGTCCAGTAATGCATATTTCAATGTAAATTTTAAACCAGAACATATAGAATATCCATTGGAAATACTGTTGAAACCTAAAACAATTAAAATATTTTATATAGCTATAGAAAAGAAAGATGTAATAGAATCTATGAGTTGGTCACAAAAATGGGAATCTGATCTTAACCAATCATTTACAAATGAACAATGGCAAGATGCTCTATCAATACCTTTTCTGCTGTCTAAATGTGTATCACATTGGGAAATGTCAAGGAAAATTACATACAGATATCACAGAACCCCAGAAACGTTAGCAAAATGGTTACCCACATACTCACCTTTTTGTTGGAGATGCCAAAAGGACATAGGAACATTCCAACATATCTGGTGGTCCTGTGCAAAAATACAAGAATTGTGGATTCATATACAGAACTTCTTGGCAGATCTATTTCAACATCCCTTCCCAATGAAACCGGAACTATCATTACTATTAATCAACCTCAATCTATTTCCCATAGAACAAAGGACGATAATTTATCATACTATCACCATAACTCAAAATAAAATTGCCAAAAACTGTTTATCAACTAATGTTCCTAAACTTCAAGACATAATAACTAACCTGACAACAAATATGCAATATGAAAAAATGTTTTATATAGTGAATAATAATTTCCCTAAGTTTTATAAAAACTGGGAATACTGGTACATCGATAACAGATCCCAAACAAGACCTTCATATTCAGTCTTATAGATGATGTCTTTATTAAAACAATATATTTTGTGCGTGCAAATTTAAGGTACCTTAAATTAAGTTATTGTTATATTTTGTTTTGTTCTGAAATATAGTGTATGCAGAAGCTAAAATATACTGTACTAGATCATAATGTTTTATTTTATGTTAATTTTATATATATATAAGGTCTGTAAAGTTTAGTTTTAATATGTATTGTATATTACTTTTACAGAAAAAATTTCAATAAAAATTAATGATAATAAAAAAAAAAAAAAAGAAGCTGCACAGCAATATGGAGAAGAAAAAAAGAAATGGAATGCAGGGCTTCTAACCACATCTCAAATCAGCATATTTAAATGATAATTCAAATCCAAATCATTTTTGCAAGATGAATATGAAAAGCAAATGCCAGAGTTTAACAGTAAAGATCACAATAAACATGTGTAAAGAGGTAAAACAGGTCAGGTATAAATCTATTGATCGTAGATTAGTTTCAAGTTTCCAAGAAGGAATATAATGAATGTACTGTAACATCAAACAGGATCAAGTTCATCTCAATGTTCCAGTGAAATGCTCAATAATTTGCGACTGGTTAAATCAGTAAGATTTTTGCAGGGGGATTTACGGCAGCCACAGCACTGTTTTTTAGGGTCGTGCTTACCGATTCAATAACGGTTAAGGTGGCTTTAACCCTAGGTTGTGGTGGCTGTGCGAGTATCGGAAGAGACTGCAAGCCTGTTTACCAGAGGCTGCCCGGCTATTTGCAAAATGATTTAGCTGGTACTAGATACTTATGTGAAGGTGAGACCCACCTAGAGCCGTGCAGCCTCTGCAAAGTCTCTTCTGGAAGATTTGCCCAGAGTGTGTGTGGCTCTGGGTGAATCTCCCAGTTGGTATTTTATGTTAAAAAACAACCAGGGCAAAATGGTACTTATTTCAGGGAACTGACATAACAATAGTGTAGAACACTAATGTTAAAAAATTACCATTTTCATGTTTGGTATAACAACAAGAGATCTGCAGGTGGGAAAATTATTTAAACAGATAACACAATATTGAAAGTAAAGAAATAAAGGGTAACAATATAACACAGAGGATAATGTACCCTATAGTATATGGTTATGTGTGCACGTACAGTATTGTATTTAGTTTTTCTTTTCTTACTGTACATAGTGCAGCACTTTACAATGATTTTACATGTTCACACCAGGTCTTGACCAGATGAGCTTACAATCTAAGCACCTATTAGTATGAATTAGAAGGAGTTCCACAATCCTATTAAAGAACAAGGTTTTAAGCAGAATGCCTGAATAAATATATGCATATTGGTGTCATGTGTAGGGATTTACTGTAGGTACGCCCATAATCCCTCCCTAACCCCGCCTCCCACCACCCCTAGATCATTGGCCCCGCCCGATGTCATGTCCCGCCCCCACATGATGTCAGCCCCTAGCCACGTCCCCTTTCTCCATCCTGCCCGGAAGCCTGAATGGGCAGGGTGGGATGTCTGCATAACAGAAAAATAATAATTTATTTCTAAATTTTTCTAAACCATAAAGCTGCACGAAAAATTTAGGAGATTCAAACAGATATTGTACCTTGCAGATCAACCAAATATACATAAATAAAATATAAATCAGTACATGATTTAAAGCCCAATCCTCATCTACAGTAAGTCCATATTGTTTTACTGCTCCTCTCTGACCTGAACCAATATGTCTGCAGTTAGCTGTAAAACAAAAAACAATTAAAGGACAGCAATAGAGTCCAATACAACCCGCCTCCATTTAATAGTACCTAGGGTGAGGATCTAAACTGCAAAATAATAGAAAAAATCCTCTGCACTCGTACCAAGTGTGGGTGCTCACTCCTCAAAATAATCCAACCCTTGATGGATAAATCATACGAGAATAACGAAGAAGCAAGGGTGGCACTCCAAACCGTAACTTTATTAACTATAGACCAAACAACATCTCACAACGTTTCGGGGGATACGTGCTCCCTTCCTCAGGTGAGGAAGGGGGCACGTATCCTCCGAAACGTTGTGAGGATCTAAACTGCTAGATATTCATTCCTGGGATTAACTTGTAACTCCAACTTGCCTGGGGCAATACCAATAGGAAGACCCGCTTCTTGAACACGGTGTCTTCCTATTGGACAGCTCACGGCAATGAGCTATGAAGGAATGAACAGCACACCCGCAATCACAATTTTAACAGGTTAGTTCTGGAGTTAAAAGCTAAATCCAGGGGTGAGGACCAACTGGTTTAGGTTCCTGGGGATGGCTCCTGTGCGAGCAAAAATGCGAAAATGTTTTAACTGATGGAATAAAGATATCGTTTTAATACTAAGAGTCCTGAGAGTGCTATCTCTACAAACCAAGTATATTAATAAATAAATATAGAAAGGATGGCACTCTAGGGTCTAAGCAAACAAACATCTTTATGACGCAGACAACCACCCTATCGATACATGAGGAAACCAAGGGATACTATTGATACCTCAGGGGAATCTGCAAATACTGATAGTGATGATCCTCCGAGTGATGGGGCGGTGAGAGATGTGACAAGATCATCTTCTTCTTTTTCTGGGGTCACCACCCGGTCTGGGGGAGCCACCAGAAGAGAACATATACCAGACGGGGGCGGCACAAGAGTCCACGGGACCCCAAGAGACAATAGTATATAATTTGAGTAAACATTGTCTGACAGCAGGGGAATCCAAATTACTCCAGAGAGGGCTGTCTTTTGTACCCACGGTCAGGTTTGACAGTTTTGAGTTTGAACTTGACTTATTTAGATTCCAGCGGACTCTGAAGATCAAAGATTTTTTTAAAGATCAACCTGCTAGTTGTGATACTAATGTCTGTATGTTTGATCCATTTAGGTCCAGAAGCACCTTCGATCCCCCCAATACGCCAGTTTCCATCAAGACGTTCCAAAATTTGGTGAGTTTGGATGCCAAGGATTTATCTAGTAGGAATAGCCATGGATACGATAATCTGACCTTGGTGGAGAGACAGGCTATCGATACTTTGAAGAACCTAATTATTAGGGCGGCTGACAAGGGTGGGTTGATCGTACTTCTGGACCGTGAGTATTATGAACAGGAATTATTGTCTCAGTTACAAGATTGTAACGTATATGAACGATTGGGTGGTGATCCAACAGGGGTCTTAAATGCGCAGTTGGACGAAAAGTTATGTATTGCTAAAAGCATGGGTTGGATTACCGAATCTCAATTTGGTTTTCTTACTACTGATTATCCCAGATGTCCTCTTATTTATACCTTACCCAAGGTTCATAAAAGTTTGGTATCACCCCATGGCAGGCCCATTGTATCATCTCAGGGGTCATTGTTCAGACCAGTTGCTAAATTTATTGACAGTTTTCTACAACCTGTGGTTAAGGCCATGCCTTCCTACATATGGGACAGTAGACACCTAATAGATATGCTGAATTCCCTGGTATGTCCAGTAGAAGATGTTATCTTTTTTAGCTGCGATGTTAGCAGCTTATATACCATAATCCCTCAAGAGGATGGCATAGAGGCCTGCAGGAATGCACTATTAGAAATCAAACATAAACATCCACCCATTGAGTTTCTTGTTGACCTTTTATTGTTCATACTTGGGAATATTATTTTCGCTACAACAACATGAACTATGCCCAGAGGGTTGGCACGGCGATGGGGTCCAATGTGGCCCCGTCCCTGGCCAATTTATATATGCTTATGTTTGAGAGAACACACATAGAGCCTATTGTAGAAAAATCTGCATTGTTTTACAGGCGGTACATTGTCGATGTTATTTTTGTGTGAAAGGATACTCAGCAGGAGGCTATGGATTTTGTGTCCAGACTTAACAATTTAGACTTACCTATAAAACTAACCATGATGATGGGTACTGGTGAAATAGAATTCCTAGACTTAAAGATCTTCAAGACCAGTTTGGGGATTGGCACCACTCTATATAGGAAACCAATTGACAAAAATTCGGTTTTGTATGGTACCAGTTGTCACCCTGAAAAGTCCAAGTATGGTATTGCTTATAGCCAGTTCTTGAGAACACTACGTAATAACAGTGATGGGTCGACAGTGGAGGTCCAGTTAGATGAGATGTATCATAGATTCTGCAATAGGGGTTACAGACCCGACTTACTTCTCCATCAGTTGAAGAGGGCCAGGGCTATTTTTCACTCGAGTATTACTCTTTCAAAAAAATACAACAAACAAATGTCTACTGATGATAGTTTGACAATAGATTTTTGTACAACATATACTCCCCAGAGTGGACAATTGAGGGAGGTAATTAATCGGAGATGGGAAATGAATACTCGGGATAAGTCCTTGCCCTTTAAGAACACATATATTCGACACACATATAAGAGAGGTGACAATTTATCTGATTTATTGGTGTGCACGGATATGGCTAAGATGAAAAAAAATATATTATCGTCACAGGCGATATGGCATTCAAAAAAGAAATATGGCTGCTTTCGGTGCCCTAATTGTACTACGTGCAATTCTATGTTATCTGGCCAATATTTTGCCCACCCTAGGGATGGTACTAAGATAGCCATAAACCAGAGGTTTACGTGCACAAGCCGATATGTAATTTATTTTATTGTTTGCCCATGCGGCATGTATTATGTCGGCAAAACAAAAACAATGTTCAAGGAGCGTATGGCTAATCACCATGCATCTATTAGGAATGCGCTGCAGGCGGATGAAAAAATGGTGGTCAACAAGTTTGGTAACTTGGCTGTAGCCAGGCACTTTAAAAAGATGGCCCATCTATTATCAAGCCTTCACTGCATGATTATAGATGGTTTAATGGGGGAACAGCTGTAGATAGAGACAGGATACTACTGCAAAAAGAGGCAAGATGGATACATAGGTTGCAAACATTATCCCCTAGTTGATTGAATGAGCAATTTTTGTTACATTGTTTTTTTATAACACATTACATCTCTCTGGTGTTTAAATGTATTAATTTGGCTTGTGATCTTTGTCTTACTCTCTGATATATATGTGTATCGTTTTGTACTTTTTAATACAATGGTTTTTAAATTTCATAAATAGAAGTATGACTTATGTGCACGCTGGGATTGATATATGGTGGGCAGGGAGTATTGATTTTGGGAGGTGATATAATGGGGGAATACTTTGTGGATTGTTTGCATCCTGATGACGGCCCGCACATTGGGTTGAAATGCGTTGATGTGATCGCACAATAAAGATGTTTGTTTGCTAAGACCCGAGAGTGCCATCCTTTCTACTCATATATGTCTTTTTCTCTGATGGGCACCCGGGCTGCTGTTATAGGGAAAGGTGTGCTTACCCGTCCTTTGTATATATATATATATATATATATATATATATATATATATATATATTATATATATATTAGGAACAATAGAATCACACTCGCACTCAGTCCAAGTTCAAAAAATTAATTGGGTGCTTCAAAGGATACAGGTGCCTCCATCTGTAGATAAACCATAAAAAAGGAATAGTCCTGAGCACACCTCACTTAATCAAATTGAAAATTTATTTAACGTTTCGGAACTGCCTCGAGTCCCTTCATCATGATGAAGGGACTCGAGGCAGTTCCGAAACGTTAAATAAATTTTCAATTTGATTAAGTGAGGTGTGCTCAGGACTATTCCTTTTTTATATATTATTACATATATATAATTCATCTGTCTTCCCATATACATAAAATCATAAAATGCAGAAGATACTGCATGAAAAGTAATATAACAATCTACCAAATTTTTAGGGAGATGTAATATCCTGTGCTAAGGCGAAAAATAAGTGCAAAACCCATGCTAACTGATGTAATATAGTGTTAGCGAGGGTTTTTTAATCATTTTGCATTGCCTGCACCCTTTCCAAAGACTTTTGGAAATAGCTCAGTGCAAGTGATGCAATAATTGCACACATTTTTTGCACCAAAATGAAAGCCTTTTCAATTGTGGCTTTAAAGCCGTGCAAAAGGTTGCAACTTACCACTTGTAACAGTCGCAAAGTGGTTACTACATCGCAGGAACAAATGCAGGCCAGTTGTTATTGGGAAATTTATTGCATCTCCCTCTCAGTTTTGTCCAAAGTAAAGCACCTCCTGTGTTCCTATGGAAATAGTGCACACTGTCGCTTATGTGGCTGTCAGCTTCAGCATTAGTTAGAAATGTCTGGGTTTTCTCATTTGTTCAATAAAAGCCAAAAAAGTCCTTCCTGCTTCCTAACTTGGCTTTGAATTTACATTTGCTATCTTAGCTGCAAAAGTCAATGGTTGCTAGGCACATAGTTCCAGACAATTTTCTATAAAACAACAAACTGTTCAATATCATACTGTATTTATAAAATAATCCAAATGAACAATATTACTGTAATAAATAACTGGATGCTTATTTTGTAGAACACAATGTTCATAACATTAATATTACCTAACTCAAATAAAATAAATTTTATTCATTAAGTTAACAAACAAAGCTTCTGTTACCTAATGCATCATGGGATAATTCCTGTTAAAATCCTAACAGTAGAAAGGTCAGTAGAGGAAAAGAAAATAGAAACATCTATAATGTTAAGTTAGATTCCAAGGGCAAGATGCAAGGGCAACTTGTGCCAACAGCTGTTTCCAATGTGTGTTGGTATACTGAAATATATTGTACTATTACTTTTTATTACTTTACAACTTTAATCAATCAATAAACTGATAAAAGTGAAAAACGTACTAAAATGTTTTAGTTTCCTTCCTTTGTCCATCTGCAAAATTGATTATATTTCAAGGCATCCATACAAACATATTGATTTAATGTAAAAATGTGTTTATTTAGTGGATAATGCACCCCCAACTGCAAATTATAAGGGTATTAGAAGTCACTGAGGAGTTCCGGGACCATATAAAAGTATGAGCAATTCACAGTTCGGGTGCATTATTTATTATAACCTACCCCTTTGTGGCTTCTACTTTCTTTCTCCTCCTGGAACTGTAAGATTATAAGGATATAATCTTACAGTTCCTCCCATAGAAATCCACTACAGGGGTAGGTTATAGATAAAAATGGAACCCAGCAGGTATACCTGCTTTGTGCAATACCAGTCTCTGTTGGTTATTTCTATGTGTCTATTGATTACACATTATTTGCATAAAAATGTGTGATTTGGTCTGTTACTTGTCTGACCAACTCCTGAATCCACAGCCTAAAAATTAGCCCTGTTTCAGCTTAATGACACAGGGAATCAGTGTGACAGGAAGGGAGGGAAATATGAAGGATCCATTGTCTACTTAAAGGGCATGTCCACCCCATTCAATAATTTTTGTGATATAGTAGGGCTTTCTCCTTCAGCCCCAACCGCTATAAAAGATTTTACAGAAAGTCCCCCAAACTCTACTCTACTGAGAGGCAGCCAATCACGGACGCCTCTGCCGGATGCACAGAAGAGAGGTAAGGAAAGTAGAGTTTGGGGGACTTTCTGTAAAATCTATTATAGTGGTTGGGGCTGTGGGAGGAAGCCCTACTATATCACAAAGGGGATTGTAGCTAGGGGGATGGAGAACAAAACAGGAGCGAGAGGGAGGGGGGGAGGAGAGTCCTATATGGACTCTGCTAGGCTCCTGGTGGCCAGTTTTTGGGACTTTGGGGAGACATTGCAGGATAGCCATTTAGAGCTGGGGTGTAAGGTAAGGATTTTTATGCACTACAGAGTGGGGCCAGTAGTGGCTGAAATTATAGTTTTGGGGGTGGACATGCCCTTTAAAGGATTTTTAAATAAAAACCCTACCCAGGTTCATACCTCTAATTGCAGATGAGAAGTTATCTTACTGAAAATGTTAACACTTCCTGCATCTAGAAGCTTGACCCCTCTGCTCCTCCTTTGTACACATGGTCCAAGAATCCCCACTAAAAATTTGGTTGCTGCAGATTAACAGCACAGGCAAAATGTTGCACCTTTTATTAAATAAGCCCCACAATTGGGTGGGGGTTAGGGCTGTACTTGACATTTATCTCTATGCTGAAATTCCTAAATATTGAGGTAGCTTACTTTTCTCAACCTCAGATTTGCATTTTACTATTTCCTTAGTAGCCACCTAAAGGCAAAGTGTAGGCAAATACATTTCTTATTTATAGCAAAGAAATGTTAAGTGTGAATCATCATGCTTATCAACAAAGATGCTACCAGCAACTGGTTATCCAATGTTCTCCTCTGTCTCTCAGATAAGGTATACTGACTGAGCATGTTTGTGCACATTGTGTGAGGGGGGAAAACAATTAAGAAGTACTTTATGTATATTGGCAAAATAAGTTGGAAAATAAGCATCTATGAAACCAATGAGAAGATTAGTGTAAATTAGCCATAAAATGACCAGTTGAATAGAGAACATTCCTGCAAGTTGTACTGTAGGAACTAAGAAGGAATACAGTACTCTGATGGACAGTACTGTTGCTTCTGACCTCTTGGGTTCTGTATATTACTAAATTTGTTTTTTACAGTACTGTTTTAAAAATGAATTGTTAAGGGGAAATTAAAGTTACTTTACAGTGCCCAGGATGAGGACCTGAACTGTTTACTACTCATGCCTAGATATGCTCTCTATCCGATTCTCTTGCAGGTCCTGTCTAACTCAGCAGCTGAAAAGATGGTAGCCAGGGGTGAGGGCTTCCCAGTTCAGGTCCTCACTCTTGGTATTTTAGGTAGTGAGAATAGGTGGAAAGTGGGGAAGGTAAGTAAAGTTATCCTTTAAGATTCTATCAGGGCAATGTAATAAAAGTTCTTATAGATAAAAATGGTGCTAATGTTGCCACAAGCAATCAGATGTTATTTACCATTTGAAAGATAAAATCTGATTGGTTGGGGGGAAATTAGCTTTTATTACACCCTGTATTTGTTTATAAAACTTTATTTATAAATAATATTTAAAAATGCATCCTCAGTTTATATAATAAAGTTGTGAATCAACTACACAGAGTTATTCAGAATGTATGTAGTAATGTTGTAAAGCAAATACAAACAATTATTCAGACTTTAAAAAGGGGCCTATCCACCTGACAATATGAGGTTATTTACAGTAGCTGTTTGCTCTCTCTCTGTATGTATGCAGCCCATGGATTAAGAATTGGTGTGCTCTAACAAAAGAAGGGCTTAATGGACTATCAAGAGCCAGGAGAAACAAGCTGCTGAATCCAGATAAACTATTTCAGACAAGGAGACGCTAGCACAGCCAGGGAAGTCAATCGCAGTGTATATACTTTACTGGGCTAATAATCTGATCAGGGAAGATGCCACTCAGGCATTAGTAGCTATCGTCTAACTTCATTATGAACACTTAATAATCTTAGTGTTCTGTATTTTCGTGTAGAAATTATACTGGATTAAAAATTAATACAGTTAAAGACATAAATTAAGAAGTAAAGCATCAAAATGAAGATTAGTAAAACCATGAACCCTTTTACTACTGGCCATTATATTCCCTCAGAGACACACACAGACGTAATGTTTCATTACCGTGGCAGTCATACCAAAAAGGTAACTATAGTCAAAAAACAAATTTGATCAATCATGTTCAATCAATGTTTAGTTTTATGGTCATAAATGCAAAAACACATACCCCCTAACCTGACACAGGTATACACACCCACTGATCTGTCCTTCCATTTCTGTGGCAGCCATATTAGAGTAACCAGATTTTAAAAAAAAGCTTGATAAGTCAGCAAGAAAAGTTATATGCAAATGTATACCCCTTCAAAACACATACAGTATATACAGACCTAACGTTTCTCATGGCTGCCATACTAAAAGTGTAACTATTTGTGGCCATTGGCACACCACCAGGGCTGCCATCAGAATTATCAGGGCCCCATATTAGGTAAATTACTGGGCCCCTACCGGGCCCCAGCTGCCCCCCCCCCTAGTAATTACCTCCCCACACATAATACCTGCCAGGCCGCCACCAGAAGTCTCCTGTTGAAAAAACCTTTGGCCAAAAGATTTGTAAGCCCTGCTACCACGTCAAGGTAGACTCTTTCAGCAGGGCCCTAACTAACCTAACTAGTCTAACCTAACCTAACCAAATCTATCTAAAGCTAACCTAACATAATACTACCAACAATTGAAGTACTAAACAAGTATTAATAGAAACAACACTTAACTAAAGAATGTTTTTTTTTTTGCTGTTTTAATATTATATCTTAGTCCAATTATTGTTAATAATAAGCAAGAGTCTTTTAGTTAAATCTTTTGGCCAAAAAAGTAACATATTTCCTAAATATTATAGAAACTATCCACAACAGTACTAACTAGCTACTTTAGCAGCAACATTACATAAATATATAGTGCAATGAATGATAACTTTATAGTGCAGTTAACAATATCAGTAAAGTGTAAACAACAAAAAAATATTTACAATAACACACCAAAGACAAAGTACTTCAGTTCACATCAACAAACAAATATAGAAGTATAAATCACTGTCCAAAAATGTAACAAATGTAAATAAAGGAGGGTATTTGGGCAAGGTTTATATAAGTTCTCCCAGACCAGTACAAAAGAAGAAGTCACTGGATCCACATACTACAAAAGATCCCAGTGCTGCAAAAGGAGTATTTCAGAGAGTCAGTCGTCTCACCTTCCGGTTTGCAAAGTCTTTTATCAGATCCTTGAAGTCAAGCTTTTTTGCCAGCTCATTTTCAATGGAAATGACTGCAAGGCTATTTAAACGCTGTTCACTCATTGTTGAACGCTGGTAGTTTTTAATCAAGGACAATTTACTAAATGCCCTTTCTCCTTCAGCCACTGACAATGGAAGAGTTGTGAATATTCTTAGAGCAATGCAAATCTCACCAAATATTCCCTGAAGCTGTAGATTATAGATGGCATTTAGCAGATCTAATGGCTGAAGTTCTTCTGAAAATGTTGCTTCATACACTTTGTGAAGATGCTGCAGTTCTCCCAGTAAGGTATCCGTAAAGTCATGCGGGTATGCAGAGATCAATTTGCGAGAGAAAGTTATGAGTTCTTCATCTGAAAGCTTTCTTAATTTCAGGACGGGAGCAAACAACTTGCAGACATCTTCCATGGATTGAAACCGTTGATGAAGATCAGAAATGATGGTATCTAAAGTGAATAAGAACACGTTGACTTTAAATTTTTGCTGTGCATCTTCTTTTCGTGTTCTGGTTTGTCGGAGCTGCTGAGTGTTCATTAGCTCTGTGGGGATTTCCAAATTATTCGCTACCACAGTAGCTTCTGAAAGTAGAGATGGCCATTTTTCACGTAGTGACTGCATTTCTTCAGTTAGAGCCTTGATATTAGCAGCAGCAATATCAATAGATACAGATCTTGTTTGAAGGATTTTATTTCTTTCTTCAAAACTCTGTAGGATTTTTACCCAGAATGTTGTCAAAAAGAGTGCCCTGAAAGAAGAGAAATATTCATACAAACCTTGTGCATCAGAATGTGCTGCTGTTGTTAGTTTTCCAGATGCAATAACCTTCTCTAGTGCTGTGAGAATGCTTGGAAGTCTTCGGGCAAAAGGACGAACAGCTTCGATTCTTGCACTCCATCTGGTTTCACTTAGGCCGTGTAAAGAACTGCCAACTTCTTTAGTCAAGGTGTCTCATCTTTCAGGGCTGCTGCTAAAAAAAATATACACTCTGTCCACACTTCCAAAAAAACTTTTCATTTCTGGACAGCATGCTGCAGCATGTACTCCCACTAGATTGAGTGTGTGAGCAGCACAAGGGCAATATATTGCTTCAGGGTATTTCTCCTGGATTCTGGCTTGCACTCCTTTAATTCTGCCAGACATATTTGCCCCATTATCATATCCTTGACCTCTGCAATCACAGAGATCAAGTCCAAACTTGCTCAATCTTGACATAATCATTTCAGCTATTTCTTCCCCCGTCTTCTTAAAGAAATCAAAAAACTCAATGAACCCCTCTTCAATGTTCCAGGTTCTTTTTGATGAATCCCTGTGAACATACCTTATAATGATTACATTTTGCTCTGTATGAGAAATGTCTGGGGTAGCATCACATATGATGGAAAAATATATTGCTTCTTTTCTTTCAGATAGAATAGCATCCAGAATATGGTTTCCACATATGTCAATAAATTCATTTTGGGTAGCCCAAGACAGATAATGCGCTGGTAATTTCTTTCCTTTCTCTTGGCTAGCCTTAACCTTTGATAAATGGTCATGAAGCAATGTATCATATTGGGATAGTAGTTCAAGAGTTCCGAGAAAATTTCCATTTTTAAGATCTCCAATTTTTTGTGTGCTCCCCCTAAATGCCAAATTCCTTGAGGCCAAGTACAAAGTTACATCCAGGAGTCTTTGCAGCAAAAGAGTAAACTTATCTGCTTGCCTTGCTAAATTTCTTTTTACTTCTGCATCAATACCTTGTCCACCAATGGACTTCTGAAGGGTTCTCCAACTCCAATAATGTTTTCTATGCTGAGATGATTGCTCATGTTCTGGTAATCGCATATACAGCCTATGCCACTTATTTTTAGCTGGTTCAAAGCCTTCCTTTCTGCAGAGGAAACTTACACCTTTGCTGCTGTAATCAGTGGAAAATGCCAAGCAAGTTATGCAATATAACCTTTGTTTGCTATTACTCCAACTGAGCCAATCTCTTAGAATCTTCTCTCGTCCATTTGAGGATTTTGCATAAAGAAGGAATTCACTAAACGGGCGTCCTTCTGCAACTTTTGGCATAGACGGTGCCATTTCCTTTAACTCCTCTTCTGTCTTTAACCCAGAACATACAATAACTTTTCTGTCTGTGTCCTTAAGGGTTTCTGGCCAAAATGCAGGATCCTTCCAGTCAAGGTTTTCAGAGGATAAGGATTCACTGGGAACTGTAGAAGTGTCAATTTCAATGGTGTCACTGCTGTAACATGGTTCTTCGGGTACAGAGACAATGTCTTCTGACACACAGAGAGGAACATCTTCAATCATTTCAGAAGCAGCCGTACTTATCTTACCACTTGATGGGGTCTCTTCACATATTATCAACGTTTCATCTGTTGAGGCACAGCAAGAAGGCATTTCTTCATTTATTGTGGGAGTGGCTTGCAAATCTGCTTCAGGAGATGTACTAGTTTCAGCAGCTTGTTGGGTGCTTTTAGGTGGAAAGTACTTGAAGATTGATTGTTTCTTTTTTAATCTTTCCTCTTCTTGCTCTCGCTCCTTTCTTTTTTTACGTTTTTGAAAGCCAGACTTATGGGGATACATTTTAGCATAAAGTGAAAACCGTACTAATATATAAAAGTTATAAGAAAGTGCAAATGTAAACAGTTGGGTTTATAAATAACCAAAACCATAGAAATATAGAAAGACAATAATAATAACACACACAATATTAACTTTATTAAAATAAACTATGCACTGCTGTGCTGTCACCGTCTCTGGAAAGGGACTGGAAAAGGTGCTATAAAACTGCCACAATAGTACAAACAGGTGAAAAAACAACTACAGAACACCTCACAGAAAATAAGTGCAACCAGTTGACTTGTACTTACCTGGTGCTGTCTTCTCTACTCTACTTACCCAGTATAGTCTTCTCTTCAGCAAGGGGGCATCAAGTTTTGCTGTGCTTTGCAGTACAGTAAATCTGAGCCACTCCCATTGCTAATGTATTTTGCGAAACTGCAAGTATCAACATAAGAAAAACAAGTCAGTTGTGAAGCATTTATTTAAAAGTTGCTCATTGCTAGTATGCTGTACATTCAGAAGCCACTCACTGCTACTGCTCAATTTGGATTTAATAAATTGTTGTATAATAACAAAATAGATGGTCCGTCCGATCACCCACGACTACCCTAATACAATAAAGATTCCAATCTCCCCATTCCACTTAAAACGGCACATCACGTGTATTAAACAAGCAATAACATTATGAAATATGTATGGATTGTGTAAATCATGGATGAGGCTGGATTATTAGCCCACCACCACACCATCATCACTCCCCCCCATGGCACATAGTGATGCATCATGTACTAAAACACATTTTAAACATGCAATACAATCAATACATTCATGAAATCTGAATAATGGATGGAAATGAATGGGGTAAGTCATGGATAAGGCTGGAATCTGGATATATGAATGACTGGATAAGCCCTGCCCCCCCCCCCCAAAAAAAGAATGCCACATGGATGATGCATTAAGAATAAAAGAATAAACACATTTTAAACATGATATAAAATCAATTAATTCATGAAATATGAATGGATGGCTGGGGTAAATCATGGATGAGGCTGGATAAGGACTACCTCCCCCTCAAAAAAGGCACATGGATGGATGCATTTAAAATAAAAGAATAAACTGTCACTACACACATTTTAAACATGATATAAAATCAATTCATTCATGATTCATGAAATATGAATGGAAAGGGATGGATTGGGTAAAGTAAATCCTCATGGATCATCATGAGGCTGGATATAAGACCTACCTCCCCTCCCCACACAAATGTCAAATGAAATGGGTTGATGGATCATGGATGATGGATGGTGGATGGATCTTGGTGGATGGATCTTGTGGGGACTGCCAGTCTGGCAGTCCCCACAAGAGACCCTCCCTCCCACCCTCCCTTTACAGCCCCAATTTATAATTATTAAGTTCACTGTTACTGTGTTACATACATGATGATGTGCTGTGCACTGCCACTGCAGCTTGCAGCAGGTGCTCTGTCTCACTGTCAGGTCACTGACTCTTGTCTCAGCCTGACTGAGGATGGTCGGTCGGTCACTGAGCTCTGCTCCTCCTTCCTACTACCTCTCCATCCTCCCCCGCGTCCTGAGCAAAAAGGAGGAGGAGGAAAAAAGAGGAGGTCTTCCACTTGTTTTCAATGGCCAATCATGTGCACAGTGCAGCGGCCGGCAGCCAGACCTCACAGTCATGTGGTGAGTCCCTCTCCTCCCATGATCCCCCAGACCAGCAGGATTCAGATTCCCATTGCGCAGCGCCCCAGACGGCCGTGTAGAGTGACGTCACAGCGGCGCGCAGCGACTGGTAAGGCCGGCCTGGCCGGGGAACACATACACAAACACAGAACTGTCAGCACTGCACACAGCCCACCCTGACCCAGCGACAGTGTCATCATACTCATAACAGCTGATCCAGTAGTTGGGGCCCGATGCCGATGATCCCGGATTCCCGGGCAGACGGCAGTTGCCGCAGTACGAACGGCAGCTGTCTCTGGGCCCCATAAGCCTCTCGGGCCCGGGACAGAAGTATCCTCTGTACCCCCCTGATGGCGGCCCTGCACACCACAGTGGAAGGTGCCTGGCCGTAGTTACTTTCCCCAGAAGGCAGTACCAGCCCTGCACAACCATCTGCAGGGCAATATATCTGCTTCGCTGGACCACAGTGTGGGCAAGTGTGTCCACATTACTATGGCCGTGTGGTCCAGCAAATACGGCCAAGGGTGGTATGTCTCATTTACCGCCCAGTGGGCCATTCTGCTAGCCGGCAGAGACGCGGCACGGGGCACAAGTGGTGAGATGGTGGTACCACCACGTATTGGGGATACACCAGTCTCCCCCCCCCCCCCTCTCCTCATCCAGTGAGTCCTCTTCCCGGACAGCCCCATACCCCCCAGAGCCTATGCTTCATGCCAGTTGAGATGGTGCCATGCAGTGTTGCAGCTTCTGTGTCTCAGTGATAGGAGCCACACCGGGGCAGAGTTGCTGGAAGCACTGCAACAGCATGCTGTTGTTGGCAGCACTGCAACAGCACGCTGAGAGGTGGCTGACCCCACACCACCTCTCAATAGGCAAGGTAATGTGTGACAATGCCACCAACATTCTGTCTGCCCTTCGCTTGGGCAGAGTCACACAGAGTCACAGTTCCTTGCCTGGCACACATTTTCAAACTGGTTGTCCAGCGGTTCGTCACCAAGTACCCTGGTCTGCAGGAGGTGGCATCCCGTTGTACCCCCGCCTGGTAATGTACTCCACTACCAGACGCTGTTATTCCATGCTGGGCATGTTGTCTGTAGGCTAACTAATAGTGGAATAACACACACCCCTTTTCGAGGCTCGATATTAGAGCCTGGATTGCATATAGAAAGTCAATGGGAATAGGGGATTATAATGCAGAAAAATTGAATATGCGAGTAAAATGTCTATATACCAATACGCGAGTAAATATCGAATAAACGAATATGCCAGTGATATACAAAGGTACATTCCATGATGCAGTTGATGGAGAGTTCGATAGGCCCTTGAATAGTAAACCTCGAAACGTTCGGTAACCCTCGAATCTGCACATCGTTTGTGGGATAATCATTGAATCTGCGAGTCGTTTATGGGATAATTATTGAATGTTCGAATGCGGAGCTCGAAAGTAGTGTGCATGAGAGTAAAATCGATTTTATCGAAGTCCTGGATATTCAAACGTGTTCCCTAGACCATTTCCCATTAAGTTACCATTGATATTTTAGTTGTATTTCATTCAAACTTTTCAAACTGTTTGACTCCCATTGACTTTAATGGGTCTGTTTTCGAACTTTGGAACTTTCCATATAGTTTGAAAATATAATATTTCGAAAGTTTTATATACCAGTCACTGTGGGTATCTTGTATTTACCAGTTACTTTGGACATTTTGTATTTAGCAGTCACATTGAGCATCTTATATATACCAATCTGTGTGGCATCTTATGTATACCAGTCACTGTGGGCATCTTGTAATGACCAGTCACTGTGGGCATCTTGTATATACAAGTCATTGTGGGCCTCATTTACCAGTCACTACTGCCATCTTATATTAGTCACTCTGGGCATCTTATACCAGTCACTGTGTGCATCTTATGTTAACCAGTCATTGTGGGCATCTTGTATTTACCAATCACTGTGTGCATCTTATATTTAACATTCTGTTTGGGCACTTATATTTTCAAGTCTCTGTTTTTTAAGTCAGTCCTCCAGTTCTGCAGTCATTGTTAGGTTAACCCTCCAGTTCATCAGCCACTGTTAGGTCAGCCCAGCGCTCCAGTGAGGGCTGTTTGAAGCTGCTGTGGTTGTTTCGTTATAGTGGGACCGCTTTAGTAGTAAGAGGCACATGCTGAAGTGGTAAGAGGCTTATGCTATACCAGGTGGGGCGGGTGTATATACATGTTTGCAGCGTCACTGGTCACCAATGAAATACTGATTGGAAGGACAGGATAGGTTTGCAGTGAATGCGTGGTATGTGGCATCAGTATTTTCTCTCCAGAAATTTGGTAAGATTTGAGGTAAAAAGCCTTTAGATCATTCTTCTAGACCACTTACCACTTCTAAACGGTCAGTAGAGTCCATAGAGAATGCACGATTAGCTGTGGTTTTTGGACACGTTCGTTCACACATTTGTCTGAACGAACTGTCGGACACGGCTTGCCAAAATGCCATGCCACCAATATACTGAACTATTGAACTATTGATCAAAAATTGTATGGCGTGTTCATACTCTTTCAGCGCCAGCAGTATTGACATTAACACTTTTACTGCCAGCAGAGAATTACCATTAACCTTTTAGTGCCAGCAGACTTTCCTAATAATACTTTTAGTGTCAGCATTCTCACAGAGTATTGCTATTAACCATTCAGTGCCAGCACTTTCCCAGAGTATTGTCCTTAACACTTTCAGTGCCAGCAGAGTATTACCTTTAACCCTTTCAACTGCCACTATTGACAAGATATACAATATGTACCTGCTTTCCTTGTCTCCATTGAATGATTCACTTACCTATTTTTAAGGTCTGTTCACTCGTCCAATAGTATACACGACCCCCAAGCGCAACATACCAATGCGGTGAATAGGCGTTTAGTCCAATTGTTGCGCATTTGTATGCATTCCCTTGGCCATCATTTGTTGATCCGCCATGGTGGATTGACAAGCGTATGTATACACACGTGCGATTTTAGTCTGAAACGGCTGTTAGTTGCACGAATGCACGTGCTCGGGGGTCATTCGTTGCGCATCCAATATGTTTGTATGAGGCTTAAGTTCAAATTGGAGAGCTGGTTGGAAGGAAGAAAGGGGCAGGGATAGTGATCTCATGGCTGCTAGTCACAGGGGCCACTGTTATAAAGTCTGCACCAGATTTTACGTGCTATTTAGAACTCTTCCCCTCAGTTCTTTTAGCTGAGCACATGCTCCCCCCCCCCTTCCTTCATCATGTTTATTTGCAACATTGTTGCCAAGCAGAGGTAGCTGAGTTCAGGCTCTCTACAATGTTGCAAATTAAAGCAGCTGAACAAGGAGAGCAGTTCTAACACAGCAAGTAAAAGCTGATAGGGAGATGCTAGGGAGAACACTGGGTGCCCTAGTTCTTTGCCTATGTGGCCTATTCCTAGAAATGGTCCTGCCTCCAGTTCAGCAGCAGCCAGTGTCAGCACTCCAGTTCAGCAGTAAGTTTTAAGTTGGCCCTCTAGTTTATCAGTCTTTGTCAGCCCACCACACCATGCCACACCTACTTTTTTGTGGATGCGTGCTTTGTGCGCCAAAGGAAGATTCCCGGGAGGCTTTAGAAATTAGTCTCAGACAAAAGGTATGGAAACACCCCTGAGCCTAAAGCTGGATAAACCTTTAGATTCAGGGAGACGACTGCGGCCAAGGTAACAGTTTATTAAAGCGATGTAATGAAACATTAGATGGTAACTAAGAATTTTGTAAATAAATTTTGTCATCTTTGGCTTAAAGGGCATGTCCACCCCCAAAACTAAAATCTCCCCTACTACTGGCCCCACTGTGTAGTGTTTAAAAATCCTTACTTAGCCCAAAATGGTTCTCCTTTAATGTCTGCCCAAAGTCCTAGAAAGTGAAAACCAGGAGCCTGTTTCCACCTCTCACCTTTCCTCTGAGAGGTTTCTGGCTTGCTCACTGCTTTTCCTCTGAGAGGAAAATGTGATGAGCAAGCCAGAAACCTCTCAGAGGAAAAGCAACAAGCAAACCAGCCTGGGTAAATACTCCTTTCGTGATTCAATATCGTGTTTGCGAATGTGCCAGTGCGGGATTTTAACAGAGTTACAATCCTGTGCTAAAACTAGTGCAAACGTGATATTGAATCACGAGCATCGGCTGCGTGGATGATTTTTGCGTAATCCACACCTTTGGTAGCTAATATGGAGTTAAGGTAGTGAACAGGCTAGCGCAAATTTAACTCCATATATTTGCCCAGAGAATCTGGGTCAATCGGCCCCCTAGAGTTTGCTCTCAGGATAGAGTGTAGAATAATTCCTGGTCTAAATAAGTGTCTGGTGTCCAAATGATGTAAAGGGAAAATGAACAAATCAACAAGTGTTGGCTCAGATTAAAAATCGATCGTAGGAGAGGATACTACTCAAGCCTAAACCAGATTAACTGTAGCAACCAGCAACCTGCATAATAGGGGACCTTTTGTGAATAGACAAGACTCCAAACACTTTAGCGTTAGATAAATTGTTTTTGGAGAGTATCTGCTATTTCTTTGGTCTTGATAACATTTTGTCAAATTTCTAGTTCCTCTAGACATGGTAGAACTGACCTTTCTGGTACCATTTCATGCAGTTTATTTATCACACCGTTGTATGGTTGTCTGATTGTATCAGAATGGCTGAAGCACTGTATTCTGGTTCCTGAGTGATAATAGTCTTTTTGTATCAGAATCACTTTACCTGAAAAATCTCTTCAAACTAGATTCTTCGGATCAGACAAATGACCCATAATCACCAAATACTCCATAATAGTTAAAGAGCGCCATCTTTAGTGATGACCCACTGGGTTTAGTCGACAATCATGACTAAAAGGAAAAATGATATTTTGAGATTGTAACTCCTGTCTGGCTCCAATGCCTTCGAAAAATGGGAAGAGTTGCAGTTTTTAGTATGGTTTCTACGATTCTGCTTAATTTCGAGGGTTAAGGACATACAGGGAGATTCAATAAAAGTTCTTATCATTTAAAATGTTGCTAATTTTGCCCCAACCAATCAGATCTTATTTAACATTTATAAGCTTACATCAGATTGGTTGGGGAAAAATTAGCACCATTTTAAACGATAAGAACTTTTATTGAATAACCCTGATAGTCCTCACCTTGGCTACAGCAAAAAGAAGAAGGTTGTATTTAGATACTGTAACATTTAAAGAAAATCTTTTGGCAGAACATTGTGAAATAGCCTTAAAATCAATTCAGTATGATGTTTTCAGAAAAAATTACTTAATTACTTTTTCTCCTGAAATCAGCCACTGACGTTAGAATGTCAAATAGATTTCTGAAGAGCCACTAGAACAGCTTGTTCCTATTCACCGTGTGCCTGTGCCATTATGTTCTGATGTGATCTTCCAAAGTGCTTCTATTTACTATCTACTGAATGTTTGCACTTGCATCTGTCAGTTTCTTAAACATTTATTACTAGTCATTTAATAGTGAATATGAAATATTCCAAATGTATAGGTAATGCTGCGTGGCTGATGTGGAAGTTAACCATGTAGCCGTTGCAATTAATGTTATATACAATAGGTGATATACTGTTAGCTGATATTGGCACTCTATTTTACCTTTTCAACACCAGTCATCAGTAGAGACGGCCTAACTTCATAAAGTTCGGTCTGTTTTCGAACTTCTGTAAAAGTTCGAAAGTTTGAATTCGGACCCATTAACAGACATGTAACCTGAGGCAAATCATTTATTAACAAACCACACAGTAATTAGGATTAATTACCACCAATCTTAAATTTTTTTCTTCTCTGACCTTCCTATCCCTTTTTAGCTCTGGGAGTTTTACTTTTTAAAGAGGGCAGGGCACAGCTAGACAGTAAAGGGCTGACAATAACCCAGCCCCTCCCCCTGGCACACTACATGTAGAAACTATTTCTCTGCCACTGCATCAGTGGCGCCCCCGCCACCACCTAGGGCAGTAGGGTAGGGTAATAGGGCCCGCCACAAGCCCCTAATCTGTGCAGGACGAGACGGTTTTAAACAGGAGATTGCGCATATGAATGAAATATACGCACGATCAGCTGTTTAAAAAAACCAGACCCGAACTTCCGGTTCAGTTCCCGAAGTCTGGGTCCGGTTTTAAACAGCTGTCATACGCGCAATCTCCTGTTCAAAACCGGCTCGTCCTGCACTGATCAGTCAAGTCTGCAGAGGGAGGAGGGAGTCAAACTCACGGGGGCCCCCGGGTCCCTTCAGGTACGCCCCTGCACTGCATGGCTAATTGATTCAGCATTAAGATCAGGAAAAGGAATAAGCATTATCTGTTGCTCTGTACTCTTTCTGTGCAGATAAACCCAATCCTGCAGTAAGCTGCTGTTTGTGTTGCTTAAGTCCAAAATCTTACTTGATTCAAGCAGCGATTACAGCTCCCAGTGCTACTTACCTTCCCCTAGCAAAGCAGTTTTACTTTTACTTTCACTATAACACAAAATCACTGGGTGAATGCTGTTAGCTGTAGTGGGGCACAGGTCATCTCCACTGCACATGCTCCACACTGTGCCTCAGTTTTGGGAGGGGTGGATACATAGAGAGGAGACATGCATACTAACTAGGAGTGAGCTGAACAGGACATGAGGAGATCTAGTGATAGGGAGCACTGAGAGCAAAAAGGGATCAAGTTTCTGACCGTGCTAAAAATATAAAAAAGGATAAAGGCAAGTCATTCTTTTCAGTTTAGTGTCCCTTTAAAGTCAGTGAGGGAGGGAGTGATAGTTCCAAAAGCCTGGATGATTTACAGCTAAACTAACAATGGTAACTTACTGTAAATGGCTGTATGATAAATATAGTATGATAAATTCGAGGGTTGCCGAAAACGAACGATACTTTCGAGGGTTACCGAAAATGGAAGGCTACATTCGAGGGTTACCAAATGGTACATTCTATGGTTAGCGAAAATGATCCGTACATTCGAGGGTTACTGAAAACAAACGATACTTTCGAGGGTTAGCAAACTATGGGGGAGATTCAATATGGGCCTTTTCCGTCTAAAACCCACGATAACCCGAAGAAATTTCAGGTTTACGTGGGTTTTAGACGGATTTTAGAGCACAGCGCCATTTCCAAATGAATTTGGAAATAGCGCCGTGCTATAGATGCAAAACCCCTACCGTTAAGTTTTGCGCTACATAGTAGCACGACACTTAACGGTACTGTGTGGGAGGCGTTAAACCCATGCTCTTACCTTAGCCGGATCCCGAGATGCAATAACTGACGTAAACTCGTTTACGTCAGTTATTGTATCGCGGGATCGGGCTAAGGTAAGTAACGCGGCGTACAGAATTGAATCTCCCTCTATACATTCTAGGGTTAGCGAACAGCCCGTAAATTAGATAATTATTGAATTTATGATAAATATCGAAAATACAACCGCGAGTCCGGAAAAACAAACTAGTTCAAACCCGAACTAGTTCGAATAGTTCGAGTTCGTCTGAACACACAAGGTTCAGCTCGAACTTGGGTTCGTGTTCTGTTTTGTGTCCATCTCTAGCCATCAGCCAAAATAGTTAATGGCCATAACTTCACTGGCCAGATTGCACTAAATATACCTAGTGAAAGCTCTGGTGGCTCAACATACAAATTCTATGTTTTTAGAAACACACAGCCTGTAAAGTTACAAGTTCAAATCCCCAGGCTATTTTATGAAACAATACAAAATAATCAACCTACTGAATTATTTTTTTATTTTTACTGACATGTTTTTCTTGCTTGCTAATTTTTTTTCTTTTTTACAAAGATTACCTTTTCTTTTTTTGTATGAGAAGCAAAGGGATTTATCATTATTAGGGACAGGAGCATATGTTAAAAAAAATGCTCTGAAATCCCTGTTCTATGTTAATACACATGCAGTAGTACAGTAACAATAATCCATGGCATTGCAAACTTGACCTATGTACAAACAGCTACAGTACTTTCTATCTTCAGTAATACTGAAAGAATCACAAACAAGCAAAGATAGGTGCACTGTTTTATCAAAAGGGTGGATGCAGACACCTTAAAGATTCCACCCTTACAGGAACAGTCAATATTAAAAGGGATAACAGATCGAGAGTCACACTCCAAGTAAAGAATAATCAATTTATTGGTGACCACACATCAGCTTACAAAGACTAGGGGGAATAGCAAACCCCCCCCCCCCCCTTTTTATCAATTTTAACTAGGTACACACAGTACCGACAAAGCCCCGATACCGATATCATTACTGTGTTACTTGCTCTTCCTAATGAGCGCAAGCCCGCCGAACGTTCGGGTTGGCCGAGCGCTCGTTCGGTAAAGAGGGAAAATTTCCCTCGGCCGTGGTAGACTCCCTATAGGTGAGTCTGCCGTGGGCAAGGGAGACACACAGTGTGTGTGTATGCAGATCTTTGCAAAAAAAAATGTCTGTCATCTTTCAAAAAACTTTCAAGTGTGTACCCAGCTTTATGGTCTAGAAATCTAATAATTATCACTACCATTAAAAATTCATATTTATAATACCTTTTTTTACATAGTATCTGGATGTAACAAAAATGCAAATTATGCGTTTACTTTAAATCAATAATTTTCACTAGTTCTTAGCTAGAGAGTTAAAACGGTCCCAGTCTTTAGAAAATAAACAGCACATCTGAGCTTTTCCAGGCATATCCATAAAATCCTGTAAACCTGTTGTTTGAAAATTCATAAAAGGTCAGTGCTCATGTTAAAACAGATTATATATTTTTTTTTATAATCTTTATAAAATATTCTGTGATGTGCCTGACCTTTGTGAAACAAAGCAGGCTTTTCTCACAACTGATATTATCTGTTTGCATGATCTTTTACAAGCCTTCTTAGGCTATGGCCCCACTACAACGCACTAAATGGCAAACGCAATTGCGATTCTTAAGCGTTTTTCGTTTGTGCGTGCGTTTTGCGCATGCGATTCTACCATTTTCCGTTATGGCAACGCATGTGTTAACGCACCAAAAATTGTGAACGCATGTGTTACCAAAACGGAAACGAATGCGCAATCGAATGCGCATGGGAAATCGCTGGAATTCTTGCGTTTCTGCGATTTCCAAGTCGCATTCGCAAAATGCGTGCACAAAAAACGCGTAAGCGGGGCCTAGCCCTTAACCCTCACTTGAAACAGACTATGTATTAGGCTGTGATCACACCATGCAACTTTTCATCCCGAACACCAAAAGTTCAGTATATTGGTCCGAAAACATTGCGTGGGATTTCGGTCAGACGTGACTGACGTCTGATTGTTCGCTCATCCGTATCAGATGAATGGGCGATCAGATGTGTCGGAAAACCAGGATCGAACTGTTGGCCACGGCTACTTTTGCCATGACTGACAGTCCTTTGTCCTAGCCGGCCAGTCGGAAGTGTACTGTAATTTAAACTAGGATTAAAAAGGAAATAAAAAAATGCGTAAACCCAATCTTTACGTAAAATGCGCAAACTCAATTTTATGAATTTCACAAGTGTTACCATGCCGTTTGCACTGCAATTCTGCAAACGCACGGGTATGGCATAGCCCTAACATAGAGATTTTGATATATAATAATCATAAGTCAGGCTAGGATTAGCAGATATATTTCAGTGTACACCAGTGTTCCTCAACTTTTTTATCTGTGGGGACCCCTTGATATTATTTTCTTGTATCAGGAAACCCCTACATAAAGTTAGGATTATATATTATTATTTATTGTTTTCTTTCTCCTCAGATCATCAAAATGCACACAGGGTTATTCAATAAAAGTTCTTATTGTTAAAAATGGTGCTAATTTTTCCCCAACCAATCAGATGCTAGCTTTCAAATGTCTGATTGGTTGGGGCAAATTAGCACCATTTTTAACAATAAAAACTTTTATTGAAGCTCCCTGATAATTTATAAAAATATGAATGATAGATCTATAAATATATCTCTATTTTAAAAAAATGCACTCAAATTCCCTACAGGGTATAAACCCTTGCATAAAAGCATTACTTATTTTTATTTATCTCTCTGACATCAATACACCAAACACATAATTTATACAGAACATTGATAAATATATAGAAAAATATATCTGTTTTCATCACAATGGTGGATCCATACAGTTTCTGTCAATCTCTGGAGGTCCCCCATGCAACCTCTCAGGGATCCCTGGTTAAGAAACACTAGTGTACACAGTATAAAAAGCAACAGATGATATGTTTGGGAGTTGTAATAGCCAAGTTATCTACAAAATAAAGGTAAATATGAAGCACATTGTCCCTTGGAAAAGCTTTCAGTAACTAATAGATATTAATTAAATGGGACAGATTCCCTGCCAGACAGAAACTGCAGACTAATTCAATTTTGTATTGAAGTAAAAAAAATAGAATTTGCCTGGTTAATCCACTTGTTTATTTCAGTAATGTTCAGTGGCATAAATTATTAAACAATATTAGCTAGGCCACACCACAGTGTTTTAGGGGCTAGGCCTCACTGCTGGGTTTTAACACACGACCCAATCATGGTTATGATCCCTCTAAAAAGCACACACTAGTGTTGGCAAATAGGTTTGTCCACACTAGGCGTGCTTGCGTTATACTACCCTGCGTTGCGCTGTAATCCAGTTAATTGAAGCAGGCTATCAGCATTTTTTATGCAATCGCATTCACTCGAATTGCATTCTTTACATTTCTGACACACTACTATGTGTTGTGTTGTGGCCTCACCCTTACCATTCTGTTTGTGCTACTCTTCCGGTCATAGTGCATAAACAGAGCACATGGTAATCAAAATGGTGATTGCATGTGGTCCAAAAATGGAACGCAGCACACAAAATGTGTCACCCATTTTTGATACACTGTCATGCATTTTTCATGAGTATTGCCTCTACATGGGCCCTCTTTATCCACTGGGACCTCCCTATGATTTGTCGTTACCTTTGCAGCACCTCTGACGGTTAAGTAGGTACTGGACTGCTATTTTTGACTGTTGGATATTGACTTTGTGCACTTGTCATATTACTTATTGTAGAGGTGTATATCATTTTGTGATATGTTTTTAGAGTTTTAATTTCGATCTATGTTCTACATGTGTACCCCTACATTTGGACCTTTTATGGGTCTCCCAATAAAGGGCTTTTATTTATATACATAAATTATTCTTGAGTGCGGTACTTCTTTCCTTTTCTCTTGTTTTTCAATATTAATTATAGTGCCTGCGCCTGGGTCCACTTGGACCAGTAACTTGTGTATCCTGTGCCTCAAATAATCCTGTTTAGGCCTATGGTACCCGTTCTGGGTCGAGTGCTTGTCATTATGCGCATCCAAAGACCTATATCTTTGTGGTCCCACTGTAAAGACGAATGCACCGCCATACGCTGGCGGAACTGTTCGTCATACCTTAACCAAGCAACCCCGCCAAATACTCGATATGCCTCCCATATCGCGTCAAGGTAGCAAAAAAGGCCCGAGCATGCTTCTGGCTTTCTTTCCCCAATCACACTTCCTAAAATTGAAAAAGCCTGTAGCCAGTTCCCGAAGGTTCTGGGTATAAGCCTGAAACGCCGCCGATCATCATCCTCCTCCTTTCGATGCTCCTTTCCCCTTTCCCACTTCTCTATATTAAACCTCTCTAACGGCAATAACGTGAAAATATCAATATATTCCCGTCTCCAAATGCGCTCTTTCAAGTCTAATTTCAGGTGAGCCCCTAATGGACCCTCAAAACAGACGTATGTATTACCTCTCGCCTGATCAGAAACCCTACTTGCTGTTTCCTCCGCTGCCAAACCTGACTCCGAAACCACTGACACGTCCCTGCTATTGGGAGCCATATTTCCCGTGGCCATCCTAGGACTTACATTTGTGCCCCCTAGCCCACTGACCGCAGTCTGCATGCTTATTGTGAACTGATCCTCCACGCTCCTGTCCGTCCTCTCCCGGCTTTCCCTGTGAGTAACCATGTTTTCCCTCTCATGCCCCAATCCTTCTTTGCTTTTTGACCTGTCTGTTTCCCAACTCCCTAAAAGATTCTTTAAACCTTCAATAAAAGACTTAACCCTGTCGTTGTCTGGATTGTTAAGGCCTGTTGTAAAAATACAGTCCCCCACATTGTCTAACAACACATTTGACCTCTCACCTGCTTGTGACCCCTCTGCCGCCTGCAAGGGGGTTGCCTGTGAATGTTGCATAGCCGCTGCACCTGTGCCGGTTGTGTTGTCGTTCCGACTTGGTTGTGTCCCTCCACCTCTGCTGAAATCTCCCCGTTGTCTGTTGTCTGGCATCAAAACTGCCGCTAAACCTTGAGCCCAAGCAGATGAAGGTGTAGTGTCTTGCGGCAAGCTCGACTGTCCCCCCGCAGCGCTGTCTCCAGAAGCTTGCGGGCTCGTGAGCGTTTGAACTGTGGGAAAACTAAAATTTGTGTCATTTTCCCTACTCCCCCCTCCTCCCCCTTGCCTCTGGCTTGGTAATTGACATCCCTGTGGAATGTCAGCCACTGTTCCCCTTTGGCTAAATGTCACCTCAGTGGACTCCTGAAAAAGCTCTGGAGCACCAATTGGCCCTCCTTGCTGTTCCCTGTAAGGCTCTGTCAGCCGCCTGCGTTTACCTCCTGAGGAGGTGTAAGTCTGTTGAGCTCTCCCCCTAGCCCTGTAAGGCTGCTTTCTCACCCTGGGGAGTGCCTGAGGCCTTGCCTCGCCGATCTCCTCTTCCTGTCTCACACTTCCCCCTATGTTTGATTCCCTTGTGGGGAGAGGCCCTAACGGCCGCATGTGTGTGGAGGCCCCGTCAGACCCGGCTTCTCTCTCTGCGCCTGCTGCCCCCCCTGCGCTCATTGCCTGTGTTCCCCTGCTGCCTGTACCTCTCACTCTGGATGGGGACTCCCCCCGACGCCTCTGCCTGCTGGGCCCTTCCTCCGACGGGCTGAATCTCGAAGGTGGCCGAGACCTGCGCGACCTCTGCGAGCTGTCTGTTGTTCTCCTTTCTGACAGCTGGCTTCGGACCCACTCTTCTCCCATCTCTTCTGCTCTTCTCCGCACTTCCTCCATCAGCTGCTCCATGGCGACGCGACCCTTTCTCCTGCTCTGGATTTGGCGCCCTCCTCACAGGTTGGTGAAATTTTTCTCCTTGTAGCTCCTCCATTCTTCTTCCTTGACTAGGATCCCTAAACTCCCTAGCAACTACCTAAACCAATCCCGTCCCTTTCCCTCACCCGCCTTGTCATGGGCTCTGCGTGGTAATTTACCACTAATCGCCCCCTTTCTCCAGTACAATCAGAAGCCTTTCACCCCCATTCCTCCCAATACAATTGGTCATTCTCTCCACCCACACCAAAGTCATTGTTCCCAACTTGCTCCCAGCTTTTTCCATGGCTAATCACTCCCCTCTGGGATCTGTACATGCACATCTTGTCCTGGTCTAATCATACATTCACGCTGTATGTAAAGAGGAGGTCAAGATAACGCATGTGTAGATCTTGTTGAAATGTAATTAGAAGCAACTTTCCTCTTTCACCCTCTACAATCAGATGCATCTTTCACCCCCAATCCTTTTATGGATTTATTCTCAACACAGTTAGAAGACATTCTCTCCAAACCCCGCCCACACACACATACAGGAAAAACATTCTTCTCCACCTACTCCCAGCTTTTTCCATGTCACAACCACTGCTCTCTGTGGTCTGTTAATTGATGTGTGTATCAAAAGAGTTAAGATTATATCCCCACAATGCAATTAGAAGTCTCCACCAATACCCTGTACAATTAGAAGCCACTCCACCTGATGCCTCCTGTATCATAACAATTCACTCTTTCCCATTTCCCCTCAAGAATTAGAATCCACTTTACCCCATCTCCCAACTACAATTAAAGGCCAAGCTACCCCATCCCTAGTACAGTTTGAAGCCACTCTACTTCAAACTTATTTTCTTCCCAATTCTTCCCAGTACAAATAGGAGTGAGAAATTTCTAATTGCACTGGGGAATGGCGATAAAAGTGGCAAATGCAATTGAAAACCTCTATCTTTCCTAGTACAATTAGAAGACATTTTCATTATGGAGCTGAACAATGTGTGAGTTACAAAGATAAAATTAACAAATTTAACTATACATAAAGATGTACTTCTTTATCGAAATTGGCATATTTATAATTTTTATTTTCAGGAGCCAAGACAACGAAAAAAAAAGCTGACATGGCCTCTGAAATGAGTAACTGTACTTATGTTACAAGGTAAAAGGGAAAAAAATCTGGGCACACCAGTCTTAACCAATGACTAGTTTATTCAGTCATGTGAACAATGTGACGTTTTGGTGTGAGCACACACCTTTTTCAGACAAACCAAAGGGCAAAACCATAACAGCCTTTATTAGGGGTCCTGCCAACAGAAAGTCATCATTTCGGAAGTATACTTTTGAAATACTCCTGTCTACCCCTTTTTATAGATATCGAATCTGAATTGCATAATACTGGAAACTGTTAGTCCTTCAAAGTATCACATTTTTTTTGCCCTATTTCCTTAGAATTCTGAAGCATCTTACATTTCAGCTTTCATTCAAGTCTTGTCATCATAATGCAGTTTTGCTGTAATTGGCAAGGTGATAGTTGGTATGTGTGCATTGCATGGTGGAAATTTCATCTCTCAGTGCTGCCTCATAGTGATTACTGAGAATGCTTGCCCTCACAGATAGTCTGGTCTGATAAAGGAGTTGTCGGCTAAGAGAGGGAGGGCATGCTGCATTACACACACCTCAGCACCACTTCACTTATAGATTAAGATAAGTTACATTTTCAGTAAAGTTGCTTTTTAATATTCATTAAAATGTGTATAGATTATTTAAGAATGTCAGACAAAAATAATATACATCATGCTTTTATGCCACTAATAAATATTAATGGATTGAAAACTTATATAAATAAATCATTTCTCAATCCATTTTCACGTAGGCGCAGACATCAAACTACTATAAATAGTGATGATCCATGCAACTGTTTTTTTTTATATATATAATCGGATTGGTCAATGTAACAAAGAAATTAAGTTATTTCAAGTAATAAAGGAAACAATATTTCCGTAATATGATGCAAACTTTCATTGACATCTGGCAATTAAGTAGATCCTTGTTTTAAAAAATGGATATTTAATGACTTTCTGTCTCTTGTCTTATTATATTTCGATCTTGATGTGGCATTTAGCAGTGTGATAGGCTGACCTACAATGGTTCTTAAAGGAAGTCTGTTTTATAAAGAAACACACTACAGGAAATTATTTTTGAAACGTTATTTATGAAATAAAACCGAGGACAACTAATTTCTACATTGCTATGCAATACAAATATTGCAGGTTTTCTACAGGAAATACAGCTGGGTCAATGAGCATTGTATGTTTGTAGCACGCAGTTAAAAAAAACAGATTATAATTACATTGCTAAATTTCATTTTTGTTTTAATTGGTGAGAATTTTAGTGTCTATTTTTAATATGTATTATTTAAGTGTTTCTTAAGTAGCATATGTTTCATTCTTTGAAATGCACTCCAAAATCACTTTAAATAATCTATGGTTAAATGGCAAAGGCACATCTGTGAATCTGTGCTTAGAAGGACTCCAGAAACCACTAGGGATCTAAGTAGCACGAAGTTCAATTAATTTATCATTCATGTGGAATGACGAGATTATGAAGTGCACAAAGTGGTCTATGAGAATGGTGTATAAGAAAAAAGCGTAAGTGCATTTATTACAGCTGGTATTTCATTCATTTGGCATTTGAACATCTTAATAAGGCTTTATTCTCCTTGATTAAGCTGTTTTACATTTATAGGGCAACTAAAGCTTAAACAAGGTTACAAACTATGTAAAAAATATTGTGCATCAACAGTGTGTCATACATGCAAGTCACAAAAAAAAGTACACAATTTACTGACTTAGAATGGAGGAGTAGCCCTACTTCCAGCAGGTCCAAAAATTTAAAAGCAAGGTGGCTTTACACAGGGGAGTTTCTAAGCCTTTTATCACCTGAAATAAATATTTTCCTGAGGCTTGCTAAGTGCGCCACTGAAAAAAAATGCTCATAGCATGTGAAGGTGGCTGTGGAGGTGGGATGTCCACCCCCCAAAAAAACTTTTGATATAATGCTAAGTGCCCCCCCAAAACTTTGACCTTCGACCGGCCTTCATTCCCTCGCCATTCTTCTGCTTAATTTTCATGCAAAGAAGCAAGCAGAAGGGGCCAGACTGGCAGCTATGAGAATACACCTTTGCTGGTGCCAAATTAAAATTTAATAGTTGGAAATTACCAATAGAGATGAAGTTTGGTTCAGAATCGGATCTGATGGTTCCAACGGAAGATCTCTCGATCTTGGGAAACTTGGAATTTTTGGAAATTCAAAAATTATCAAAAAAATCAGAATTGGAAATTTTTTCCAGCAGTGCCCTGGAAAGTCTTCTAATAATTTACTCTTGCTGGAAGCTTTAGCACATGGTTTGACCCTGTAAAATATGAAGAACTAACTTGAAAAAAAATAATGTCCTTCTGTTTTCTGTAAATGAACCATATATAGATTGTAACAGCAATTCTGCAACTGTTACACCAACACAGTGCACTTTTAAAATTGATTTTAATATTTTCTAAAAAGATGCCTGTTTGATGCTAAGGAATTGGATGAATGGTATCTATGTCCGTCTATAAAGTAGGCAGGCCACTGCACAGGGTTTCTTCAGTTAGTATGAAAGGGTATGGCCACCCCAAAATCTAAAAAGTGCTGGCCCCACTGTGTAGTTTTAAAAAACCCTTATTGTGATATCCCTGCTCCTTATGGTTCTCCTGCAGTCCATGACCAAATTCCAGGAAACTGACCATTAGGAGCTGTCTTCCTGCCAAAAGGTTTCTGCCTCTGAACTGTCCTTTGAGATGACAGTGGCATGCGCAGGGGAGCCCCCTCTCCGGATCCCATTTGGCTGCCCTTCTACCTAGCGTAAAAACCTTTTAATATAGTGTTCTTCTGCCTTGCCCACCCCCAACTGCTGTGTTAGATTAAAAAAAAAGTTTCAGATTCATACAGCCCTAAGCTTCCGTGGCTATTTTCACAGCCAGCAGCTGAGTCTGTGATTGGCTGACCATCAGCAAATCACAGATGCGGCTGCCAGTCCAGCCCTCTCTGCTGTTTCTGGCTAGCAGAGATGGGGAGAAAGAAAGTATGAATCGGACAGTTTTTCTTTTAGTTTTAACACAGCTGTTGGAGGAACAGTATATTAAAAGTTGTATTTTTGGGTGAACATGCCCTTTAATACATTCTTTATACTTAAACAAGTGTTCCTTTTTATTACAGCTGGTGTATTGCTTAATTATGGTAAGGAATGTTCTGAGAATTACATCACTCTTATTGGATTTGTATTAAAAACCCTCCTTCCATGTGTACTGTATTAGGCTTTGTTCACACTAAAGAGCATTTTGGTGCGAATTACTGTGTATACACCACACCAAAACGCTCTGCTCATATTAGTGAATGGCACCATTCACACTATTGAGCAGCAATTTTGTGCATTAACGCACAGCGGTGCCATTGAAAATAGTGGCCGCCGCTGCGTGTGAACACAGTGGAACATCATACTAAATTGCTAATGCGATGTTCCGCTGTGTTAAAAAAAGGCTAAATGTGAATGAAGCCTAACCATTTTGGGGTGAGTTGCTGAGATAATTCTCTCTCTTTGTGTTTTCTTCACTTGCCACTTGACTTTCTTACTTTGTTTTCTTGGATTTAATTGTAATTATCCCTAACTACAACTTGTTTTATTGTATCATATCACCTTCGGGCAAGTCAGTGCTGAAAAGCCATATCCACAGGTTAAGCAGCATCTAGATAACAACCTGTTTGCAGGTCCCAAGGTTTTTTTGTATTGTTCCAAACAAAACCCTATTGTGTTTGTATAAACAAGTAACCTTTTCATGTCTAGCATACTGTTCTAAACAGAGCAGGCACTTTTCACAGCAATAATTTTAGCTCTATAATTACATAAATGGCAAGGAATGAAATTAGCAGTTAAGGCATCATTTGGGCATAAAAAAAACATGCGGATAGATAAACTATTCCAGTAGGATAGAACATAAACTAGAAAAAACAAATAGCTGCTATTGACAGTTAAAGTATGTAAATTCTATTCTTTCAATATTGTTATAGATTTTTTTTTTTTTAAATGATTGTAGCTTTCTAACTAGCTGAAACACAAGGGGGTTGATGTATAGCAAGAAAATCTGCTATTTTAAAAAAAAATCTAATGCTGATTTTACAAAATAAAATAGGTCCTTGGGCATCATTACTTGAGAAATTAGAAACATTTACGCTTGATTTATTGTAGTGTATAGCCCTACTATCTACATGTACAGTATATACTGTATATACAGTACGTTTCATTAAGCATTTTGAAAATAGATCTAGTACAGAAGAGGATTTTTCTGTGCATTAAATTTTCAAGAAGGTAAAGGAAAGACATTTTAAAAAGTTTCAAAATATGACCACAAAATATATACTGTACCACACAGAGATACCAGACCAGTAAACAAGCAAAGGAATTGTTATAGAAATCTAACCAGCAAACAAAATAAATATATAAAGTAATACTGAAATAAAGTTGGAAAGTTCTTTGGCAAGTAATAAAATCCAAATTGGAAAAAGTCAAGTGCTACTTGATGAAACTAAAACAAACAAACAAACAAACAAACAAACAAACAAACAAACAAACAAACAAACAAACAAACAAACAAACAGGCAGCACAATCTGTCCTAAAGTAATTACTCAATACAGAGATTCAAAATAATTGTTTTAGGCTGGTAATAGAAGTGAATCCACCAGAGAATAGTGGAGATCATTGGGTCAGAAATGTTAGGGAAAGATTTGCCAGGAAACAAGAAACATGATTGTCCAAATAATAAGCACTGCACAGACAAGCTATGTGATTAACCAAAAGTCATTAGAGGGTACCTCGTAATGATTAGAACAAGCAAGAAAAGCCTTCCTTCTAGTAAAACCACCAATTAAGCTATAAATGGAACTGCTACTGACTAATATCAGTAAATAGTATTGTTGACCGGACACTTGGAAACTTTAGTGATTAAAAGTCAGGATAGAGTATTGTTTTATAGAGCTGACTCAATGAAATATATCAGACCCTAATTAATTTTAGGCATGTGGTATATGATGCAGTAGTTACTGCATCAGCCAGGTCACTGCATCAGTAAAATACATCTTATATACTGTAGCTGCTCCGTTTCTCCTCGCATCCCTTCTCTCTTATCCCCAGATACTATTGTAGTGTGCAGGCCCACAGAACTTTTTTTGTGACACTGTTTCTTTAAATTATAAATGGGCCTTTCAGAAAACTAAAGATGATTGGCGATGTTGTTTTTAAAATGGCGACTAATCTTTGATTAAGGGAACTTATTCCCAACTGACCGTGAAACCTCACCAACTTGCTTTTAATATGGATCAATAAAAATATTTTTTGATTACTGCATCAGTAGTAGTGTCCATTGACACTGAAACTTAATATACTTTTGTCCCTCTTATTGCAGTGCCACCATTGGTTATTTTTTTCCTGATGTTCAGCAGTCATGATTAGGACATGAGAGCATTTTATATGTTCTGGTCTGTATGGGCTGGGCATGATGGCATATTATGTGTACCAGTTTGTGTTAGCTGGGCATGAGGGCATCTTTTATGAACCAGTCTGTATAAGCCAGGCATTAAGGGCATGTTATATTCACCAGTCTGTGTGAGCTGGGCATGAGGGCATCTTATATGTACCATTATGTGTGAGCTGGGCATGAGGGCATCTTATATGTACCAGCATTTGTGAGCTGGAAATGAGGGCATCTTGTATTTACCAGTCTGTGTGGACTGGGCATAAGGGGATTTTATATGTACCAAAGTGTGTGGGCTGGGCATGAGGGCATCTTATATGTACCAATCTGTGTGGACTGGGCATGAGGGAATCTTATATGTATGATTCTGCATGGGCTGGACATGAGGGCATATTATCTGCACCAGTCTGGGTGGGCTGAGCCGGAGAGCATCATATATTGACCAGTCTATGTGGGCTGGGAATGAGGGCATTTTATATTTCCCTGTCTGTGTGAGCTGGGCATCTTGTATTTACAAGTCTTTGCGGGTATCTTATATTTACCAGTCTGTGTTGTGGGCATTTATATTTTGCAGTTCACCAGTCAGTGTTAAGTCAGACCTCTAGTTTACCAGTCAATGTTATGTGTGCCATCCAGTTCCCCAGTCAGTGTTAAATCATCCCTCCAGTTCATCACTTTTGTCCTATGACATGGTGCTCTATTATTCTCTATCATCAGCAAACTGCAGATATTTGCAGTATATTTAAACCCATTCTTTACTCATGGCAGAATTGTAAACCACTCCATTGGATTAGAAGCAACCACACATGTGGATTGGCCCACTGTTGGCATGCCATTGAACTCATGGAAGAGTTCACCTTTTATTCTCCAAACTTTAAATTTTCTACTTGTTCTAAACAGTCTAAAGCAGGATTCATAAGAGAGAACAAACTTGTTGTCCAATTCTTGTGCTTCTTGCAGAATGTACTTAGAACGGTTTTTTTTTGGGGGGGGGGGAAAGAAGTGTCTTTTCGCTGCCCTCGTTTACACAAGCTCTACACTGTTGGAAACACAATTCTGTAACTGACTCCTCATGGGTAGAGAGCCCTGGTACTTGCTGAGATTAAAAGCATTCTTAATGGCTGAAAGGAGGTAAGGTTTGTATTGTTTAAGTAAAGACAAAAGCTTTGTACACACATGCGGTCATGGGGCACGACCTGGGATGCACGATGGTGTATGAATGAAAGTATTGGTAAGAGTATGGTTGCTCGATCAGGGATTGTTGATGATCCAACCCTCGGCCATCTCGGGTGACCAAGGGCCAATACACTTACCGATAGTCGGCTCAAATGGCCGTTCGTATGCAATTGTGCGTTTTGGGTGATCGCGTGTGTACATTTATGGAAGGCTGCAAAGTCTGTAGATTGTAGATTACATATTCAGTTGTTGGTGAAAAGAAACATGTTGCCCTCAAATGTAAATGTAATAAATTATATTAAAATATATTATAAAATAAGCTTGACAAATAAAATGAACCAGTAACAGTTTACAATAATGGAAATCTATTTGATCATAGAATGTACAAAAAGGGAATAAATCATTAGTTGACTGGAATAAACAGTTGAAACTAATATTGTTGGGTGACCCTGACATTAAACGGAGCAAGCAATTAATATGGCAAAGAATGAATGTTGTACAGAACAATAGCAGAAATGTTATTATGGGGAAACGGTGAAAAGAGAAAATAAGGTTATTTTGTACAGAGGTATATAAATAATAAGAAAATATTTATTGATTATTAACTACAAAAACTTTGCAATTTCACTATTCTTATCTGTACACTTAAAAAAAGTCTGTTCATATTTAGACCTGTGTGCCCATTACTGTAATGAACTTGGATAGGTAATTTCTGCAGGATAGATTTAACAAGAATTGTTTGTCTTTAATCATTATATTTGATTCTCTTAGGACAAGAGGCTAAACAGAGAGAACAAAATAAGAGGTTAATGAACGGCTGCAAAACACATAAAACAAAATAAAGATTCCTTCAGGTTCATTTACCCAGAGCCGCTATTGCCCTGGGTAAATGCACCTTCCACGATCCAATATCGCAGCTATTAAAATCCTGCGCTAAATCTAGGTGTTATCACCTTTTAGATGAACATTTTTAATTTTTCACCAGATAATGGAAGTTATGGGTAAGGTGGTTATGGGTCAGCAGTTTCACTACCATGAATTACTGAATTTTTTAATCTGTGAACTAATAGGTGCCCGTGTTCAGTGGCCAAGTCTAGACTTGGCCACTGGTGGGGGGTTTGTGCTAGACTGGTCCCGGTGAGCACCACTTTAAGTATAGCTTTCAAACTATTGTGGCTAGAGAATCTAGCAGCTCAGATTCTCCCCCCGAGGACTTTAATGTGGGGAAGGGTTGGAATTATAAGGAAAGGATTTTTTTCCTGCTCTATCAGGGCTGGTAAACCTACCTAGATTTGGCCCAGATTGTGCCCAATACTGGCACACCCAAAACAAAGGTCAGTTATTCAGGATAGCAAGACAAGGCACTTTAATTTGGACTGTCCCAGGGTTGTTGAGAGGTATCCCCTGGGGTGCCTTGCGACAGAGATTAAGGGGGTTCCTCCAAATTTTTTGTAACAAATATATTTTCACCCATCTAATTTACTTTGCCATACTTAAAGGGCATGTCCACCCCAAAAACTATAATCCCCCCACTACTGGCCCCATTGTGTAGTGTAGTTTAATCCTTACCTCACTTCCCAGCTCCATATGGTTCTCCTGTAGTTCCCCCCCAAAGTCCCAAAAACTGCCCACCAGGAGGATAGCAGAGTCCATATAGGACTCTGCCTCCTACCTGGCCTCCGGGAGAAGTTTAACATGCGTACTGCAACCCTTCTCCCCCTCCCTCCCTCCCCCTCCCTCTCCCTCCGTCTCCCTCCATCTCAGGATTCCCTCCCTCTAGTGTAAAATCTTTTAGATATATGATTCCCCCTGTCCCCCCAGCCCCAACCGCTCCATTTTTATTCTTAGAAAGTGCCCCACACTTTACTTACCTTCCCTCTTTCCCCCGCCGCAATGAACTCCCGGCAGCCGCGTCTGTGATTGGCTGCCGCTCAGCCACTGAGAAGCCTGGATGCCCCACCAAACTATAGGGGGTGCTAAGGGGTAATTCAATTCTAAACTAAAAAATAAGACCTCACACAGCAATCTATCCTTGTGGCTTTAAATTTTAGAAATGTCCCAATAGGCAAACCTTAGAACAAACAAGAAAAGAGATGATCAATGCACATTCCTGGGCCCCATATATATCTGTGCTAGTGCAAACAATAAAAACATGGGGGGTTTTAGTTACAATTTTATGCATAAAAGTGAAAAGCCTTCCAACCATGTCAATGTAACCCCAGTATGGAAGGTCCTAACAATTTACCTTGGGTCATTTATCTGGGCTGACAATCCCTGATTGGTTGCATTTTTGTGGGAAGATTGTCTCCCTGACCTTGCATTGGATTAGTATTGAAGGCTATCAATTCCCCCCGCCTACTGGCTTTTAACAAGGAGTCACAATGCTTAGTATTCAAGGTGTAAAACCTCCAATTAAAGGGACATGTTGGGGGTGCTACTACCATATGGAAGCTTGGTCTAACTTCCTGCAGAGAAACTCTGCTACATTACATAAACAGAAAGGGGGGCTGTGGGAGCACTCCTATGGCAACATTATTATAACATATAGTGGAAGTGCTACTGAACAAACCATTAGAACCAACAAGAAAAGAGATGATAAATGCACATTCCTTGACCCCATATAATATCATAATATCTGCGCTAGGCAAACCTCTCACAATCTAGATATACTATTCACCATCAAAAATAAATATTTAAATGACTTATATTGCAAAAATCACAATAATTTATTAATCAAAAGTACACCCCCATAAAATCTTGGGCATCCCTGAGATAGAATCCACCTACTCTAAAACATCCTGATCCCATGCGGAGCTCCTAGGTAGTAACGTGTAGTGCAGCCATAGATGTATCAGTGACCCTCCGCCTCAGTGTAAAAGTTCTAATATAAACTGTCCACTGTTTCTGAATTCCTAGAACAATTGTGGGTAAATCATCACAATAAATTTGAGCGATCAACAGCACAATTCAGCTCACAAACCAGGACTTACGTAACACTGCTAAATCAGCTAGGTTGTTCAGCCATTACTCACAGTTCATGAGACTTAAGCAAACTGCACATTTACTCCAACAGCGGGATTCAGAGTGCTACATCGCCACTCAGTCCGAACAACAGCACAGTCCCGATCTTCACCTAGTATGTTTGCTTAGTTGCTCTCGCTCACACTCCCAACAATACATCTTCTGGACTATCCAACCCCGGGATCACGTCAACCCATGTACGTTTTGCCTAAGGAATCAATGGCTTCATTAGGGTCTCATATAAGATGCTCTCATATCCAGATGGGTATATATTAGATTCCCCTATATGCCCTGTTCACTACGATTAGTACATATAAGATGCCCTCATGCCCAGCTCCCAAAGATAGGTACATATAAGATGCCCTCATGCCCAGTTCAGAAAGATAGGTATATATAAGAGGCCCTCATGCCAAGCTCAAACAAACTGGTACATATAATATGCCTTCATACCCAGCACACAGACTGATACATATAAGATTCTCTTGTGCCCAGATCTCACAAAAATCTTGTAAATAAGATGTGCCCAGCACTGTCTACACAGTCACTTAACCTATGATAAACAGAACACGGTCCGAATGGCTGCACAAACTCATTACGATAGTTGCAGAGGGGGGGGGGGGGGAGAGAAATCACGCACCCTGGCATTCACTAACTGTCTCCTTTCTAGTGAGCCAATGGGGCTCGCTGTGAGCAAATATTTCACTTCACTTTGACATTGTCGCCCCTGATTTTTACGTTGCTACATTCATTGGCCAGTTACATTTATTAATGAGAAAAATTAAATGTAATAGGGCATATCCATCCTGGATTGAAAGCCATACTTGCCTTCCACACCTTACCCTACCCCTAAACCTTGACTGTTACTTTACCTACCTGAAGCCCATAATACTTCAATTTCTCCACCACAAGAAATCCAGCACAAATGCTTTCTCTTCTGGTTTGAAACAGATTGTCACTGTCAACGCCAATGACATTCTGGCACACCACCTCTGAAAATCTCTCTGAGCTTGCAAAGGAGATTAGGACTGGAGTAGAGAAATGTAAGTATTTTGGGCTTCTGGGGGGTGGGGAAGGTAAGTATAGATTTTCCATCTGGGTTTAACATTTAATTTAAATGAAAAATACAGGGTGTTGTGGGTAGCATGGTGGCTCAGTGGTTAGCACCTCCCCCACAATAATAAAGACATACTGATAGGTTGATTGTATCGAATACATGTGGTTAGATTGTAAGCTCTTCGGTGCAGGGCCTGATGTGAATGAATACATGCAATTATAAAGCACCACCGAAGATGTTTGCACTATATGAATCCACAATAATGATAAAATAATTTTAAAAAATGAAGGATTTACTTAACCCTCCCCAAAAAAGCACAAGCAATTTATAGTTCATTGGGAGATTGGAGCACTTTATTTATCTCTCTCTAATTTACAAACAACAATCTCAAAATATGAGCCACTGCTGTACTGATCACCTCCTCTCAGGCTGCCCCTCTGACACCACATCTCCCTAAGTTTAGTATAGGAATGTGTGCATACTGGGCTTCAAATTGTACAGAAGAAGAAAGAATTTAGTGGCTCAGAAGCATTCATCTTCAAGTGAGATTGCAGAATGTAAGCTGAAAATATAGGAGCTTCTATTTCCCACAATATATAGAAAATTGGGCTGTTGTCCATCCATATTAAAGTGCAACTTTAATATAATACATACAAAAAACAGAATGCTAGTGCACAAACAATTCTAATTGCATATTGGCTACCTCCATAAGGCTGCGACTACAAACAGTCTGCTAAACCCTGGATAAATACAAGCAATTAGTTTAATAAATTGGCCAAATTATTTTAAGCCCAGTCACCATGTCAAGGTTGCTTTCTTTAACTGGGTCCTACCCTACTGGTACGTGCCTTTTTGGCTGCATGAGCTGACAGCTTCTCCTTTGTGGCCTGGATGCTTGAAGCGGACTCTCTAGTTTAAAGTACCTTGCTCAAGAGCACATGACCTAACTCTGGGTGGAGTAGCAATTTTCCCAGAAGGCTTGGACCTTCAATGTAACACACAATATATAGAAAATTGGGCTGTTGTCCATACATATTAAAGTGCAACTTGAGACCAAAAATATACTACATACAAGAAACAGAATTCAGGTGCACAAACAATTCTAATTGTTTCTATTTCCCAATGATTGGGTACTTTAAAGGGCATGTCCACCCTTAAAACTGGTCACATGTCCATTGTTTGCCTCTAATTCCAACCAATATACTAAGCACAATATAAAATATATTAATAACCAGAAATATAAAGATATTTATTGCCCCCATTCTTGGCAGAGGAAGCCAGCTTCTCCCTCCATGCAGTCAAACAAGGCTGTGACTGCTGACATCATAGCCAATGATTGACTGCACCTTCCCCTGCTGTTTCCTCTGCTGTCTTATCTGCACTTTTTTAAGTTCCTAAAAGCTCATCGAGGAGGGGGTAGCAACCACTGCCAGAAATGGAAAAAACAGGGAAAATACTTAATACTGTAAATATCTGGTTAGAAATGCTTGTAATAAATATCATATTTTTTTGCACATGGCCCTAATATTCAACATTGCCGTTTTACTCTAAATGAAACGTTAAGAATATTAAAAGAATAAATAAGGGTTGGTATGGCAAAATGTTTTCCTATTGTATTGATAACAAGACTGTCCTTTCCTGGAGAAAAGAAACAAAAAAATTACTTTCTCTGATGGAATATATTTACTGTCCATAACAGATTAAGTATCACATAGTCCAAAATCCAATAATCAAGTAAGTAAATTTACTAGTTAGGATTTTATAAAATTCTCCAGGTAATCCACCATTACCTGGAGCTTTCCCATTATGTAAGTGGAAAATTGTCCAACATAGCAAGGATGGAGTATGTGAGTATATCGAATTCCACTTAAACATATATAGTGCAATAAGAAATTCACCAGCTCACCAATCAATGGTCCAGGTGCAGCCAGACCCGTCGCTCCACAGGATACAATACACAAACTTTCCGCAAAGCGAGACACTGGCGCACACTGGAAAGAAAGCACACACCAAGTCTTCAAATCAAGCAGGTGAACACAATTTTGCTGTATAACTACAACATATCCAGGACTCCCAGGGAGTCTCCTGTAGTAGGGCGATGTCTACATGTAATTTGTTCAGAGAATCATTGACCATTTATTTGACGATTACAGGCATAATCGTCAAATGTTAATGTTAATATAAGGGATAATACGCTACCTAAAGTGTAATATAAGGATATTACGCCACCGAGGAGTTCCATGACCATATAGAAGCACGAGACCGCAGGCCGAGTGCTTTTATACAGGTCATGAAACTCCGAGGTGAAGTAAATCCGTATATTACACTGTAGGTAGCGTATTATTTCTTATAATACATATGGCCAGACATAAAAACCCTGCCCTTTACCACTGTCTCTCCCCCTTCCTGTATTAGTCATTTATATAGGAATCCCCGTTTAATGTATAAATAGTTAATTACTGTTCCTATTAAAAAGAGATAGAAGGACCAAACATTGTCTGGCATCGCAGATAGATCACTAGATCGGGTGAGTCATAGGAACTTCGTTCAATATAGAGCGTCGTAAATTATACGAACGCCTATATTATTACATATTTGGTAGCCCACATCAGTCTATTAGGCCTTCCACTAGTCTCACGTTATAATTATGATTATAGTTTCGATTAATTTTCCTTTCCGAATGGAGCTTTCCCCCGCTGTGGGACTCTTTTGATAATTATAAGAGAGCCCCTGTTATCTGGATAGATTATAGCGCACCAACTATACATTTTACTATTTATAAAGTTACCAGTTTTACCAATTCATATTTAAGATTGTATCAGTAGAGGTCTCTATTTATGTCTGTTTTTAATTGTATTGCTATGTGAGCACTTGTCACTTTATTGCACTTCAGCACTTTACACACTTAGTGGTGTTTTTGTAGTTCTCTGTTTTAAATTGTCAGGTGACACTACATCACATTTCCTTATCTCATTATGTCACTACCGGCGTAGTTCTGGCTTGTTTTTCACTATAGAGGGCACTCGGACACACCCTCTGCATCCTATTGGTTTCGCTGTTACACACCTTTTTGTTTTGATTGGACAAGACAACCACTACCTTTTTGTCACACTGCTATACACACTCACGGATTGGATGCAGTTGGTATTTAAACTTCCGCAGCACGATCCTCAGATGTTCTGAAGACGGCCCCATTCTCGGGGCGGAAACATGTAAACCATGACGCTTGATTAAACAACCACGCTGTTGATAAAGTCCTGTGAGTGCCTCCGTTTTTTCTGATATTGTACAAGTTTGGATAGAGCACCCAGGCTGATTCTATGGAGTGCCCGCTGCCAACGTTCTCTGCATATAACCTATAGCGTGTGCACCCTAGTCTTTATTTCCAGATACCGTCTTCATCACGTCCTGTGAGCGGACCTCTACTGACAGTCCACTATGGTGGAATCATACAGCGGTACACTTGATGTGGACACCGATCAGGAGTTCTATTTCACACAAGAAGATGCCATGCGTATCTTGTTTAATGAATCCTCCAACAAATTCGAAACACCCAATAAGGATTTATTCTATCAGTTAATACGCCTTAAAAGGAAAGAACTTGACTACTTGTTACATGGAACATATTTGTCTGACTATTATAGAGCCAAAAAAATTCCACGGGGATTTAGAGTCACAAACACTCCAACCATCGGTAGACTCGACAAATATTTCTGTACCAGATGGTGTGGAATACTGAATAAGTGTTCAATGGATCTCATGCTGTTAGTCATAGATCAATCCAGCAAAGAACTAGCTAAAATCAAACTTAATATACAGACCTTCGAACATAACCATTTGACAGCCTTAAGCGAGGATAAGAACAATGACTGGTTGAATAAACTGAATGAACAGGTCGACAAATACAAGCAGGAACTTATTGCGTTTAAAAATAAGAAACGCAAAACAGTCGACCTTGATTACACTGATAAAAGAGTGTATGGATGGCTGACGGGTCAAAGACAACAGTCGAGTTTCAAATATCGCTCTAAACGATTCCCACGCAAATCTCCCTTTACAGTGGATAGCTCGGGGGACTCATCAGAGCGCGAGGGCATTCCCCCGCCAATTCACCCTCCAAAGTCGGGTTCTCTAACCACCATAGGTGTGAATACAAGAGCTACCACAAAAACTACAAGAAATCTATTAGGAGGGGCAGACACTGTCACCATCAAACCACCAAGAATCCCTTGGAAACGATAGTTTATAATCTTAGCCAACATCAGTTAACCAAATCAGAAAACGATCTATTACACAAAGGACTCTCATTCGTCCCCACTAATAGTTTGAATGTATTCAACTTCAAAGTTGACCTATTTAAGTTGCAACGCAATTTAAAATACAAAAACCACTTCAAGCATTCACAAAAACAGATTATTGTACTGCTTGATTCGACCTATTACATACAAGAACTCACACAACAGTTGTCGGACACCAAGACATATTTACAATTACCAGGGGATCCCACTAGTGAATTAAAGATGAAAGTTGACCATGTGCTAAAAATCATGTTTGAATCCAATTGGATCAATTCCATAGAATTAGAATGTTTAACTGTACCATTTCCTAAATGTCCAATTATCTACACTTTACCGAAAATCCACAAATCTATTACACAACCTCCAGGTCGCCCTATTATGTCTGCCCGTGGATCACTTTTTCAACATTTAGCCATCTTCCTCGATTCTTTTTTACAACCCTTGGTTCAAAAAATGTCCTCCTACATCAGAGATAGCACTCATCTTCGAGAAGTGCTACAAAACATCGAAATATCATCTAATATGATTCTCATGACCTGTGATGTGACGAGTTTGTACACAGTAATTCCTCAATCTGACGGTATTGAAGCCTGTCGCACAGCACTGATTACAGCACATCATAAAAATCCACCCATCAAAGGCCTCATGGAACTATTTGAATTAATTTTGACCAACAATTACTTTAGGTTTGGAAAAACCTTTTATAAACAAATTTCTGGTAGCGCCATGGGGTCTAATGTAGCCCCCTCAATGGCTAATCTTTATATGCAAACCTTTGAGGAAAGATACATCATCAACAGATATACTAAAAATATTGTCATCTATCGTCGTTACATAGACGATTTGTTTTTCGTGTGGGATGGCTCAGTATATGATGCCAATAAGTTCATCACGGAGATAAATGCTCGATACTCCCATAAAATTGACAGCCCACATTGATCCAACAACAGTAGATTTTCTTGACTTATGAATTTCCATCTCAGATAATAAAATACAAACTACACTATACCGAAAACCAACAGATAGAAACTCAATTCTTCATTATAAAAGTTGTCACCCTACACCCCTCAAAAAATCTATTCCATACAGTCAGGCTTTACGAGTATTGAGGAACAATAGCAACATTACCCAAGCTCATTATCAATTGGATGAGTTGAGTAACAGATTATCTGAAAGACAGAATCCAAAACAACTGATTGATGCTTCATTTAGGAAAGCTAAAGGAACAATATCCAATGATCATATAGCTCCAAAAGTGAAACAGGAGGTAATCAGACTTTATACAGAATATGATCCGAGGAGCCCCATGGTCAAGAAATTAATTGACCAACATTGGGAGATGGTAAAGAATGACAACTCTCTTCCATTTAACACCATGTCCATCCAACAAACATTCAAACGCGGCCGGTCACTTAGAAACCTATTGGTCAATACAGACATTCCTCACACAGTTAAACCCAACATTCAGATGAAATCGGGTTGTTTTAGGTGCCCAAATTGCACCACGTGTAATGGAATGCTGTCAGGGCCGTCGCTTCCATACCCACAGACGGGTAAACGTATTAAGATCAAGGGCCGTTACACTTGTACCAGCCGCAATGTTATTTACTATATTGTGTGCCCGTGGGGCATGTACTATATAGGAAAGACATCGATCACATTCAGAGAACGTATGGCCAACCACCGTATGTCTATTAGACAAGCCATTGCGGATAAGAACAAAAATCTCCAGAGTAAATACGGTGACATGGCTGTTGCTAAGCACTGTAGCCAATTGACCCACCATATCAGCTGTCTGAGGTGGATGATCATAGACGGTCTACCCATCAGCATGACACAGAAGTGTGACTCTGAGAAGATACTTTTGAGACGTGAAGCCAAATATATACACCAATTGGGAACTTTAACACCACGTGGCCTTAACGAACAGTGGTCTTTACAATGTTTCTTATAAAATCCGCTATTCTTTCTGTAGCAGTTATTAAAGTGCTAGTTTTGACCCACTTGGTCGACATTAGAGCCATCCGGTATTCACTATTAAATTACCCTATCTGTGCCCCCAAATACACATAGAGGAACACGAGATGGGGTTAATAGCCATCTAGGGGTCCACTGTCATCGTCTGGGAGGCTAGTCTCATATTGGCATAGTTTGCTATTGGTACAGTGGACATTACATGTACTCTGACCACATGTGGTTTTTCCCCTCGTTGATAGATATCATAAGTACAATGTATATCTTTCCACCTTAGGGTATCCCCTCTTTACCTTGAGTATCATTTGGTTGACATAAAATTAATTTTGGCATCGCAGATAGATCACTAGATCGGGTGAGTCATAGGAACTATTGCGTTCAATATAGAGCGTCGTAAATTATACGAACGCCTATATTATTACATATTTGGTAGCCCACTCAGTCATTAGGCCTTCCACTAGTCTCACGTTATAATTATGATTATAGTTTCGATTAATTTTCCTTTCCGAATGGAGCTTTCCCCCGCTGTGGGACTCTTTTGATAATTATAGAGAGCCCCTGTTATCTGGATAGATTATAGCGCACCAACTATACATTTTACTATTTATAAGTTACCAGTTTTACCAATTCATATTTAAGATTGTATCAGTAGAGGTCTCTATTTATGTCTGTTTTTAATTGTATTGCTATGTGAGCACTTGTCACTTTATTGCACTTCAGCACTTTACACACGTAGTGGTGTTTTTGTAGTTCTCTGTTTTAAATTGTCAGGTGACACTACATCACATTTCCTTTTCTCATTATGTCACTGCCGGCGTAGTTCTGGCTTGTTTTTCACTATAGAGGTTTCGCTGTTACACACCTTCTTGTTTTGATTGGACAAGACAACCACTACCTTTTTGTCACACTGCTATACACACTCACGGATTGGATGCAGTTGGTATTTAAACTTCCGCAGCACGATCCTCAGATGTTCTGAAGACGGCCCCATTCTCGGGGCGGAAACATGTAAACCATCACGCTTGATAGCTCCGGCCCGTGTTAGGGGGCGGGGCGCCTGACCTCGAGTGGGGTCCACAGCTGAGGATGCTTGGAGTTGTAGGCGGGCGCTCACGGCTCTCCTCGTGGGTCCCGGTCGCGGCGCACGCTGATGACGTCAGCGCGTCGCTGCGTGCCGCCGGATTGGCCGGTCCGGGTCTCGTGAGGTTCGGGAACGTGACGTCATGGATGACGTCACGCTAGCCTATAAGAAGGGGGCGGCCACGGGTGCGGCGCCATTTTGATTACATTGCCAGAGAAACAGTTCTACACAGTTCTCTCAGGGCAATCATATCTACAGGCACTTGGTGGACAGCTAGGATGGCTAATCAGAATAAAAAGCAATGCTGAACAGGATTAGGGAGAGAATCACACAGGGGGCAGGATGGCTACAGGAGATTCTCAGTGCAGATTCCCCTATCACCAGGAATGTGAGTACTGGGCTTAGGCCCACTACCAGGTCCGCTAGCCGGCTGGCTGGCAGGCCTAACGTCCCTCCTTCCCCCCCTCCCGTCTGAGTCCCAGTCCCCCACAGCCGCCAGGGGACACCGGGGTGCACAGATTCGGCAGTCAGGCACAGCAAGGGGCCGCGCAGTGACTGAGGGCTTGCTTAGGTCTTTTAATATGGTACACCCATCCCAGTTAGTTCGGGTGGATGTCCATCGCCCTCTTTCAGAAGATTTGGGGGTAGGACCTGTGGTACCCGGCGCCCCCGCTTCAGCATTAGGTAGAGGGAGAACCAGGGGTAGAGGAGGCCCTGCCCCTTGTTGCCCACGTCCGCCTGCCCAGCTGTTGCAGCAGCAACGGCGGGGGACATAGCTAGAGCCCCTCACCAGCACCGCAGGCAAGTGAATCAGAAGAGGGTGAACAGGATTTTGTGGATGCCAGGTCCACTGTTAGGGGCATTACCCCTGCGCCCACTAGAATTAGGGAGTTAGAGGAAAGAAGGTCACCCAGGGACAGGAGTCAGCCTAGGAGAGCCAGGAGCAGCCGGAGGCACGGTAGAGAAGGCATAGGTACTCACCTCCAGTGAGAGTAGTGATGACTCCCGCAGCCATCGGCCAAAGGGCGGCATGGGGGCGGTCGCCGCAGGCGCCACTCACACTCCAGGAGCCGCGACGAGCGTCGACGCTCACACTCCCCCGTGGAAGAGATCAAGGGCCTCCCGTTCATCCACGTCAGACAGGAGCAGAGTCTCTTCGGCTGCAACCTCGGCAAGGGAACGCACCAGGAGAGAGCACTCCCCAAAAGGTCAGCACAGCAGCTGTCGCCAGCAGATGCATCGCCCCCCGCAGAAGGTGTCACGGTACCAAGTCCCTCAGGCGTGAGTACACATGTGCTGGGGCATGGGGTACACCTAGTGGGGGAGAGGCGGTGAACTGGTACAGGTGTTGAGGGCATTGATTGGAAATTGACACAATGCCTACTGGCTCGTCAGCGAGTCCAGTCCCAGGGGGAGCTACAACATCCCGCCTCCCCTGAAGTTCCATCAGTGGAGGCACTGAAGGAGTCTTTTTTTTGTGGGGTGAGCCCACTAGAGTTCACCTGTCGGGGGAGGTGAAGAAAAGATTTGGAAAACGACTATGTCATATTTGGTCCTTGCTTTCTACCGATATGGTGACGGTAGACAAGGAAATAACAAAAACTGATAAAGGGGAAAAGAAAACCAAGGTGGCCAAAACATTTGGGAATTGCTACAGGCCTTTTGTGTACTGGCAGGGTCAAGGGCAAAAAGCCCTCAAAAATCCTCTGAGCTCTTCTTCTACCTAGAGATGATCTTTGGGCATACAAGACGCACGGAGGGTCCGCCTGGCGTCAGTACGACGAGGCGTTGCCTGGCGGTTAGGCCCGAAATGGGGTGGAATATCAGGCCCCTGATTCTTGGCTAAAATCATGCTGTCCCAGAGATCACCTATGGGCTCCGCCCCAGCACCATTAGCCAGCACCAGCACATTCAGGCCCCCGGGTTAGGAAGTCAGGCCCCTGCTGGCTATTTATGAAGGGAATTGCAAGTTCGGAGCAGCTTGTAGTTTTTAACACGAGTGCTCCTTTTGCAGGAGGGGGGCACTCGCCGCAAAATGCTTTCGGAAATCCCGTCCCACAGGTAAGCGAGGTAGCGGGGGTAGCCGCGGACGCCGGTGATCGTGGGGGCCATGGAGCCTTGGCTCGAGGTTTACCCGGAGGAGACGGCAGCAGGCCTCATCAGGGAGGGGTTTAAATATGGTTTTAAGATTCCGTTTCATTTTTCTCAGTCTCCAGGTTCGCTCAGAACCTAAAATCGGTCAAGGAAGCGCCCCAAGTGGCTAGGGACAAAGTTTTCGCTGAGGTCCAGCTAGGGCGATTGGCAGGCCCGTTTTCCGAGCTCCCCTTTCCCAATTTGAGAGTTTCCCCGTTGGGCCTTGTCCCCAAAAAAGAAGGCGAAAGTTCCGCCTGATTCACCATCTCTCTTATCCAAAGGGCAGCTCGGTAAATGATGGTATAGTAAGGAGGAGGCCTCGGTTTCAATTGTTTCCTTTGACAGGGCTATTCATCTGTTAAGGAGGCCGGGGTAGGGGCACTGTTGGCAAGTCCCATTCCGCTATTTGCCAATTCACCCAGAATGTTTTCATCTGCTGGGCTGTCAGTTGGACGGAATGTTTATTATGACAAGTGTTTGCCCATGGGCTGTGCCATCTCATGCTCCTTGTTTGAAATATTCAGTTCATTCTTGGAATGGGCCATAGCATATGAAACCAACTCCACAAACATCATACATTAGTTAGACGATTCTGTTTTCGTCGCCCGGGAGACTCTGTTCAGTGTGAGTTTTTACTTCGTTCATTTAGTCTTAATGAAAAAGTTTGGGTTCCCCTTTCGGAGGAAAAGACGGTAGGCCCTACTACGATGTTATCTTCCTGGGCATAGAGATTGATACGGTTAAGATGGAGTGCAGTTACCACCGGGAAGGTAAAAGATATGTTAGACGCAATTTCAATTTCATGTTCCTTCAGTTAAGAAATAACGTTAAGGCAGTTACAATCCCTATTAGGTTCACTGAATTTTGCATGCAGAATAAGTCCGATAGGGAGAGTTTTTTCCAGGAGCTTGTCGTTAGCTTCTCGGGGCGTTCCGTCCCCTCACCACCATATTAGGATCACTAAGGTGTTGCGCGACACTTGAAGGTATGGCATACCTTCCTGATTAGTTATAATGGCAGGTCCTGTTTTCAAGAGGAGGAGCTATCTAGTCAAGAATTACGCCTCTACACGGACGTAGCTGGATCCGTAGGGTTTGGGGCCATCTTGGAAAAGGAGTGTGTGCGGCCCCTTGGCCCAAATCTTGGAAAAAAGGCTACCACTGTAGAACCTCCACTATGTTAGAGCTTTTTCCCATAGTGATGGCAGTAGAACTATGGGGTTCAAAGATACAGAATAAAAGAATTCGCTTTTGGACAGACAACGAAAGCGTAGTTTATGCCATTAATATCTAACCAGCTCCTCTCCCCCATGTTAGCATTACTTAGGCACCTGGTACTCAGGTGTCTGGAGTTTAACATAACTTTCAGGGCTAGGCATGTACCGGGTGTTCTTAACTGTATGGCGGATGCCTTGTCTCGTTTTCAGTGGCAGTATTTTCATCGGCTCAAACCGATGCCCAGCAGCAAGGATTGGATTGCCCGGAATATCTATGGGGGATAATCGACAGCGCTGAGTCAGCTGGTTCATCTTCAGTCGCCCCCTCGACTTGGGCAAGTCACGGTAAGGCCTGGTCTGAATGGCTCTCATTTACAGTTGGGAAAGATTTAATGTTGATTCTCATATTAGGTTGGAATCTCTCCAGGACTACTTAGAACATCTAAGGTCAAGGATTGTCGGGCTTAGTAGCCAAACGTAGGTTAGATGGTTATCTTTCTTTTTCAGGTTGTTAGGATGTAAAGACGTGACCAAGGAATTTGTAGTAAGGGCCATTCTTAAAGGTTGGAGAAAAACCGTGTCGGTGCAACCCAGGCGTCCCATTACCTTTAAGTTGCTTGTTAGGTTAATCGAAACCCTGCCTCAATCTGTAATTCCCCCCATGAGACCAGTTTATTTCAAGCCAGTTTTGCGCTCGCTTTCTTCGGGTGATGAGAGTGGGGGAGCTAGTTGTCAGCAAGTTCAAAAAGACCGGTGGTTATTGCTAGAAGACCTATTCATCTCCAAATCTGTAGTTAGGGTGAACATAAGAGATCTAAGACAGATTTATTTGGTGAGGAAAATGTTTTTCAATCTTCCCCATTGCATCCTCCTTGTGCCCAGTCCAGGCGTCTGTAATTTTGCTTCTATTGACCGCCCCTCTCACCTTCCTTCACATCAGGATGGTTCCCCATTAACTAGATTTCAATTCGAAGCGGTGTTGAAAAAATCTCTCAGTGTATTGGGTCTATCCCCTAAGGAATTTGGGACCCATTCATTCCGAATTGGGGCAGCAACAGAAGCGTACTCTCTGGGTTTTTCAGAGGAAAGAGTTCGCAGGTTGGGGCGCTGGCGGTCAAGTTGTGTAGCGCGTTATATCCGCCCTGATTTGGCCATTAACTGAATTTCTATTCTAGGTATTCAACACCTGCGGTCTGGCTGGTGGACATTCATCTTGTACTGGGCGGCACAAAGAGCAGAAGTTCGACCGGGAGATGCAACCTAGGATTCCAATCGGCGACGCTTTATTGGAAGGGGATAAGGGGGCTAGCTTGGTGGCAAGTATGTCTCAAAGTATTCAGGATTAGTAGAGCGATCCAGGTCCCATGGTCTTGTGTCATTCATGCATCCGGGAGACCTCTTGTCGGAACCGTCTCTCGTCTATTATTTCTAATAAAACGGATTTGACGAGATTCCGATCTTTATTCCAGGAGGTGGTTATAGTCTGGTCAGAGGTCATCCTAGGGTCCAGTGGCAGGGGCGAGAGATCAGGGTGCAGTAGAAAGCCAGGAGGGTTCTGATACGAGAATCTCTAGATTCATTAGGTCTCAAGGGGGGGTAGTTGTTAGGCATCGCCATTGGAGGCGACAATAGAACACTTATGAGGCAGGACGGGTGCACCTTAATGAGATGGGATTAGATATATCTTATCAGGTTTGCAGGATGGAATTGAAGCGCTATTTATTTTGGGTGGCGGTCGGAGTTCAGTGTAGGATTACACTGTCTCCTTAGTGGCGGATACATCCTTGCGAATGGTATGGTTTAAGAAGCCGTTACATGCCCTCTGGGGATCCAGAGGCCTGGCATTCAGCATTGGCTACGGCTGGGAGTTTGTTGGAATTATCGCAAGGATGTAGAAATTAAGATCGGGCCTATTGTGATAACACATGTTGTAATGTGTTAAATAAAGCTGTGGCCGTTTATTTACACCCAACTCTGTGTCTGCCTGTTCATTTCCATTTAAGTTAAGATCAAGCAATTAAGTAAGGTTATCATGGGGAAGCAGCCCAGTTTATCCCAATCTAGGTCTGATAGCTCCGGCCCGTGTTAGGGGGCGGGGCGCCTGACCTCGAGTGGGGTCCCCAGCTGAGGATGCTGGGAGTTGTAGGCGGGCGCTCACGGCTCTCCTCGCGGGTCCCGGTCGCTGACGTCATCAGCGCGTCGCTGCGTGCCGCCGGATTGCCCGGTCCGGGTCTCGCGAGGTTCGGGAACGTGACGTCACGGATGACGTCACGCTAGCCTATAAGATGGGGGCGGCCACGAGGTGCGGGCGCCATTTTGATTACATTGCCAGAGAAACAGTTCTTCCCTCCCTCCCTCCCCAAAGTTAAGGTTGTAAGTTAATTTGTTATGTGGGGTTTATAAAACATGTTAAGGAGAGTGTTTTTTTGGAGTCACAGCTGGCGGATACATCCTTGCGAACGGTATGGTTTAAGAAGCCGTTACATGCCCTCTGGGGATCCAGAGGCCTGGCATTCAGCATTGGCTACGGCTGGGAGTTTGTTGGAATTATCGCAAGGATGTAGAAATTAAGATCGGGCCTATTGTGATAACACATGTTGTAATGTGTTAAATAAAGCTGTGGCCGTTTATTTACACCCAACTCTGTGTCTGCCTGTTCATTTCCATTTAAGTTAAGATCAAGCAATTAAGTAAGGTTATCATGGGGAAGCAGCCCAGTTTATCCCAATCTAGGTCTGATTAAACAACCACGCTGTTCATAAAGTCCTGTGAGTGCCTCCGTTTTTTCTGATATTGTACAAGTTTGGATAGAGCACCCAGGCTGTTGATTCTATGGAGTGCCCGCTGCCAACGTTCTCTGTATGTATATATATATATTGTTTTTATTTAGCTATTTTATACTATTTATTTTTCTATACAAAAAAATGGGTTGTGAAGCATGTGTACAGTCAATGAAAATATATTATTTTTTCAATGTATTACATATGTACATATATTCTTAGAACAGATTCACATAAACTGCCTTAATCCCTCAGTCTTATGATACCCAGTGCCTCTGGTGAAAGTTTAAAATTGAGTACAGATTAGCGAGTCAATAATGTTTGCATACTCTGAAAATGTTAACTTTTTAATATGTATGAATGACCACAATGACGGTTACTGTTTAGTGATGCATGAAACCGCCCCAAATTTTATTCTAATAGCAGTTCCGCAGAACCAATTGAAGTTCAGAAAATCTGATCAAATTGGATTTTTAAAAACTTTCAACAGCATTTTTGATTTTAGAACATGCAATTAGTATAATTGAGTTTTCGATGGAAAGTTCTGAGTTTTGAAAATTTAGAAAAATCTGTTGGATCCGCAGATTTTGGAAACCGGCAGTTCTGAATCAAAAACCGAATAAGGTTTTTTATATGGATATAATCAATTTTAGTGTTTTCTTACATATGTTGGAAAAATTATTTTGATAATATATGGATATACATATTTATATACGTGTACTGAATCTTGATGTACTGATGTTTCTTTTTACTGACAGCAAAGCATTTCAGTTCTGTCAGGCCCTGTTGAAATATTTACAGTACTTCATTCTAAACAATGTAGTAAAACACAGACCTCCTCACAATGTTTACTTAGCCCACGCTCCATCCTTTAGTTTCTTAGAGCGAAACACACTGCTTTAACAGACAGATTGTTGTTTCCTATTTAAATTCTCAGCATGTAAAATTTAGACATTTTGAGGAAAAGTTCTAAACATTTACCGTTTTACATTATTTAATAAAGGGTAAGAATTCTACAGCCACCATTAAAGGGATGTCTGAAAGTTCAGCTGTGAAGAATATAATTATATGTTTGATCAATATATAAACATTCATGTGAATTGTTATTTAAAAATCAATATTTTACAGCATGCCTCTTTTGTTATTTCTAAAAGGTATTTACTATATTAAACACTAACAGGGAGATTTAATAAAAGTTCTTATCGTTTAAAATGGTGCTAATTTTGCCCCAACCAATCAGAACTTATGTAACATTTGAAAGCTAACATCTGATTGGTTGGGGCAAAATTAGCACCATTTTAAACGATAAGACCTTTTATTGAATAACCCCCTAATTATTTTATTGCAAAACATTCCATCGTAGATAGTTATATTATCCAGTAATACCTAAAATACCTACCTCTACATGCAGTATAATTACAGTATAAGTAATTTGTTTAACCCTCCATACCATATTGAGCTACAAAACACCATTGGGAATCCTAGTTTGTTGAGTTGCATTTTGTCTATTTTGTATTGAAAATTAAATGTTAAAACTATGAGAATTGTTGTGAGCCCAGTAAAGCATCAGGTACAAATAATTGGGTAATTCCGTCCCGTAAAAACCCTTGTTTAAATGAAAAGCCCCTTTTAAATAAACAAGATCAACTTACCATATTCACTAGGAAGCCGTGACGTCACCTAACACACATTTCCCCATATCTCTTGTTGAATTTTGTTACAAGTTAGGGGAGTTCCCATTAAATAGAGATTGAACTGCAGGGTCAAAGCAGATGGGAGTCAGTGATTGACTGGGAGAATAGGAAACAGTCTTGTTCTAAACAAGAGGTACAAATGTATTGAATGTTGATCACAAAATATTCAGTACAGGCTGTTATCTGAACATTGAGATGTACATCAGAAAGTAAGTTTCCTAATGTATGGCCAGCATTAGAAAGCATTTTCAAAGCAACAGGAGTAAGAGTGCTCTGGTAGGACCAGAGTAGAGCAGTGGTGGGTGGTACTTTTTTCTGTCTATTGGACCAATTAATGCTCTACATATACTTCATCTACTGTAAATATGGCCAAATTTTATAGCAATTTTATTTTTATGCAGGAGCTCTGATAGGCACAGAGAATGTTGACAGGGATGTCTTACTGCTGTACTGGAGGGCTCGAGGGTTTAGCCTCCACTGTTAGGTCAGCCCTTTTTAATTTAGCAGACATTGTTAGGTCAGCCCTCCAGGTCAGAAGACACTGTTAGGCCAGCCCTCCAGTTCAGCAGACAGTTAAAACAGCCCTTCAGTTAACCAGCCACTGTTAGGTCTGCCCTGTAATTCACCAGCCAGTGTTGACTTGGATGGTGGTGGGGGCGATAATTGTGCTGGTGGTGTACCATGGGGGAGGGGTATTGTGTGGTGGTGTGCCAAGGTGAGGGGTGCTGGTGGTATGCAAAGTAGCATGGGGGGAAGTGGTTTCTAAGGGTGCATGTGTGTGTGTGCTGGTGGTGTGGGGGGCCCAAATCTGATTTGTGTCTAGGGCATCATTTGGTCTTAATCTAGCTCTGGCTTTAAGCCCTATATTATTACTCACTCTCTACTTCCTTTAGCCAGTTGTGCAAGTATATTTAATGTTCAGTGCCTTTCTACTGATTTGCTCTTTCACCCCCAAAGTAAAACAGTTTTTTAAAATTATTAAACAGTTTTTCACATTATTATCAAATTCTGGATTGTAAAATTGTTATTTATTTATAATATTGTGTATATCTATAATTTGTGGTAAGTTCAAGGAAAGAACATTTTAAATGCTTTTGATTGAATATAGTAGCAAAGTATATTAGTAATTGAATGAAAAAATACTTCCCGCTAGTCCAACATTTACACCACCTTCTTTAACCCTAACAATTGATCCAGAGGAAGCCCCACCCCCCAAAAAACAACAAATAACCCAAAAGAAAAAACAGCTAAAAAGGGAGAGATTGGAGTGGGAGGGGTGGAGTTCCTTCCTGAATCCAAATGGTGATCAAAATGTATCCCTGGCTCAACTGTAGTATATGTATATACATACTGCAGTATATGTATTAATAATAGTAATTCTCGATATTCTTTAGTTTTAGAAACATTTTCCAGAACACTTTTAAAGATATTCAATGAACTTGCCATTACCACATCTGCTGGAAGACAGTTCCACAGTTTCACCGTTCTCACTGTAGAGAAATCTTTCCTAACCTGAAGATGAAACTTCTTTTTTTCTAATCTTAAAGGATGTCCACGAGTCCTCTGATATGAACTATTGGTTTAAGAGTTTATTGTATGGTCCATTAATACATTTGTATAAAGTGATCATATCCCCATGCAAACGTCACTTCTTCAATGTAAACAGCCTTAACTTGTCTTATTTGTCTGCATAGTCAAGACCCCCATTCCCCTTACTATTTTATTTGCCCTTCTCTGAACTTCTTCCATTTCTGAGTTGTTCCTTTTGTATATGGGATTCCAAAACTGCACCGCATATTCCAAATGAGGCCTTACCAGTGCTTTATAAAGAGGGAGAATGATATTTTTTCCCTCGCAACTATTCTTCTCTTTATATAAGACACTATCTTGCTAGCTCTAGCTGTGGTTGTCTGGAATTGTTTGCTATAGCTAAGTCTGTTATCTAGTAGAACCCCAAATATGTTTCCATTAAAGATTCAATTAACACAGAATTGATAGTATAATATGCAAAAGTCTCTTTAGTATTTGTTGTGTATAAATAATAAGTACTATAGGTTACAATAGTTATAAGAGTGGTCCTTCCAGTTTTACCCATAAAACATCTGTTATCAGTGCTTCCATCTAGTACAGTAAATCTTTACAGGATGCAATGGTGATTAGAGTAATGCTGTTCCTACCTCAAGTAACTGTGAAAATATGGTTTCCTCTATTTTTGTTGGCTTTATTTTGGAATTCTTTGTAGGAAGTTGCATTTTGTTTATCGAAATAACAAAGCAAAATAGGACAATGCAAATTAAACAAAGAATAAGCAAATGATAAGAATAAAGGATGATATTCTATAAAGGATTATATGCCACAGATAATAACATTATTATAGAAAACAAAACTGTACAGATGAATATTTCCTGTTTCTATGGTGATTTTCTATTTTGAGATAAGGTTGTTTAAGATCACTTTTGCTGTAAATGTGTTAGTTTTGGACTATCATGTTTTATCCATAGGTCAGTTCTACAGTAATTCATCATCATTTCATAGCACCATATAAAAACACTAGAGAATACTTGTCACAATTCTTTTAAGTTCACATAGATCTTAGATCACATTTTCATACCATGGGAGATTGTGCTCTTTCAATTGGAAAAGAAGCTTAACTATGCACATTTCATTTAGGACTTTGGTGTAGTTATCCCCGTTTTTCTGTATGTTAATGATTCACAGGAAAAAACAAAAGTAATTTTTATTTATTCGAAAGCACAAGAGCAATCTGTCCTTTAAACTTGCCACGTATTCTTGTCCATATGTACTATTACAGCAGTCAAAATGAGAGCTTCAATAGTACACACCATATTCATAAAGTAGCCTTGCCCCCGGATAGTTAAAAACAATAACCTTTTTTTTAATGAGTAAGAACTTTGAGCAGCTCGAAACACGTAAGGCACAATGTTTGTATATATATGTTAAATAAATGTTTTTGCTTTTAGCTATCTTGGGCAAGTCTACTTTATAAATACATTGTGTGCTACTGAGGCTTTCGTTTTGACTGCTGTAATTTAAAAACCAAGCAAAGGACTCGGGGCAGGCGGCACTCGGAACTCCATGAGGAAGTGGTGAGTTAATATTGGATACCGCTGAGTTACATTGTTTGCTAGGTGAAAGGTTCAGGGTCTATACATCTGGACCTAATGTTTATTAGTGTTGGGGTTGTACGTTTGTGTTTAGATCATATGTTCATACAGTATTATCCACACAGTATTGTAAGAGTGACAGGTATGGCTAGTGATAGAAACAAAAAAACACCTGTCAGGAGAGATAATAGTGTCAAGTTATAATAAGAGATTTACAGGCTCATTTACTGAGAGCCGTAGCACACAAATCTCACACAAAGTCAAACAAACCTATTTACTGAAACTTTATCACCAACTACTTTCTCAAAAGGAACAGCTATTATTGATATTAAACACACAAGGAGCACAGTTGACAGTTCTCCCAGCTCTCTGACAGCCAATAATTGTAGACAGACAATGGTTGTGAATTGTAAGTTTTCCATGGTAGGGATCTCTTTTGTTATGTCTATTGGTTTCAGGCACATTTATCATATTTGTGAAATTACTTATGCAATATTTACGTCTGTAATTTTATGAAATAAAAGTAGCATTCATGCAAGGTGGAGACATCTCTCACTACGGCCCATACTCCTGCACAATTTAGTATCATCAGTTATTACTGTGTGCCATGGATCCCAGGGCTAAAATATTGCAATCTCTCTTTTTTTTAACATCGAAAGTACATAAATTATTTTAAAACATGCAACTTTGGGTATTTGCTGTGGTATTTGCTGCGGTGTAGCTGCAAACCTAAGGGCCCTGATGAATTGTGGCCCCACTATCCCCAGCTTCCTTGGTAACTATGCCCCTGGGAGTTTGGAAAAGGAAGTCTGTAAGTACACTCTTTGTATATGTATAAAACAATGGAATGTCAAATCAGTGTATGGTCAGCCCTAAACACCGTCTACATGACACATGACTACATACAGTTTATCTTTGCACCAAGAAAAATTACTAAAATTAGGAGCTTTTTTGTCAGGTACCTTAATCCTTATGTTTTAAGGCACAGTATTTTTATCATTTTTACTTGTCCTTTACATATGCATGTTTATTGCACACTGTATATTATATATTGTTTATTTTTCATGTATTGTTGATTGATTCATGTCTGAATTCTTTATTTTGTTAAAATGTAGTAGTATCTACAGTGGTAAAAATCAGAAGAAATGATCAACTGGTCATAGATTCTTCTTTCACCATGATACGAAAGAAAATTCTAAAGACTGGAAACTAGTAGTTAAGCAAACCAAACATGTAAACCTACATGAAAAATATATGGATCAATTCATAATAAATATTTTAGAACATTAGTAAAATTTCATTAAATATGAACACCAGCACTTTAAAAGCAAATTAGAACAGGATATATTTTAGAAAATGTAGACTACATCTCTAGCAAGAAAATAATGGGTTTTGAAATACACACACACACACACATATATATATATATATATATTTTTTTTTTTTTTTTTTTAAATAAGCCTTCCAAATTATGTACAAATATTTCATTACTTCCTATATATAAAACCCTAGACAGCATTTGAATATAATTATCAACCTTACTATGTACTACAATCTAATGCTTTAGATAATGCTAAAATAAAAGGTGTTTGTGTCTTCTCATCTAATTTATGGCAAACCTTTATCACTCTATTTATAGTGATTAAAAAACACTTATTGTGTCATTAAAAACATAATTAAGGTCAATTGTTCCATTTATTATTATAAGCAACATTAATAGATTCTATGATGAAAAGGGACAACTTTATAATTTGCAAAGTTGTGACAAGTTGTGAATAATTGTCAAATGAAACCATTTGAACATGTTTGAATGTTTCCCTTGATACTGTTTAGTGATCCATCATGACATATCACTAAATGATGTTGGGGTGCCATGGAGTGGTCTCCATGGACTAAACAGGCTGCCCAGTAAGGCTACGTTCACACAACGTAGTACATTAACGTAGGAGAACACTGCACTGTTTTGTGATTTCAATGCCACCGATATGTGATAATGCAGATAACTTCTGCATTGCAGCTTATAGGTGTGAACAATACAGTTTATTCCTATGAGCAAAGCATTTAGGTGCGATTTTACTGCTTGAAGTCCCACCAAAACATTCCCTGGTGTGAATGGAAATAGTAGGGGGAAAAGCAGATAAAGATTTTGTGGCCATTTCTACAGATAGGTCTTACAGCAGCAATTTATATCTAAGGTATCTTTTTTTAGTATTCTTTCTCTAATTCTATCTACTAAAATACACTAATATTTACACAATAACAGTCTCTAATAGGGGTTGTGTCCATTAGGCGAGATGATATTCTCACTCGGTGACAGCACCCTTGTTGAAATACAGTGTCAGTTTGAAAGTCCACTATCTTTGCTTTTTACCTAGTTAATTTAATTAATGAACTAGAAAATTAACAAGACTAAACCTATATGACCTGTGTCTGTCCAGCTGTACAAAAACCACAACTGCAAGGATAAGTTTGCATCTTTTGGATCCATTTTGGTGTGAGTCCTCATTATTAATCTTATTAAATCTAGGGGGGGACAGCAGGCACTGAGTGGTGGGTGAAAGTGGGACAGGGAAGGTTGAGGAAGAGGTAGTTTTGTTAGGGTTACTAGGGGAACTGGAGGACTGAAGGGTAGGGTTGCTTCTTCCCAGATTGCCCATCCCAACAGATTTGCTGCCTTAGGTGATGAAGTGGAGGAGGACAACTTGGAATTAGCATGTATGGAGGGGGCTAGTCCCTTGAGCACCCAGGGGACTGCCATCTCTGATACAAGGGAGGAGAAACTTAGGATCAGGAATGCTAGGTAGGTGGTAGTGGTAGGGTACTCCATTATAAGGAAGGTAGATAGGGTAATCTGCCACCAAGACCCTACATGCCGAACTGTGTGTTGCCTGCCTGGTGCTAGGGTTCGGCATGTGGTGGATCGTGTAGACAGATTATTGGGTGGGGCCGGGTCTGACCCGGCTGTCTTGGTTCACATTAGTGCCAATGACAAAGTTAGAGAAGTAGGTGAGGTCCTTAAACATGATGTCCGAGAGCTAGTTGCAAGTTAATAGCAAGGACCTCCAGGGTAGTGTTTTCAGAACTACTACTGCAGCCACGTGCTAAGCCAGGGGGACAGCGGGAGCTTAGGAGCATTAATGGGTGGCTAAGAGGATGGTGTAAGGAAGAAGGGTTTGGGTTTATAGAGAACTGGCCAGACTATGCTGTCGGCTACAGGCTCTTTAGTAGGGATGGGTTGCACCTCACTGATGGCGGTGCAGCTGTTTTAGGGGAAAAGATGGCTAGAGGGTTGGAGGAGATTTTAAACTAGGTTGGGGGGGAGGGTATTAGCAGTCTCACTGGGATAGATAGCCCAGGAGGAAAGCAGGATGTAGATAGGCCAGTAGTGGGTGGAAAGGGGGTTGGGGCTAGCATATGGGATAGGGAGGCATGTAGGTTAAAGTGTATGAATAACTTACAGAATCATAACCTAAAATGTATGTTTGCAAATATGAGATGTCTGGCTGACAAAATGGTGAATTGGAAATTATGGCATTGAATGAAAAGTATGATGTAATAGGTATAGTAGAAATGTGGTTGAACAGTTCTCATGACTGGGCTGTAAATTTAGAAGGATACGCCTTATTTAGGCAGGACAGAGAAAAAAGGAAAGGGGGTGGAGTATGTGTTTATGTTAAAAAAGAATTTAAAAGAAGAGATAACTGGCGATAGGATGTTAAAGGCAATTTGGGTGGAATTAGGCAACAGGAAAGGGGGTAATGTCATTGTTGGTGGCTGCTATAAGCCGCCAAATGCTAGCAGAGAGGAAGTGAGTCAGCTTCATATGCAGTTGGCAAGGGCTGCAAGTTTGGGGAGTGTGCTCATTATGGGGGACTTTAAGTACCCTGACATTAATTGGTGTAGTGGAACTGCCAGCACAGAAAAGAGTGATGAGTTCCTAAATTTGCTGCAGGATAATTTTCTCTCACAGGTGGTTGAAGTTCCTACTAGAAAATAAGCTCTGTTCGATCTGGTAATATCTAACATTGCGGAGCACATTATAGATATAAAGGTAACTGGAGGATTAGGAAATAGTGACCATGGAATTGTGTAGTTTGGACTATGTTATCGAAAGGAAAAGTGAGCTGGGTTAACAGTAGGAAAGGAAAAGTAGCTGTTCAGAATTTCAACTGCGATAATTTATTATCAGGTAAAGGTACTGAACAGAAGTGGACTGTGTTTGAGGGGATTTTAAGCCAGTTCAAATCTAAATTTATACCCTTGGGAAATAAATGTAAAAAAAATAAATCTGCGCCCATGTGGCTGAATTCTGATGTAAAGAGGCAAATGGAATGGAAGAAAAGGGCATTTAGAACCTTTAAGGCAGAGGGAACAGAAAGGGGCTTTATGGATTATAAAAACTGTAACAAAGAGTGGAAGAAAGCAATCAAACTAGCTAAAATTAATAATGAATTTAGGATAGCTGAACTACATCTAACATCTAAGTAACATCACTACGCGTAAAAATTTTTTTTTAAGTATATTAATAGTAAGAAGGTGAGGACTGAGAATGTGGCACCATTAATTAATGGGAATAAGTTAGTTAAGGAGGATGGAGATTTCCCCCCCCCCTTCTGTATACACTATAGAAGATCCAAGTACAGATATCATAGAGTATATTAGCAATAATGGTGTAAAAGATTCAAGTGCACTTTGGTTAACCGAGGATATGGTATAGAAAGAACTAAATAAGGTTAATATTAATAAATATCCTGGACCGGATAAATAACAACCTCGGTAAGTTCAGTTATATCTAGGCCATTGTTTCTTATTTTTGCAGATTCCCTCATGTATTGTGCCTCTGGATTGTAAAAAGGCTGATGTTATTCCAATATTTAAAAAAGGTAGTTGTTCAGAGCAGGGTAATTACAGGCCTGTAAGTTTAACTTCAGTGGTGGGGAAGATACTGTAAAGTTTAATAAGGGAACATGTTCTAAAGTATGTTTCAAGGACTGACATTATAAGAATAGATCTTTTCAAACTAATTTGCTTGGCTTTTATGAAAAAGGGGGTAGAAATTTAGACTCTGGCATAGCAGTAGATGTAGTTTACTTGGATTTTGCAAAGGCTTTTGATACAGTCCCCCATAGGCGACTAATGTATAGTCTGTAAGGTCTGTTGGTCTGGGGAGGCACATTTGTACATGGATAGAAAATTAGTTAATGAATAGGATGCAGAGGGTAGTTGTTAATGGGGCTTCATCATTATGGACTAAAGTGCTAAGTGGGGTGCCACAGGGTTCTGTGTTGGGGTCGCTTCTATTTATTAATGATTTGGAAGTGGGTATTGTCAGCAAGGTTTCTGTGTTTGTTGGCGACACAAAACTTTGTCGTCAATTAAAAACTTCAGAGGATGTGCAATCATTGGAGGGGGATATAAATAGATTGTCACATTGGGCAGATGAGATTCAATGTTGATAAATATAAGGTGATGCATTTTGGACTCTTAAATCCTTGTGCTGCTTATTCTATAAATGGCTCTGTGTTAAGTGAATCCCTGTTAGAAAGGGATCTTGGAGTTTTGGTGGATATCAAACTTAAAGGAAGCAAGCAGTGCTAGACAGCAACAGCCAGAGCCAGCATGGTATTGTCTTGTATAAAGCGAGGTATGGATTCAAGGGAGGAAAATGTTATTCTCCCTCTTTAGAAAGCATTGGTAAGGCCTCATTTGGAATATGCAGTGCAATTTTGGAATCCTGTGTACAAAAAGGACATCTTTGAAATGGAAAGGGTTAAGAGAAGGGCAACTAAATTAATAACAGGATTGGGAAAGCTTGAATATGAAGAGAGACTGGAAAAGTTACAATTATGTACGCTGGAGAAAATGTGCTTGCGTGGGGATATGATTACTGTGTATAGGTATGTTAACAGACCATACAATAAACTATCTGGGGCATTGTTCACCAATAGAGCATGTCAGAGGACACGTGGACATCCCTTAAGACTTGAAGAAAAAACGTTTAGGCTTCAAGTTCGCAAACAAGGAATGTTACAAGTTACTGGTATTGATTCAAAATGTAGAGTTGATCCAGGGAAATTTCCCATTGCCACTTGGAGTCAGGAAGGATTTTTTTTCCACCTTCATAAATTTGGTGGGGTTTTTTTGCCTTCCTCTGGATCAACAGTTAGGCAGGAAATAAGGATATTGCAAGATGGGTTGGACTGGATGGACATATGTCTTTATTCAACCTCAAAAAATATACTATACTATACTATTAATGCGAACCCTTTTTAATAATAATTATTATTAAATGCCCCTTAATCACCCCCAACATGGTTAGATTCACCAGAGGTTTGTAAATATGTTTCTTTCATTGTACTCATGCTAAAGGTATATTTAATTAGACAGTACAAAATAACAACTGGTTTCTAGAATACTAGGGCACAAATTCTGAAATAATCAATGCAAACATTTAATTTAAGATTATACTACTACTAAATTGGCACACTTCAATGCCCAGTAAACCATGTCGAGCTAAAGGGCAGTTATTCCCCTCAAAAAAAAGAAAAAAGGTTTATATATGTTAAAACCCCTATCCCAGGGAGAAAGGAACTTCTATGCTCACCGCTTCAGTGGGACTAGCTTCCCTATACTTAACATTAGAAGAAATAGTCCATACTTTAGTATTTATAAGCCTTTTTAATGAGATCCTACGTGAAAAGAAAATACAAAATATATTCACAGAACCTTAAGGAACAAAGGAAATGTTTCTTTTTTAATTAATTTAGTACAGTAATATCCACATACTCTTTTTAAGTAAGAAAGGCTGTCTACCTTTTAACCTTCTGTATTGAGGTTGGGTCTCTCCTTTTCCCCAAGTGTCATAAAAAATGAAAATTATTATGTTTTCAATATCTTAAGGATATTTAATATTTTTTTTCCTATGGTATCTTACTCTTTGAAATCCTACCATTAAAAATTCCTTGTCAAACTACTGTACATTGTTTCTCCAGGGTACCTGACACATTTCAATTTAATTAAATTGAAAGCCAAAGGCTTATGGTCAGATTTTACATCTTCTAAAGAAAACTTCCAAATACTGGATAAAGTTGTTTACTAATAAGATGCTGTAGAGTATGTTGAGTGAGAATGACTGTATGCATGTAAAGATATATATTTTTTTAGAATAACATTTGTGTAACCCTGTGAGTAAAGCACGTTACTAGCTCTGGTGCTGAGTAACAGGAGTTCTTTCTGTATGGTTTGTTGGCCAATGTTATTTTATAGAATGAGCGTGTAGAAGATACTCTAGTTTAAAGAAACAGTAAACAGATTTTATGTACTTTGTTAAGTACATGAAATCTGTTGTTATTATTCACAGGGAGGTGAGAACACTTATTCCTACTTCCCTGTGAATAATAGAACACCTGGGTAATAGTGCAACACTTACCTACTGGTGCTCCACTAGCGGCTCCTTCCCAACAGATGGCGATATGTCCTGACTGAGAGCCTATCTTCGGTGAATGTGCACCAACACAAAAGATAGACGCATGATCATTACAGCGTGGCTGTCAGCTGGGAAAGATCCATGAGTGGAGTGCTGGTAGATAAGTGTTGCTCTGTTACCTGGGTGTTCTATTATTTACAGGGAGATGGGCTAAAATTCATAGCTGAAAAATAGAGATTTGGCTTAAAGGACAACCCCACCCTCATAAAAACATCTTTTAGAAAGAATGGCCTCTTTAAAATATGTTGATATATCATACTTTGACCTATGAATTCATTACTGTATGCCTGCTTTGCGTCTGGGTGCCTCATGGAAACTGAACAAGTTAGAAACCTGTACTGAGCCTGGGCATGCTCAGAAGAGGCAGACAGGGGATTAACATTCAGTCATTGGCTGTGATGTCAACTGTCAAATCCATAACTGACAGTTACTAACTGGAAGAACCAGGAAGCAGAAACAGGGGAAACAGGACATTGTGCAGGATTTCAGGTTAGACTTATATATTTCATATTTCAAGCTATTACCGTTTAGGGTTTTGGGGGGTGATTTACCTGTATGTAAGTTTTCATTTTGGGGCTGGACTTGCCCTTTAAAGCAATAACTTTACAGATATATTTACGTTCTGATTTAGCACTTGGTTTTATTCCTATGCCCTTCTTTTATATATTCCTCATATGCATGATATTCTTTTCTATTAATTTAATATTGCCCTTTCATTTTTATTTACCAGTGTGGTATTTAATCATCTCTTTGTTTACACTGCAACTCTACTTTGCTGTCACTCACAAGCTCTGCTAAGATTTCTTCTTCAAACTGTATTTTAACTGACTCTATGGGGCACATCTAAAATTCTGTGGTATTGCAAATTTGCGATACTAAAGGTAATTGTAAAAGTACGATTGTTGCTGTAGATGTGTGACCATACAGTAACAAAATATGGCAGTGGTATATATATATATATATATATATATATATATATATATATATATATATATATATATGGGCATAAATCTACAAGCAAGGCAATGACTGCTAAAGGATGGGTATCACTGTTTTGCAATAAAATAGGGTCCTATATGGGGAACTTAGAGAATTTATATGATAGTTACCTGGGTAACACAATCACTTTTCATGTATAGTATTTGAGGTTGAATAAAGACATACGTCCATCCAGTCCAACCCATCTAGCAATATCCTCATTTCCTGCCTAACTGTTGATCCAGAGGAAGGATAAAAACACCCACCAAATTTATGAAGGGGGAAAAAATTCCTTCCTGACTCCAAGTGGCAATCGGAAATTTCCCTGGATCAACTCTACTTTATGTATCAATACCAGTAACTTGCAACATTCCTTGTTTGCAGAAACTCATCCAGCTTTTTTTTGAAACTGACCAATGAACCTGCCATTACAAGGTCCACTGGAAGACAGTTCCATAGCCTTACCATTCTCACAGTGAAAAACCCTTTACTAGCTTGAAGCCTAAACCTTTTTTCTTCAAGTCTTAAGGGATGTCCTCGTGTCCTTTGACCTGTTCTATTGGTGAACAATGCCCCAGATAGTTTATTGTATGGCCCGTTAATGTATTTATACACAGTAATCATATCCCCACGCAAGCGCCTTTTCTCCAGCGTACATAATTGTAACTTTTCCAGTCTCTCTTCATATTCAAGCTCCCCCAATCCCCTTATTAATTTAGTTGCCCTTCTCTGAACCCTTTCCATTTCAAAGATGTCCTTTTTGTACACAGGATTCCAAAATTGCACTGCATATTCCAAATGAGGCCTTACCAATGCTTTGTAAAGAGGGAGAATTACCTTTTCCTCCCTTGAATCCATACCTCGCTTTATACAAGACAATACCATGCTGGCTCTGGCTGTTGCCGCCTGGCACTGCTTGTTACCTTTAAGTTTGTTATCCACCAAAACTACAAGATCCCTTTCCAACAGGGATTCACTTAACACAGAACCATTTATAGTATAAGTAGCACAAGTATTTTTAAGTCCAATATGCATCACCTTACATTTATCAACATTGAATTTCATCTGCCACTTAGCAGCCCAATGTGATAATCTATCTAGATCCCCTTGCAACGATTGCACATCCTCTGAAGTTTTTAATGGTCGACAAAGTTTTGTGTCGTCAGCAAACACAGAAACCTTGCTGACAATACCCACTTCCAAATCATTAATAAATAGATTAAATAGAAGCGGCCCCAACACAGAACCCTGTGGCACCCCACTTAGCACTTTAGTCCATAATGATGAAGCCCCATTAACAACTACTCTCTGCATCCTATTCTTTAACCAATTTTCTATCCATGTACAAATGTGACTCCCCAGACCAACAGACCTTAGCTTATTCATTAGTCACCTATGGGGGACTGTATCAAAAGCCTTTGCAAAATCCAAGTAAACTACATCTACTGCTATACCAGAGTCTAAATTTCTACTTACTTCCTTATAAAAGCCAAGCAAGTTAGTTTGACAAGATCTATTCCTCCTAAATCCATGCTGGTTACTACTAATAATGTCAGTCCTTGAAACATACTCTAGAACATGTTCCCTTATTAAACTTTCCAGGATCTTCCCCACCACTGAAGTTAAACTTACAGGCCTGTAATTACCCCGCTGTGAACGACTACCCTTTTTGAATATTGGAATAACATCAGCCTTTTTCCAATCCAGAGGCACACCACCGGACATGAGGGAATCAGCAAAAATAAGAAACAATGGCCTAGATAAAACTGAACTTAGCTCCTTAAGTACCCGAGGATGTATTTTATCCGGTCCAGGAGATTTACTCATATTAACCTTATTTAGTTCTTTCTGTACCATATCCTCGGTTAACCAAAGTGAACTTGAATCTTGTATACCTTTATTGCTACTATACTCTATGATATCTGTACTTGGATCTTCTATAGTGTATACAGAGGAAAAAAAAATATTCAAGACATTTGCTTTATCGCCATCCTCCGTAACTAACTTATCCCCATTAATTAATGGTGCCACATTCTCAGTCCTCATCTTCTTACTATTAATATACTTAAAAAAATGTTTAGGCTTAGTGATGCTTTCTTCAGCTATCCTAACTTCATTATTAATTTTAGCTAGTTTGATTGCTTTCTTACACTCCTTGTTACAGTTTTTATACTCCCTAAAGGCCCTTTCCGTTCCCTCGGCCTTAAAGGTTTTAAATGCCTTTTTCTTCCTTACCATTTGCCTCTTTACATCAGAATTCAGCCACATGGGCGCGGATTTATTTTTTTTACATTTATTTCCCAAGGGTATAAATTTAGAAGTGAACTGGCTTAAAATCCCCTTGAACACAGTCCACTTCTGTTCAGTACCTTTACCTGTTAATACATTATCCCAGTTGACATTCTGAAGAGCTGCTTTTAACCTGGGAAAATTTGCTTTCATGAAATTAAATGTCTTTGTTAACCCAGCGCACTTTTCCTTTCAAAAACAAAGTCCAAATGCCACTATTTCATGGTCACTATTCCCTAAGCCTCCAGTTACCTTTACATCTATAATGCGCTCCACAATGTTAGATATTACCAGATCCAACAGAGCTCCTTTTCTAGTAGGAACCTCAACCACCTGTGAGAGAAAATTATCCTGCAGCAAATTCAGGAACTCTTCCCCTTTTTCTGTGATGGCAGTTCCACCACACCAATCAATGTCAAGGTAATTGAAGTCCCCCATAATGAGCACACTCCCCAAACTTGCAGCCCTTGCCAACTGCATATGAAGTTGACTCACCTCCTCTCTGCTAGCATTTGGCGGCTTATAGCAGACACCAACAATGACACTACCCCCTTTCCTGTTGCCTAATTCCACCCATATTGCCTCCACTTTATCGTCCATATCACCAGCTATCTCTTCTTTTAAATTTGGCTTCAATTCTTTTTTAACATATACACATACTCCTCCCCCTTTCCTTTTTTTTCTGTCCTGCCTAAACAAGGCATATCCTTCTATATTTACAGCCCAGTCGTGAGAACTGTTCAACCACGTTTCTGCTATACCTATTACATCATACTTTTCATTCAATGCCATCATTTCCAATTCACCCATTTTGTCAGCCAGGCTTCTCGCATTTGCAAACATACATTTTAGATTATGATCCTGTAATTTATTTGTACACTTTGATACACATTCCTCCCTATCCCCTATGCTAGCCCCACCCCCCTTTCCACCCACCACTGGCCTATCTACACCCTGCTTTCCTCCTGGACAATCTATCCCAGTGAGACTGCTAATACCCTCCCCCCCCAAACCTAGTTTAAAATCTCCTCCAACCCTCTAGCCATCTTCTCCCCTAAAACAGCTGCACCACCATCAGTGAGGTGCAACCCATCCCTACTAAAGAGCCTGTAGCCGACAGCAAAGTCTGCCCAGTTCTCAATAAACCCAAACCCTTCTTCCTTACACCACTCTCTTAGCCACACATATAGCTATATAGTATTATTATATTAGCTATATATATAATATTAATATATATAATATATATTGTTTTTTATTTGCTATTTTATACTATTTATTTTCTATACAAAAAAATGGGTTGTGAAGCATGTGTACAGTCAATGAAAATATATTATTTTTTCAATGTATTACATATGTACATATGTCTTAGAACAGATTCACATAAACTGCCCTTAATCCCTCAATCTTATGATACCCATGCCTCTGGTGAAAGTTTAAATTGAGTACAGATTACGAGTCAATAATGTTGCATACTCTGAAAATGTTACTTTTTAATATGTATGAATGACCAATGACGGTTACTGTTTAGTGATGCATGAAACCGCCCCAAATTTTATTCTAATAGCAGTTTCCGCAGAACCAATTGAAGTTCAGAAAATCTGATCAAATTGGATTTTTAAAAACTTTCAATACACATTTTTGATTTTAGAACATGCAATTAGTTATAATTGAGTTTTCGATGGAAAGTTCTGAGTTTTGAAAATTTAAAAAATCTGTTGGATCCGCAGATTTTGGAAACCGGCAGTTCTGAATCAAAAACCGAATAAGGTTTTTTTTATATGGATATATCAATTTTAGTGTTTTCTTACATATGTTGGAAAAATTATTTTGATAATATATGATATACATATTTATATACGTGTACTGAATCTTGATGTACTGATGTTTTCTTTTTACTGACACAAGCATTTCAGTTCTGTCAGGCCCTGTTGAAATATTTACAGTACTTCATTCTAAACAAGTAGTAAAACACAGACCTCCTCACAATGTTTACTTAGCCCCTATCTTAGTTTCTTAGAGCGAAACACACTGCTTTCAGACAGACAATTGTTGTTTCCTATTTAATTCTCAGCATGTAAAATTTAGACATTTTGAGGAAAAGTTCTAAACATTTACCGTTTTACATTATTTAATAAAGGGTAAGATTCTACAGCCACCATTAAAGGGATGTCTGAAAGTTCAGCTGTGAAGAATATATTATATGTTTGATCAATATAAACATTCATGTGAATTGTATTTAAAAATCAATATTTTACAGCATGCCTCTTTTGTTATTTCTAAAAGGTATTTACTATATTAAACACTAACAGGGAGATTTAATAAAAGTTCTTATCGTTTAAAATGGTGCTAATTTTGCCCCAACCAATCAGAACTTATGTAACATTTGAAAGCTAACATCTGATGGTTGGGGCAAAATTAGCACCATTTTTAAACGATAAGACCTTTTATTGAATACCCCCCTAATTATTTTATTGCAAACATTCCATCGTAGATAGTTATATTATCCGTAATACCTAAAATACCTACCTCTACATGCAGTATAATTACAGTATAAGTAATTTGTTTAACCCTCCATACCATATTGAGCTACAAAACACCATTGGGAATCCTAGTTTGTTGAGTTGCATTTTGTCTATTTTGTATTGAAAATTAAATGTTAAAACTATGAGAATTGTTGTGAGCCCAGTAAGAGCATCAGGTACAAATAATTGGGTAATTCCGTCCCGTAAAAACCCTTGTTTAAATGAAAAGCCCCTTTTAATAACAAGATCAACTTACCATATTCACTAGGAAGCCGTGACGTCACCTAACACCATTTTTCCCCATTCTCTTGTTGAATTTTGTTACAAGTTAGGGGAGTTTCCATTAATAGAGATTGAACTGCAGGGTCAAAGCAGATGGAGTCAGTGATTGACTGGGAGAATAGGAAACAGTCTTGTTCTAACAAGAGGTACAAATGTATTGAATGTTGATCACAAAATATCAGTAACAGGCTGTTATCTGAACATTGAGATGTACATCAGAAAGTAAGTTTCCTAATGTATGGCCAGCATTAGAAAGCTTTTCAAAGCAACAGGAGTAAGAGTGCTCTGGTAGGACCAGGGTAGAGCAGTGGTGGGTGGTACTTTTTCTGTCTATTGGACCAATTAATGCTCTACATATACTTCATCTACTGTAAATATGGCCAATTTTTATAGCAATTTTATTTTTATGCAGGAGCTCTGATAGGCACAGAGATGTTGACAGGGATGTCTTACTGCTGTACTGGAGGGCTCGAGGGTTTAGCCTCCACTGTTAGGTCAGCCCTTTTTAATTTAGCAGACTTGTTAGGTCAGCCCTCCAGGTCAGAAGACACTGTTAGGCCAGCCCTCCAGTTCAGCAGACAGTTAAAAACAGCCCTTCAGTTACCAGCCACTGTTAGGTCTGCCCTGTAATTCACCAGCCAGTGTTGACTTGGATGGTGGTGGGAGCGATAATTGTGCTGGTGGTGTACCATGGGGGAGGGGTATTGTGTGGTGGTGTGCCAAGGTGAGGGTGCTGGTGGTATGCAAAGTAGCATGGGGGGAAGTGGTTTTCTAAGGGTGCATGTGTGTGTGTGCTGGTGGTGTGGGGGGCCCAAATCTGATTTGTGTCTAGGGCATCATTTGGTCTTAATCTAGCTCTGGCTTTAAGCCCTAATATTATTACTCACTCTCTACTTCCTTTAGCCAGTTGTGCAAGTTATTTAATGTTCAGTGCCTTTCTACTGATTTGCTCTTTCACCCCCAAGTAAAACAGTTTTTTAAATTATTAAACAGTTTTTCACATTATTTCAAATTCTGGATTGTAAAATTGTTATTTATTTATAATATTGTGTAATCTATAATTTGTTGGTAAGTTCAAGAAGAAACATTTTAAATGCTTTTGATTGAATATAGTAGCAAAGTATATTAGTAATTGAATGAAAAAATCTTCCCGCTAGTCCAACATTTACACCACCTCTTTTAACCCTAACATTGATCCAGAGGAAGCCCCACCCCCCAAAAACAACAAATAACCCAAAGAAAAAACAGCTAAAAGGGAGAGATTGGAGTGGGAGGGGTGGAGTTCCTTCCTGAATCCAAATGGTGATCAAAATGTATCCCTGGCTCAACTGTAGTATTGTATATCATACTGCAGTATATGTATTAATAATAGTAATTCTCGATATTCTTTATTTTAGAAACATTTTCCAGAACACTTTAAGATATTCAATGAACTTGCCATTACCACATCTGCTGGAAGACAGTTCCACTTTTCATCTCCCGTTCTCACTGTAGAGAAATCTTCCTAACCTGAAGATGAAACTTCTTTTTTCTAATCTTAAAGGAGTCCACGAGTCCCTCTGATATGAACTATTGGTTTAGAGTTTTATTGTATGGTCCATTAATACATTTGTATAAAGTGATCATATCCCCATGCAAACGTCACTTCTTCAATGTAAACAGCCTTAACTTGTCTTATTTGTCTGCATAGTCAAGACCCCATTCCCCTTACTATTTTATTTGCCCTTCTCTGAACTTCTTCCATTTCTGAGTTGTTCTTTTGTATATGGATTCCAAAACTGCACCGCATATTCCAAATGAGGCCTTACCAGTGCTTATAAAGAGGGAAATGTATTTTTTTTTCCCTCGCATCTATTCTTCTCTTATATAAGACACTATCTTGCTAGCTCTAGCTGTGGTTGTCTGGAATTGTTTGCTATAGCTAAGTCTGTTATCTAGTAGAACCCCAAATATGTTTCCATTAAGATTCAATTAACCCAGAATTGATAGTATATATATGCAAAAGTCTCTTTAGATTTTGTGTATAATAATAGTACTATAGGTTCAATAGTTATAAGAGTGGGTCCTTCCAGTTTTTACACCATAAAACATCTTTTATCAGTGCTTCCATCTAGTACAGTAAATCTTTACAGGATGCATGGTGATTAGAGTAATGCGTTTCCTACCTCAAGTAACTGTGAAATTGGTTTCCTCTATTTTTGTTGGCTTTATTTTGGAATTCTTTGTAGGAAGTTTCTTTTGTTTATCGAAATAACAAAGCAAAATAGGACATGCAATTAAACAAAGAATAAGCAAATGATAAGAATAAGGATGATATTCTATAAGGATATATGCCACAGATAACATTATTATAGAAAACAAAACTGTACAGATGAATATTTCCTGTTTCTATGGTGATTTTCTATTTTGATAAGGTTTGTTTAGATCACTTTTGCTGTAATGTGTTAGTTTTGGACTATCATGTTTTTAATCCATAGGTCAGTTCTACAGTAATTCATCTCATTTCATAGCACCATTAAAAACACTAGAGAATACTTGTCACAATCTTTTAAGTTCACATAGATCTTAGATCACATTTTCATACCATGGAGATTGTGCTCTTTCAATTGGAAAAGAGCTTAACTATGCACATTTCATTTAGGACTTTGGTGTAGTTATCCCCCTTTTTCTGTATGTTAATGATTCACAGGAAAAAACAAAAGTAATTTTTATTTATTCGAAAGCACAAGAGCAATCTGTCCTTTAAACTTGCCACTATTCTTGTCCATATGTACTATTACAGCAGTCAAAATGAGAGCTTCAATAGTACACACCATATTCATAAAGTAGCCTTGCCCCCGGATAGTTAAAACAATAACCTTTTTTTAATGAGTAAGAACTTTGAGCAGCTCGAAACACGTAAGGCACAATGTTTGTATATATTGTTAAATAAATGTTTTTGCTTTTCTATCTTGGGCAAGTCTACTTTATAAATACATTGTGTGCTACTGAGGCTTTCGTTTTGACTGCTGTAATTTAAAAACAGCAAGGACTCGGGGCGGCGGCACTCGGAACTCCATGAGGAAGTGTGAGTTAATATTGGTTACCGCTGAGTTACATTGTTTGCTAGGTGAAAGGTTCAGGGTCTATACTTCTGGACCTAATGTTTATTAGTGTTGGGGTTGTACTTTTGTGTTTAGATCATATGTTCAACAGTATTATCACACAGTATTGTAAGAGTGACAGGTTGGCTAGTGATAGAACAAAAAACACCTGTCAGGAGAGATAATAGTGTCAAGTTATAATAAGAGATTTACAGGCTCATTTACTGAGAGCCGTAGCACACAAATCTCACACAAGTCAAACAAACCTATTTACTGAAACTTATCACCAACTACTTTCTCAAAAGGAACAGCTATATTGATATTAAACACACAAGGAGCACAGTTCACAGTTCCCCAGCTCTCTGACAGCCAATAATTGTAGACAGACAATGGTTGTGAATGTAAGTTTTCCATGGTAGGGATCTCTTTTGTTATGTCTATTGGTTTCAGGCACATTTATCATATTTGTGAATATACTTATGCAATCATTTACGTCTTAATTTTATGAAATAAAAGTACGCATTCATGCAAGGTGGAGACATCTCTCACTACGGCCCATACTCCTGCACAATTTAGTATCTCAGTTATTACTGTGTGCCATGGATCCCAGGGCTAAAATATTGCAATCTCTCTTTTTTTTAACATCGAAAGTACATAAATTATTTAAAACATGCAACTTTGGGTATTTGCTGTGGTATTTGCTGGGTGTAGCTGCAAACCTAAGGGCCCTGATGAATTGTGGCCCCACTATCCCCAGCTTCCTTGGTAACTATGCCCCTGGGAGTTTGGAAAAGGAAGTCTGTAAGTACACTCTTTGTATATGTATAAAACATGGAATGTCAAATCAGTGTATGGTCAGCCCTAACCACCGTCTACATGACACATGACTACATACAGTTTATCTATCTTTGCACCAAGAAAATTACTAAAATTAGGAGCTTTTTTGTCAGGTACCTTAATCCTTATGTTTAAGGACAGTATTTTTATCATTTTTACTTGTCCTTTACATATGCATGTTTATTGCACACTGTATATTATATATGTTTATTTTATCATGTATTGTTGATTGATTCATGTCTGAATTCTTTATTTTGTTAAAATGTGTAGTATCTACAGTGGTAAAAATCAGAAGAAATGATCAACTGGTCAAGATTCTTCTTTCACCATGATACGAAAGAAAATTCTAAAGACTGAAACTAGTAGTTAAGCAACCAAACATGTAAACCTACATGAAAAATATATGGATCAATTCATAATAAATATTTTAGAACATTAGTAAAATTTCATTAAATATGAACACCAGCACTTTAAAAGCAAATTAGAACAGGATTATTTTAGAAAATGTAGACTACATCTCTAGCAAGAAAATAATGGGTTTTGAAACACCCACACACCACATATATATATATATATTTTTTTTTTTTTTTTTAAATAAGCCTTCCAATTATGTACAAATATTTCATTACTTCCTATATATAAACCCGACACATTTGAATATATTATCAACCTTACTATGTACTACCATCTAATGCTTTAGATAATGCTAAATAAAAGGTGTTTGTGTCTTCTCATCTAATTTATGGCAAACCTTTATCACTCTATTTATAGTGATTAAAAAACACTTATTGTGTCATTAAAAACATAATTAAGGTCAATTGTTCATTTATTATTATAAGCAACATTAATAGATTCTATGATGAAAGGGACAACTTTATATTTTGCAAAGTTGTGACAAGTTGTGAATAATTTGTCAAATGAAACCTTTGAACATGTTTGAATGTTTCCCTTGATACTGTTTAGTGATCCATCATGACATATCACTAAATGATGTTGGGGTGCCATGGAGTGGTCTCCATGGACTAACAGGCTGCCCAGTAAGGCTACGTTCACACAACGTAGTACATTAACGTAGGAGAACACTGCACTGTTTTGTGATTTCAATGCCACCGATATGTGATAATGCAGATAACTTCTGCATTGCAGCTTATAGGTGTGAACAATACAGTTTAATTCCTATGAGCAAAGCATTTAGGTGCGATTTTACTGCTTGAAGTCCCACCAAAACCATTCCCTGGTGTGAATGGAAATAGTAGGGGGAAAAGCAGATAAAGATTTTGTGGCCATTTCTACAGATAGGTCTTACAGCACGCAATTTATATCTAAGGTATCTTTTTTTAGTATTCTTTCTCTAATTCTATCAACTAAAATACACTAATATTTACACAATAACATTCCTCTATAGGGTTGTGTCCATTAGGCGAGATTATATCTCCACTCGGTGACAGCACCCTTGTTGAAATACAGTGTCAGTTTGAAAGTCCACTATCTTTGCTTTTTACCTAGTTAATTTAATTAATGAACTAGAAAATTAACAAGACTAAACCTATATGACCTGTGTCTGTCCAGCTGTACAAAAACCACAACTGCAGGATAAGTTTGCATCTTTTGGATCCATTTTGGTGTGAGTCCTCATTATTAATCTTATTAAATCTAGGGGGGACAGCAGGCACTGAGTGGTGGGTGAAAGTGGGACAGGGAAGGTTGAGGAAGAGGTAGTTTTGTTAGGGTTACTAGGGAACTGGAGGACTGAAGGGTAGGGTTGCTTCTTCCCAGATTGCCCATCCCAACAGATTGCTGCCTTAGGTGATGAAGTGGAGGAGACAACTTGGAATTAGCATGTATGGAGGGGGCTAGTCCCTTGAGCACCCAGGGACTGCCATCTCTGATACAAGGGAGGAAGAAACTTGGATCAGGAATGCTAGGTAGGTGGTAGTGGTAGGGTACTCCATTATAAGGAAGGTAGATAGGGTAATCTGCCACCAAGACCCTACATGCCGAACTGTGTGTTGCCTGCCTGGTGCTAGGGTTCGGCATGTGGTGGATCGTGTAGACAGATTATTGGGTGGGCGGGTCTGACCCGGCTGTCTTGGTTCACATTAGTGCCAATGACAAAGTTAGAGAAGTAGGTGAGGTCCTTAAACATGATGTCCGAGGCTAGTTGCAAGTTAATAGCAAGGACCTCCAGGGTAGTGTTTTCAGAACTACTACTGCAGCCACGTGCTAAGCCAGGGGGACAGCGGGAGCTTAGGAGCATTAATGGGTGGCTAAAGGATGGTGTAAGGAAGAAGGGTTTGGGTTTATAGAGAACTGCCAGACTATGCTGTCGGCTACAGGCTCTTTAGTAGGGATGGTTTACCTCACTGATGGCGGTGCAGCTGTTTTAGGGGAGAAGATGGCTAGAGGGTTGGAGGAGATTTTAAACTAGGTTGGGGGGGAGGGTATTAGCAGTCTCACTGGGATAGATAGCCCAGGAGGAAAGCAGGATGTAGATAGGCCAGTAGTGGGTGGAAGGGGGTTGGGGCTAGCTATGGATAGGGAGGCTGTGTTAAAGTGTATGAATAACTTACAGAATCATAACCTAAAATGTATGTTTTGCAAATATGAGATGTCTGGCTGACAAAATGGTGAATTGGAAATTATGGCATTGAATGAAAAGTATGATGTAATAGGTATAGTAGAAATGTGTTGAACAGTTCTCATGACTGGGCTGTAAATTTAGAAGGATACGCCTTATTTAGGCAGGACAGAGAAAAAAGGAAAGGGGGTGGAGTTGTGTTTATGTTAAAAAAGAATTTAAAAGAAGAGATAACTGGCGATAGGTTAAAGGCAATTTGGGTGAATTAGGCAACAGGAAAGGGGGTAATGTCATGGTTGGTGGCTGCTATAAGCCGCCAAATGCTAGCAGAGAGGAAGTGAGTCAGCTTCATATGCAGTTGGCAAGGGCTGCAAGTTTGGGGAGGTGCTCATTATGGGGGACTTTAAGTACCCTGACATTAATTGGTGTGTGGAACTGCCAGCACAGAAAAGAGTGATGAGTTCCTAAATTTGCTGCAGGATAATTTTCTCTCACAGGTGGTTGAAGTTCCTACTAGAAAATAGCTCTGTTCGATCTGGTAATATCTAACATTGCGGAGCACATTATAGAATAAAGGTAACTGGAGGATTAGGAAATAGTGACCATGGAATGTGTAGTTTGGACTATGTTATCGAAAGGAAAAGTGAGCTGGGTTAACAGTAGGAAGGAAAAGTAGCTGTTCAGAATTTCAACTGCGATAATTTATTATCAGGTAAAGGTACTGAACAGAAGTGGACTGTGTTTGAGGGGATTTTAAGCCAGTTCAAATCTAAATTATACCCTTGGGAAATAAATGTAAAAAAAATAAATCTGCGCCCATGTGGCTGAATTCTGATGTAAAGAGGCAAATGAATGGAAGAAAAGGGCATTTAGAACCTTTAAGGCAGAGGGAACAGAAAGGGCTTATGGATTATAAAAACTGTAACAAAGAGTGGAAGAAAGCAATCAAACTGCTAAATTATAATGAATTTAGGATAGCTGAACTACATCTAACATCTAAGTAACATCACTACGCGTAAAAATTTTTTTTAAGTATATTAATAGTAAGAAGGTAGGACTGAGAATGTGGCACCATTAATTAATGGGAATAAGTTAGTTAAGGAGATGGAGATTTCCCCCCCCCCTTCTGTATACACTATAGAAGATCCAAGTACAGATATCATGAGTATATTAGCATATGGTGTAAAAGATTCAAGTGCACTTTGGTTAACCGAGGATATGGTATAGAAAGAACTAATAAGTTTAATAATAATATCCTGGACCGGATAAATAACAACCTCGGTAAGTTCAGTTATATCTAGGCCATTGTTTCTTATTTTTGCAGATTCCCTCATGTATTGTGCCTCTGGATTGTAAAAAGGCTGATGTTTTCCAATATTTAAAAAAGGTAGTTGTTCAGACAGGGTAATTCAGGCCTGTAGTTTAACTTCAGTGGTGGGAAGATACTGTAAAGTTTAATAAGGGAACATGTTCTAATATGTTTCAAGGACTGACATTATAAGAATAGATCTTTTCAAACTAATTTGCTTGGCTTTTATGAAAAAGGGGGTAGAAATTTAGACTCTGGCTATAGCAGTATGTAGTTTACTTGGATTTTGCAAAGGCTTTTGATACAGTCCCCCATAGGCGACAATGTATAGTCTGTAAGGTCTGTTGGTCTGGGGAGGCACATTTGTACATGGATAGAAATTAGTTAATGAATAGGAGCAGAGGGTAGTTGTTAATGGGGCTTCATCATTATGGACTAAAGTGCTAAGTGGGGTGCCACAGGGTTCTGTGTTGGGGTCGCTTCTATTTATTAATGATTTGAAAGTGGGTATTGTCACAAGGTTTCTGTGTTTGTTGGCGACACAAAACTTTGTCGTCAATTAAAACTTCAGAGGATGTGCAATCATTGGAGGGGGATATAAATAGATTGTCACATTGGGCAGATGAGATTCAATGTTGATAAATATAAGGTGATGCATTTTGGACTCTTAAATCCTTGTGCTGCTTATTCTATAAATGGCTCTGTTTAAGTGAATCCCTGTTAGAAGAGGGATCTTGGAGTTTTGGTGGATATAAAACTTAAAGGAAGCAAGCAGTGCTAGACAGCAACAGCCAGAGCCAGCATGGTATGTCTTGTATAAAGAGAGGTATGGATTCAAGGGAGGAAAATGTTTATTCTCCCTCTTTAGAAAGCATTGGTAAGGCCTCATTTGGAATATGCAGTGCAATTTTGGAATCCTGTGTACAAAAAGGACATCTTTGAAATGGAAAGGGTAAGAGAAGGGCAACTAAATATAACAGGATTGGGAAAGCTTGAATATGAAGAGAGACTGGAAAAGTTACAATTATGTACGCTGGAGAAAATGTGCTTGCGTGGGGATATGATTACTGTGTATAGGTATGTTACACAGACCATACAATAACTATCTGGGCATTGTTCACCAATAGAGCATGTCAGAGACACGTGGACATCCCTTAAGACTTGAAGAAAAAACGTTTAGGCTTCAAGTTCGCAAACAAGGAATGTTACAATTTACTGGTATGGATTCAAAATGTAGAGTTGATCCGGGAAATTTCCCATTGCCAACTTGGAGTCAGGAAGGATTTTTTTTCCACCTTCATAAATTTGGTGGGGTTTTTTTGCCTTCCTCTGGATCAACAGTTAGGCAGGAAATAAGGATATTGCAGATGGGTTGGACTGGATGGACATATGTCTTTTATTCAACCTCAAAATATACTATACTATACTATTAATGCGAACCCTTTTTAATAATAATTATTATTAAATGCCCCTTAATCACCCCCAACATGGTTAGATTCACCAGAGGTTTGTAAATATGTTTCTTTCATTGTACTCATGCTAAAGGTATATTTAATTAGACGTACAAAATAACAACTGGTTTCTAGAATACTAGGGCACAAATTCTGAAAAATCAATGCAAACATTTAATTTAAGATTATACTACTACTAAATTGGCACACTTCAATCCAGTAAACCATGTCGAGCTAAAGGGCAGTTATTCCCCTCAAAAAAAGAAAAAAGGTTTATATATGTTAAAACCCTATCCCAGGGAGAAAGGAACTTCTATGCTCACCGCTTCAGTGGGACTAGCTTCCCTATACTTAACATTAGAAGAAATGTCCATACTTTAGTATTTATAGCCTTTTTAATGAGATCCTACGTGAAAGAAAATACAAAATATTTCACAGAACCTTAGAACAAGGAAATGTTTCTTTTTAATTAATTTAGTACAGTAATATCCACATACTCTTTTAAGTAAGAAGGCTGTCTACCTTTTAACCTTCTGTATTGAGGTTGGGTCTCTCCTTTTCCCCAAGTGTCATAAAAATGAAAATTATTATGTTTTCAATATCTTAAGGATATTTAATATTTTTTTTCCTATGGTACTTACTCTTGAAATCCTACCATTAAAATTCCTTGTCAAACTACTGTACATGTTTCTCTCAGGGTACCTGACACATTTCAATTTATTAAATTGAAAGCCAAAGCTTATGGTCAGATTTTACATCTTCTAAGAAAACTTCCAAATACTGGATAAAGTTGTTACTACTATAAATGCTGTAGAGTATGTTGAGTGAGAATGACTGTATGCATGTAAAGATATATATTTTTTTAGAATAACATTTGTGTAACCCTGTGAGTAAAGCACGTTACTAGCTCTGGTGCTGAGTAACAGGAGTTCTTTCTGTATGGTTTGTTGGCCAATGTTATTTTATAGAATGAGCGTGTAGAAGATACTCTAGTTTAAAGAAACAGTAAACAGATTTTATGTACTTTGTTAAGTACATGAAATCTGTTGTTTTATTCACAGGGAGGTGAGAACCCTTATTCCTACTTCCCTGTGATAAATAGAACACCTGGGTAAAGTGCAACACTTACCTACTGGTGCTCCACTAGCGGCTCCTTCCCAACAGATGGCGATATGTCCTGACTGAGAGCCTATCTTCGGTGAATGTGCACCAACACAAAAGATAACGCGCATGATATTCACAGCGTGGCTGTCAGCTGGGAAAGATCCAGAGTGGAGTGCTGGTAGATAAGTGTTGCTCTGTACCTGGTGTTTTCTATTATTTACAGGGAGAGGGCTAAATTCTATAGCTGAAAATAGAGATTTGGCTTAAAGGACAACCCCCACCCTCATAAAAACATCTTTTAGAAAGAATGGCCTCTTTAAAATATGTTGATATATCATACTTTGACCTATGAATTCATTACTGTATGCCTGCTTTGCGTCTGGGTGCCTCATGGAAACTGAACAGTTGAACCTGTACTGAGCCTGGGCATGCTCAAAGAGGCAGACAGGGGATTAACTTTCAGTCATTGGCTGTGATGTCAACTGTCAAAATCAACTGACAGTTTCCTAACTGGAAGAACCAGGAAGCAGAAACAGGGAAACAGGACATTGTGCAGGATTTCAGGTTAGACTTATATATTTCATATTTCAAGCTATTACCGTTTAGGGTTTTGGGGGTTGATTTACCTGTATGTAAGTTTTCATTTTGGGGCTGGACTTGCCCTTTAAGCAATAACTTTACAGATTATTTACGTTCTGATTTAGCACTTGGTTTTATTCCTATGCCCTTCTTTTATATATTCCTCATATGCATGATATTCTTTCTATTAATTTAATATTGCCCTTTCATTTTAATTTACCAGTGTGGTATTTAATCATCTCTTTGTTTACACAGCACTCTACTTTGCTGTCACTCACAAGCTCGGCTAAGATTTTCTTCTTCAAACTGTATTTTAACTGACTCTATGGGGCACATCTAAAATTCTGTGGTATTGCAAATTTGCGATACTAAAGGTAATTGTAAAAGTACGATTGTTGCTGTAGATGTTGACCATACAGTAACAAAATATGGCAGTGGTATAATATATATATATATATATATATATAATATATATATATATATATGGGCATAAATCTACAAGCAAGGCAATGACTGCTAAGGATGGGTATCACTGTTTTGCAATAAAATAGGGTCCTATATGGGGAACTTAGAGAATTTATATAGTTACCTGGGTAACACAATCACTTTTCATGTATAGTATTTGAGGTTGAATAAAGACATACGTCCATCCAGTCCAACCATCGCAATATCCTCATTTCCTGCCTAACTGTTGATCCAGAGGAAGGATAAAAACACCCACCAAATTTATGAAGGGGAAAAAATTCCTTCCTGACTCCAAGTGGCAATCGGAATTTCCCTGGATCAACTCTACTTTATGTATCAATACCAGTAACTTGCAACATTCCTTGTTTGCAGAAACTCATCCAGCTTTTTTTTGAAACTGACCAATGAACCTGCCATTACAAGGTCCACTGGAAGACAGTTCCATAGCCTTACCATTCTCACAGTGAAAAACCCTTTACGAGCTTAAGCCTAAACCTTTTTTCTTCAAGTCTTAAGGGATGTCCTCGTGTCCTTTGACCTGTTCTATTGGTGAACAATGCCCCAGATAGTTTATTGTATGGCCCGTTAATGTATTTATACACATATCATATCCCCACGCAAGCGCCTTTCTCCAGCGTACAAATTGTAACTTTCCAGTCTCTCTTCATATTCAAGCTCCCCCATCCCCTTATTAATTTAGTTGCCCTTCTCTGAACCCTTTCCATTTCAAAGATGTCCTTTTTGTACACAGGATTCCAAAATTGCACTGCAATTTCCAAATGAGGCCTTACCAATGCTTTGTAAGAGGGAGAATTACCTTTTCCTCCTTGAATCCATACCTCGCTTTATACAAGACAATACCAGCTGGCTCTGGCTGTTGCCGCCTGGCACTGCTTGTTACCTTTAAGTTTGTTATCCACCAAAACTACAAGATCCCTTTCCAACAGGGATTCACTTAACACAGAACCATTTTATAGTATAAGTGCACAAGTATTTTTAAGTCCAAATGCATCACCTTACTTTATCAACATTGAATTTCATCTGCCACTTAGCGCCCAATGTGATAATCTATCTAGATCCCCTTGCAACGATTGCACATCCTCTGAAGTTTTTAATGGTCGACAAAGTTTTGTGTCGTCAGCAAACACAGAAACCTTGCTGACAATACCCCACTTCCAAATCATTAATAAATAGATTAAATAGAAGCGGCCCCAACACAGAACCCTGTGGCACCCCACTTAGCACTTTAGTCCATAATGATGAAGCCCCATTAACAACTACCCTCTGCATCCTATTCTTTAACCAATTTTCTATCCATGTACAAATGTGACTCCCCAGACCAACAACCTTAGCTTATTCATTAGTCACCTATGGGGGACTGTATCAAAAGCCTTTGCAAAATCCAAGTAAACTACATCTACTGCTATACCAGAGTCTAATTTCTACTATCTCCTTATAAAAGCCAAGCAAGTTAGTTTGACAAGATCTATTCCTCCTAAATCCATGCGTGGTTACTACTAATTGTCAGTCCTTGAAACATACTCTAGAACATGTTCCCTTATTAAACTTTCCAGGATCTTCCCCACCACTGAAGTTAAACTTACAGGCCTGTAATTACCCCGCTGTGAACGACTACCCTTTTGAATATTGGAATAACATCAGCCTTTTTCCAATCCAGAGGCACACCACCGGACATGAGGGAATCAGCAAAAATAAGAAACAATGGCCTAGTAAAACTGAACTTAGCTCCTTAAGTACCCGAGGATGTATTTTATCCGGTCCGGAGATTTACTATATTAACCTTATTTAGTTCTTTCTGTACCATATCCTCGGTTAACCAAAGTGAACTTGAATCTTGTATACCTTTATGCTACTATACTCTATGATATCTGTACTTGGATCTTCTATAGTGTATACAGAGGAAAAAAAAATATTCAAGACATTTGCTTTATCGCCATCCTCCGTAACTAACTTATCCCCATTAATTAATGGTGCCACATTCTCGATCCTCATCTTCTTACTATTAATATACTTAAAAAAATGTTTAGGCTTAGTGATGCTTTCTTTCAGCTATCCTAACTTCATTATTAATTTTAGCTAGTTTGATTGCTTTCTTACACTCCTTGTTACAGTTTTTATACTCCCTAAGCCCTTTCCGTTCCCTCGGCCTTAAAGGTTTTAAATGCCTTTTTCTTCCTTACCATTTGCCTCTTTACATCAGAATTCAGCCACATGGGCGCGGATTTATTTTTTTTACATTTATTCCCAAGGGTATAAATTAGAAGTGAACTGGCTTAAAATCCCCTTGAACACAGTCCACTTCTGTTCGTACCTTTACCTGTTAATAACTTATCCCAGTTGACATTCTGAAGAGCTGCTTTAACCTGGGAAAATTTGCTTTCATGAAATTAAATGTCTTTGTTAACCCAGCGCACTTTTCCTTTCAAAAACAAAGTCCAAATGCCACTATTTCATGGTCACTATTCCTAAGCCTCAGTTACCTTTACATCTATAATGCGCTCCACAATGTTATATTACACAATCCAACAGAGCTCCTTTTCTAGTAGGAACCTCAACCACCTGTGAGAGAAAATTATCCTGCAGCAAATTCAGGAACTCTTCCCCTTTTTCTGTGATGGCAGTTCCACCACACCACCTCAATGTCAAGGTAATTGAAGTCCCCCATAATGAGCACACTCCCAAACTTGCAGCCCTTGCCAACTGCATATGAAGTTGACTCACCTCCTCTCTGCTAGCATTTGGCGGCTTATAGCAGACACCAACAATGACACTACCCCCTTTCCTGTTGCCTAATTCCACCCATATTGCCTCCACTTTATCGTCCATATAATGAATCTCCTAAGCATCCTGCTGTCTCCCTGACTTAGCACGTGGCTGCGGTAGTTTTTGAAAACACTACCCTGGAGGTCCTTGCTTTTATCTTGGCCCCTATTTCTCGGAATCATGTTTAAGGACCTCACCTCCACTCTAACTTTGTCATTGGCACCAATTGAACCAAGACCCCGGTCACACCCGGCCCCACCCAATAATCTGTCTACACGATCCACCACATGCCAACCCTAGCACCAGCGGCAACACACAGTTCGGCATGTAGGGTCTTGGCGCAGATTACCCTACTACCTTCCTTATATGGAGTCCCCTACCACTACCACCTGCCTTGCTTCCTGACCCTTCGTCCTCCTCCTCCCTTGTATCAGATGGCAGTCCCCTGGGTGCTCAGGGACTAGCCCCCTCCATACACGCTAATTCCGAGGTGTCCTCCTCCACTTCATTACCTAAGGCGGCAAATCTGTTGGGATGGACATCTGGGAGAAGCCCCCCTACTCTTCCGTCCCCCACTTCCCTAGTACCCCTAAACAAACTACCTCCTTCCTCATCCTTTCTTGTCCCTCTTCCACCCACCTCTATACTGGCCCCAGCCAGTGCCTGCTGTCCCCCAGTTCTGCCAATCCCCGCAATGCTGCAAGCTGCCCCCTTAGACTCTCCACCTCAGCTTCCAACCCACTCACACCTGACACAAACTAGGTTCCCCGAACGTCTGCTCCAGGTTCCTATACATGTGGCACGATGCACATTGCATGGTCTGACAAAACTGTCCCTTCTAATACACCACACCCCACGTGACGCACAAACCTTGTTTAATTGCCCTTCTTGTTCAATTGTCCTTCTTTTTTTATGTCCTTGAGTTCAAGGTCCTTAAGAGAAAGTTACACTCACAGAAACTTCCTTTGTTAGGTCCAAACCACAGGCCCAACAACTGTGAATCCTATTTAACTAATAGGCCCCACCCCCACACCATTAGTGCAAGAGCCAGAAAGAGAGGGAAAAAAACCCACCCACATTATTAACCCTTTTACAGCCTGTTTGTGATTACCCAGGTACATACTAGAATATAAAGTCCAGCACACCCCCTTTAACTGGAAGAAGAAAGATTAGTCTGCTTACTGCACACTCAATCCTGCACACAGTTTTAACAGTACAAACAATCCTTATTTTCAAACTGTCAAACACTCCTTATTTTCAAACTTTCACACAACACCATACAACCATCAAATGATTAAGTGTCCTTCTTTTTTTATGTCCTTGAGATCAAGGTCCTTAAGAGAAAGGGCCACCACACAGTTCGACACTCACAGGAAACTTCCTTTTGTTAGGTCCAACAAAGTTATGTATATCATAAACACTTTAAATATGGCTAAAATCATTAACACAGAAACTGACTGGAAAGTCTTTGTAATGCAATACTCAAAAATCATCCAAAACTAAAATTTGAACTGTTATGGGGTAAATATTCCTTACTAACCTTTTATTGTGGTGTTCTATTGTAGTTACGGCAACTACCCCTCTCTTCATTAATATTTCCAGCCTTTACTCTTGTTCCCTAAATATTTTTATATGTAAAAGACCCTATCCCAGGGAAGTAGGAAATTTCATGTATGAATAGTGAGCTCTCAAAGTACCACTTGTACAGTGTATACAGCTCACTTCAGTGTGACCCCATTGTGACAATCTCCCTTATCTTAAGGATAGTGCACTGTAAAATCAAGTTATGTTCATTTGGAAGCTGCAGCTTTAAAAATACCGTTGCCATATTATTTTTTACCTAGGCCCTCCAGAGCCTAGCTTTGTGCCTTGAAAGTTGCTGACATCTTGTTACTGATTTCTGAATGTTAAGCTCCGCCCCTCTGGAATTTCCTCTTGCTTTCTCCTGCTTGAGCCTCAAACAGTAATACCTGTGAGTTCCGTGTACACACACACGTCACGAAACTCACAAGCATTACGTTGGAGGCTCAAGCAGAGAGTGCACGAAACTCACAGTCATTACTGTTTGAGGCTCAAGCAGGAGAGTGTACAGAACTCACAGGCATTTCTGTTTGAGGCTCAATCAGGAGAAAGCGAGGAAATCTCAGAGGAGTGGAGCTTAACATTCAGCAAACCAGTAACAAGATGTCAGCAACTTTCAAGGCACAAAGCTAGGCTCTGGAGGCCATAGGTAAAAAATAAATATGGCAACGGTATGAACATAACTTGATTTTACAGTGCACTATCCTTTAACATTAAGAAAAGCTTGCGGTGACTGTCAAAAAATTTGACAGTTCTCTCATAATTACAGCCACCCAAGGAGGAAAAATAGAATTTCCTGTCTCCCTCGGATGGAAATATTTGGAGGACTTCTTTGACACAACTTGCCTTTAAAGAGAGGGACATTTCCAACTGACAGATTGATTAGGTTGCTGTTGTTTCAGAACTGCCTTCTATGCAGAGAGTCTTACAATTTTATTATTTTCTGTCCACAATTGGATAGTTTATTAAATTGTCCACCCATTTATATTTTTTATCTTTCCGTTTTTTTCCCTCTACTATATTTTTCTCATATAAACTCTCATAACATGATCAGATCATCTGCTATAATACATCTTGTGAATTAATACAGTCCATGTAAAAATTTGTGTCGAAAATTGTGCATAAAAAGAGCATAAGTGCATAACAAAGAGGACCCTGCTCAAAGAAAAAACTATTAATTCTTACAGCTGATAAAGGAACGCCATTAATTCCCTAGAAAAAAATGTAATCTGCCCTGCAGTTAAGAGTTGTGGCATTACGATTACAGTTCATAGATCTTTAATCAGTTACATTATACTAAAGGATACGAGCTCTACAGGCTAACCAAACTGCAGTCAAGCTGATGTTTTTAACAGAGACAGGGGCTAACTACAGGGGAACAGGTGGAGCAACTGCAGGGGGGCTGAGAGCCAAAGGGCCCTATCTTCTCATTTTTCCTGTGACGATATAGCCTCCCCCAGAAAACCACTGTGGATGGGGCCCCATCATAGTTTTGCTGGGGGTCCCAGTGATTCCAAGTTATGCCACAACAAAAGTCCCATCCTAGTGCCCAATAGTGTACTCCCTGTCCAAAGTTCACAAATCAATGGAACACCACACTGGCCAACTTATATGTGCTGGGGTAAAAAGCCTTGCGGAGCCAATTGGAAAGTATTTGGATACTATTTTGCAGCCATTTATTAAACTTGCCTACCTTCATTAAGGATACAGCTACTTTTAGCTACTATTTCCCAAATTTAACTGCAAATAGATCCATGGTGGGGGAATGGAAGCTGTTAACAAATGTTGGAAATAAAATATTTTATCTTATCTAGACAGATCATTTATTGAAACTATTTGATTTGGCCTGCATTTGAATTATTCCATTTTGAGAAATGTCTCCAGAGCCAGCAATTAGCACGGCCATGGCAACACATATGCTAACATCTACATGCATTATATGAACAATCCTTTTATTATCCATATTTGCATGAGATATGTACTGTATCAAGTATTTATAGACAATGCTTTATTTTTTAATGGAAGGGTTCTAAGGACTCTGTTGGAAATGCTATATCATCTGAATTCCTTGGATATAAATAATATGGACTTCTTGGTGTCTGAATCATGGTAAATGATAAAAAATTATAAATTTATATGGGGGGGGGGGGGGCAAAGAGCCCAGATAAAAACACAATATTACATCAAACCGCCTCCCACCCCCTGCATTTATAAAGCATTCCCCCTGTCCAAATTCTGCCGTGTAATTAAAATATTTTAGGGAGGTTGTTAAACAGCAAGTAGATTGAGGAATTGGATACAGTGACTATTGCCTGAATAAGGGGCTAAACAGATAAATTTATGTGTTCCACAATATTTACAACATTATCAGGGGATGTACAAAGAGCCCCGTGCAACAATTTTAAACATTGCGTGAAGGTTATAAACTAAAAAACTTCTGATGAAGACCAACCACGGGGCTCAGTAGGGACAAAAGCTTTTGCTATTGGCTAATCATTACTAACCCTACCAACTGTTTTATCCCAGAGAACACTGGCTTTCAAGAAGAGAGGAAAGTTATAGGTGATCGAAGTGCACGGTGCACCTGTGTAAATATATGATTACGGGGTCATCATTTAAACATCCACTCGGGTAAGAGAATACAATTTAGTCTTATTATGTTGTTAAAGCACACATGTGGTATGTACTGTATGGTAGCATGGGGGGGTTAAGATCTAGATTAATACTTCAATGCAAACATAGCTGGATAAAGCACCTGGAATACTATGAACCTCAGAGGCTTAATAACATTGTTCAATCTGCTGTTACCTAGACAAAACCCCTTTCCAAGAACTGAATGTATATGTCACGAACTACTTGCCGCTCCGGTCCCGCGCCGCATCCACTTCCGGGTGGGCGTCGTCGACGTCATGAAGTCACAACGCGACACGCAAGGCGCTGCGAAATTTGAAAAGCCGGTGTCCTCCTGGACCCGGTGCCCGATTGTAGCTTTAGCTACCTCCCGACTCAGTACTCACCTGCCTTGGTTCCTGGTCCTGCCTACCAGCATACTGGTACCTGTTGTTCCAGTACCAGATACTTACCTTTGTTCCAGTACCAGCATACTTACCCGTTGTTCCAGTACCACATACTTACCTGTTGTTCCATACCACCATACTTACCTTTTGTTCCAGTACCAGCATACTTACCCGTTGTTCCAGTACCAGCATACTTACCCGTTGTCCAGTACCCTCTCAGGGGTGTCCCTAGGGATTTTGGCACCTGAAAATACTTTTGAATGCCGCCCCTAGACCAAGCGGCCGCGGCAGAGTGGGCGTGGCTTATGTGTGGGCATGGCTTATGTGTGGGTGTGGCTTGGCGCGTGGGCGTGACAAATTTCATGGGGGTTTTTTGAAAATGTTATTTATACGCTTCTGTTTTTTTAGAAAACACTAAAAACATGTTGGTGCAACTGGTACATTACATTAGAAAGCTCTACCATACTCTGTAGAATAAAAGATGTTGGCCAAAAGATTTGTAAGCCCGCTACCAACGTCAAGGTAGACTCTTTCAGCAGGCCCTAATTATTCTAAATTATATATTTTATCTATCTATCTGTCTATCTCTCTCTGCTATCTCTCCTCTCTCTGCTATCGCTCTCTCTCTGCTATCGCCTCTCTCTGCTATCTATCTATCTCTCTGCTATCTATCTCCACTCTCTCTGCTTCTACTCTCTCACTCTCTCTGCTATCTATCTATCTATCTCTCTATCTGTCTATCTTCTATCTCTGCTATTTATCTATTCTGCTATTTATCTATCTCTGCTATCTATTTGTATCTATCTCTCTGCTATTTATCTATCTCTGCTATTTATCTATCTATCTATCTATCTCTTCTATCTATCTATCTCTGCTATCTCTCTCTCTTGATATCTCTCTCTCTGCTATCTCTCTCTCTGCTATCTCTCTCTCTGCTATCTCTCTCTGATATCTCTCCCTCGATATCTCTCTCTCTGATATCTCTCCTCTCTGATATCTCTCTCTCTGCCATCTCTCTCTCTCTCTCTGCCATCTCTCTCTCTCTCCATCTCTCTCTCTCTGCTATCTCCTATTTCTATCTATCTATCTATCTTCTATCTATCTATCTATGTCTATCTATCTCTCCTCTCTGCTATCTATCTATCTCTGCTATTTATCTATCTTGCTATCTATCTATCTCTGCTCTACATGATCTATTTATCTCTCTGCTATCTATACTCTCTTGCGATCTATCTCTCTATCTATCTCTGCTATCTATCTCTCTCTGCTATCTATCTCTCCTCTATCTTCTCTATCTTCTAATCTATCTATCTAATCTATCTATTCTTTCTACTCTATCTATCTCTATATCTCTCTTCCTCTTTCTATTACTGCTCTATTCTATCATCTCCTCTCTCTCATCATCTCTCTCTCCTCTCCTCTTATCCTGCTATCTCTCCTATCCTCCTCAATATCTATCTATCTCTCATCTCTCTATCTATCCCTATCCTCTCTATCCCTCTCTATCTATCTATCCTCTCTATCTCTCTATCTCTCTCTATCTATCTCTCTCTATCTCTTATCGATCTCTCTCTATCTCTCTCTCTATCTAATCTATCTCATCTGCTCTCTCTCTCTCTCCTCTCTCCTCTCTCTCTCCTCTCCTCGCTCTTCTCTCTCTTCTCTTCCTTCTCTCTCTCCCCTTCTATCTATCTGCTCTCTTCTTCTATCTCTCTCTCTGTATCTATCTATCTATCTATCTACTTCTCTTCTATCTATCGCTCTATCTATCTATCTCTCTATCTATCATCTATCTCTCTCTCTCTCTCATTCCTCTCTACTATCTCTATCTCTCTCTCTCGCTATCTATCTCTATCTATCTCCTCTCTCTCTCTCTCTCTCTCTCTTTCTCTCCTGCTATCTATCTCCTCTCTGCTATCATCTCTCTCTGCTATCTACTCTCTCTGCTATCTATCTCTCTCTGCTATCTATCTCCCTCTTCATGTATCAATCTATCTATCTATCTCTGATATTTATCTATCTCTGCTATATATCTATTTATCTATCTATCTACATCTATCTCTATCTTCTATCTGTCTATCTATCTATCTCTGATATTTATCTTCTCTGCTATCTATCTATCTGTCTGTCTATCTCTCTCTGCTATCTCTCTCTCTGCATCTCTTCTATCTCGGCTATCTCTTCTATCTATGTATCTATCCTCTCTGCTATCTATCTCTCTCTGCTGTTTTATCTCTCTCTGCTATTTATCTCTCGTCTATTTATCTCTCTCTCTATCTATCTATCTATCTCTGATATTATCTATCTCTGCTATCTATATATCTATATTATCTATCTCTCTCTCTCTTTCTGCTATCTCTCTCTGCTAGCTCTCTCTCTCTGCTATCTCTCTCTCTCTGCTTCTTCTCTCTCTCTGCTATCTCTCTCTCTGCTATCTATCTCTCTATGCTATCTATCTCTCTATGCTATCTATCTCTCTGCTATCTATCTCTTCTGTCTGTCTATCTATCTCTTCTATCTGTATATCTGCCTATCTCTGCTATCTATCTATCTGATATCTATCTCTCTCTCTGCTATCTATCTCTCTCTGCTATCTATCGCTCTCTCGCTATCTATCTCTCTCTGCTATCTATCTCTCGCTATCTATCTCTCTATCTATCTATCTCTGCTATCTATCTATCTATCACTCTCTCTATCTCTCTCTGCTATCTATCTATCTGATATTTATCTCTCTCTGCTCATCTATTTCTCTATGCTATCTATCTATCTTGCTATCTATCTATATTGCTATCTATCTATATTTGATATCTATTTTCTATCTATCTATCTCTGCTATCCTATCTCTTCATCTGCTATCTATCTATCTATCTCTGCTATTATCTATCTATCTCTGCTATCTATCTACTATATGTTCTCTCTCTCTGCTATCTATCTCTCTCTGCTATCTCTCTCTGCTATCTCTCTCTCTCTGCTATCTCTCTCTCTCTGCTATCTCTCTCTCTCTGCTATCTATCTCTCTATGTATCTATCTCTCTCTGCTATCTATCTCTCTCTGCTATCTATCTCTGCTCTCGTATCTATCTTCTATCTATCTATCTATATTTCTTCTATCTTCTCATTATTCTTCTATCTGTCTATCTATCTCTCTCTGCTATCTATCTCTCTATCCTATCTCTCTCTGTCTATCTTCTATCTATCTAGCTATCTATCTATCTCTCTCTGCTATCTATCCTCTCTATCTATCCTCTTCCTCGCTATCTATCTATCTCTCTATCTCTATCTATCTATCTATCTATCTCCTCTTGCGCTATCTATCTCTCTCTGTTTATCTATCTACTACTAATCTCTCATCTCTCTCTCTCTCTCTCTCTCTATCATCTATCTATCTCTATCTGCTCTCTCTCTCTCTCCTATCTATCATCTATCTCTCCATCCTCTCTCTCTCTATCTATCTCTCTGCTATCTATCTCTCTCTGCTATTATCTCTCTCTGCTATCTATCTCTCTCTGCTATGCTATCTCTCTTCTGCTATCTATCTCTCTATCTATCTATCTAATCTATGTCCAGCCCAGCACACACACAAAAACAACCACAATAAAGCCCAGCTCCATATCACCAGCTATCTCTTCTTTTAAATTTGGCTTCAATTCTTTTTTAACATATACACATACTCCTCCCCCTTTCCTTTTTTTTCTGTCCTGCCTAAACAAGGCATATCCTTCTATATTTACAGCCCAGTCGTGAGAACTGTTCAACCACGTTTCTGCTATACCTATTACATCATACTTTTCATTCAATGCCATCATTTCCAATTCACCCATTTTGTCAGCCAGGCTTCTCGCATTTGCAAACATACATTTTAGATTATGATCCTGTAATTTATTTGTACACTTTGATACACATTCCTCCCTATCCCCTATGCTAGCCCCACCCCCCTTTCCACCCACCACTGGCCTATCTACACCCTGCTTTCCTCCTGGACAATCTATCCCAGTGAGACTGCTAATACCCTCCCCCCCCAAACCTAGTTTAAAATCTCCTCCAACCCTCTAGCCATCTTCTCCCCTAAAACAGCTGCACCACCATCAGTGAGGTGCAACCCATCCCTACTAAAGAGCCTGTAGCCGACAGCAAAGTCTGCCCAGTTCTCAATAAACCCAAACCCTTCTTCCTTACACCACTCTCTTAGCCACACATTAATGCTCCTAAGCATCCTGCTGTCTCCCTGACTTAGCACGTGGCTGCGGTAGTATTTCTGAAAACACTACCCTGGAGGTCCTTGCTTTTATCTTGGCCCCTAGTTCTCGGAAATCATGTTTAAGGACCTCACCTCCACCTCTAACTTTGTCATTGGCACCAATGTGAACCAAGACCGCCGGGTCACACCCGGCCCCACCCAATAATCTGTCTACACGATCCACCACATGCCGAACCCTAGCACCAGGCAGGCAACACACAGTTCGGCATGTAGGGTCTTGGCGGCAGATTACCCTATCTACCTTCCTTATAATGGAGTCCCCTACCACTACCACCTGCCTTGCATTCCTGACCCTTCGTTCCTCCTCCCTTGTATCAGAGATGGCAGTCCCCTGGGTGCTCAAGGGACTAGCCCCCTCCATACACGCTAATTCCGAGGTGTCCTCCTCCACTTCATTACCTAAGGCGGCAAATCTGTTGGGATGGACAATCTGGGAAGAAGCCCCCCTACTCTTCCGTCCCCCACTTCCCCTAGTAACCCTAACAAAACTACCTCCTTCCTCATCCTTTCTTGTCCCTCTTCCACCCACCTCTATACTGGCCCCAGCCAGTGCCTGCTGTCCCCCCAGTTCTGCCAATCCCCGCAATGCTGCAAGCTGCCCCCTTAGACTCTCCACCTCAGCTTCCAACCCACTCACACCTGACACAGACATAGGTTCCCCGGAACGTCTGCTCCAGGTTCCTATACATGTGGCACGATGCACATTGCATGGTACTGACAAAACTGTCCCTTCTAATACACCACACCAACACAGTGACGCACAAACCTTGTTTAATTGCCCTTCTTGTTTCAATGTCCTTCTTTTTTTATGTCCTTGAGTTCAAGGTCCTTAAGAGAAAGTTACACTCACAGGAAACTTCCTTTTGTTAGGTCCAAACCACAGGCCCAACAACTGTGAATCCTATTTAACTAATAGGCCCCAACCCCCACACCAATTAGTGCAAGAGCCAGAAAGAGAGGGAAAAAAAACCCAAACACTTATTAACCCTTTTACAGCCTGTTTGTGATTACAACAGGTACAATACTAGAATATAGAAGTCCAGCACACCCCTTTAACTGGAAGAAGAAAGATTAGTCTGCTTACTGCACACTCAATCCTGCACACAGTTTTTAACAGTACAAACAATCCTTATTTTCAAACTGTCAAACAATCCTTATTTTCAAACTTTCACACACACCATACAACCATCAAATGATTAAGTGTCCTTCTTTTTTTATGTCCTTGAGATCAAGGTCCTTAAGAGAAAGGGCCACTCACAAGTTCGACACTCACAGGAAACTTCCTTTTGTTAGGTCCAACAAAAGTTATGTATATCATAAACACTTTAAATATGGCTAAAATCATTAACACAGAAACTGACTGGAAAGTCTTTGTAATGCTAATACTCAAAAATCATCCAAAACTAAAATTTGAACTGTTATGGGGTAAATATTCCTTACTAACCTTTTATTGTGTGTTCTATTGTAGTTACGGCAACTACCCCTCTCTTCAGTAATATTTCCAGCCTTTACTCTATGTTCCCTAAAATATTTTTATATGTAAAAGACCCTATCCCAGGGAAGTAGGAAATTTCATGTATGAATAGTGAGCTCTCAAAGTACCACTTGTACAGTGTATACAGCTCACTTCAGTGTGACCCCATTGTGACAATCTCCCTTATCTTTAAAGGATAAGTGCACTGTAAAATCAAGTTATGTTCATTTGGAAGCTGCAGCTTTAAAAATACCGTTGCCATATTTATTTTTTACCTATGGCCCTCCAGAGCCTAGCTTTGTGCCTTGAAAGTTGCTGACATCTTGTTACTGATTTGCTGAATGTTAAGCTCCGCCCCTCTGAGATTTCCTCTGCTTTCTCCTGCTTGAGCCTCAAACAGTAATACCTGTGAGTTCCGTGTACACACACACGTGCACGAAACTCACAAGCATTACTGTTTGAGGCTCAAGCAGGAGAGTGCACGAAACTCACAGTCATTACTGTTTGAGGCTCAAGCAGGAGAGTGTACAGAACTCACAGGCATTTCTGTTTGAGGCTCAATCAGGAGAAAGCAGAGGAAATCTCAGAGGAGTGGAGCTTAACATTCAGCAAACCAGTAACAAGATGTCAGCAACTTTCAAGGCACAAAGCTAGGCTCTGGAGGGCCATAGGTAAAAAATAAATATGGCAACGGTATGAACATAACTTGATTTTACAGTGCACTTATCCTTTAACATTAAGAAAAGCTTGCGGTGACTGTCAAAAAATTTGACAGTTCTCTCATAATTACAGCCACCCAAGGAGGTAAAAATAGAATTTCCTGTCTCCCTCGGATGGAAATATTTGGAGGACTTCTTTGGACACAACTTGCCTTTAAAGAGAGGGACAATTTCCAACTGACAGATTTGATTAGGTTGCTGTTGTTTCAGAACTGCCTTCTATGCAGAGAGTCTTACAATATTTTATTATTTTCTGTCCACAATTGGATATGTTATTAAATTGTCCACCCATTTATATTTTTTATCCTTCCGTTTTTTCCCTCTACTATATTTTTCTCATATAAACTCTCATAAAAACATGATCAGATCATCTGCTATAATACATCTTGTGAATTAATACAGTCCATGTAAAAATTTGTGTGCTAAAAATTGTGCATAAAAAAGAGCATAAGTGCATAACAAAGAGGACCCTGCTCAAAGAAAAAAACTATTAATTCTTACAGCTGATAAAGTGAACGCCATTAATTCCCTAGAAAAAAATTGTAATCTGCCCTGCAGTTAAGAGTGTGGCAATTACGGATTACAGTTCATAGATCTTTAATCAGTTACATTATACTAAAGGATACAGAGCTCTACAGGCTAACCAAACTGCAGTCAGAGCTGATGTTTTTAACAGAGACAGGGGCATAACTACAGGGGAACAGGTGGAGCAACTGCAGGGGGGCCTGAGAGCCAAAGGGGCCCTATCTTCTCATTTTTCCTGTGACAGATATAGCCTCCGCCCAGAAAACCACTGTGGATGGGGCCCCATCATAGTTTTGCTGGGGGTCCCAGTGATTCCAAGTTATGCCACAACAACAGTCCCATCCTAGATGCCCAATAGTGTACTCCCTGTCCAAAGTTCACAAATCAATGGAACACCCACCTGGCCAACTTATAGTGCTGGGGTAAAAAGCCTTGCGGAGCCAATTGGAAAGTATTTGGATACTATTTTGCAGCCATTTATTAAACTTGCCTACCTTCATTAAGGATACAGCTCACTTTTAGCTACTATTTCCCAAATTTAACTGCAAATAGATCCCATGGTGGGGGAATGGAAGCTGTTAACAAAATGTTGGAAATAAAATATTTTATCTTATCTAGACAGATCATTTATTGAAACTATTTGATTTGGCCTTGCATTTGAATTTATTCCATTTTGAGAAATGTCTCCAGAGCCAGCAATTAGCACGGCCATGGCAACAGCATATGCTAACATCTACATGCATTATAATGAACAATCCCTTTTATTATCCATATTTGCATGAGATATTGTACTGTATCAAGTATTTATAGACAATGCTTTATTTTTTAATGGAAGGGTTCTAAGGACTCTGTTGGAAATGCTATATCATCTGAATTCCTTGGATATAAATAATATGGACTTCTTGGATGTCTGAATCATGGTAAATGATAAAAAATTATAAATTTATATGGGGGGGGGGGCAAAGAGCCCAGATAAAAACACAATATTACATCAAAACCGCCTCCACCCACCTGCATTTATAAAAGCATTCCCCCTGTCCAAATTCTGCCGTGTAATTAGAAATAATTTTAGGGAGGTTGTTAAACAGCAGTAGATTGAGGAAATTGGGGATACAGTGACTATTGCCTGAATAAGGGGCTAATACAGATAAATTTATGTGTTCCACAATATTTACAACATTATCAGGGGATGTACAAAGAGCCCCGTGCAACAATTTTTAACATTTTGCGTGAAGGTTATAAACTAAAAAAACTTCTGACTGAAAGACCAACCACGGGGCTCAGTAGGGACAAAAGCTTTTGCTATTTGCTAATCATTACTAACCCTACCAACTGTTATATCCCAGAGAACACTTGGCTTTCAAGAAAGAGAGGAGAAGTTATAGGTGATCGAAGTGCACGGTGCACCTTGTGTAAATATATGATTACGGGGTCATCATTTAAACATCCACATTCTGGTAAGAGAATACAATTTAAGTCAGCTATTATGTGTTAAAGCACACATGTGGTATGTACTGTATGGTAGCATGGGGGGGTTAAGATCTAGATTAATACTTCAATGCAAAACATACTGGATAAAGCACCTGGATACTATGAACCTCAGAGGGCTTAATAAACATTGTTCAATCTGCTGTTACCTAGACAAAACCCCTTTTCAAAGAACTGAATGTATATGTCACGAACTTACTTGCCGCTCCGGTCCCGCGCCGCTATGCACTTCCGGGTGGGCGTCGTCGACGTCATGAAGTCACAACGCCGACACGCAAGGCGCTGCGAAATTTGAAAAGCCGGTGTCCTCCTGGACCCGGTGCCCGATTGTAGCTTTAGCTACCTCCCGACTCAGTACTCACCTGCCTTGGTTCCTGGTCCTGCCTACCAGCATACTGGTACCTGTTGTTCCAGTACCAGCATACTTACCTGTTGTTCCAGTACCAGCATACTTACCCGTTGTTCCAGTACCAGCATACTTACCTGTTGTTCCAGTACCAGCATACTTACCTTTTGTTCCAGTACCAGCATACTTACCCGTTGTTCCAGTACCAGCATACTTACCCGTTGTTCCAGTACCAGCATACTCAGGGGTGTCCCTAGGGATTTTGGCACCTGAAAATACTTTTGAATGCCGCCCCTAGACCAAGCGGCCGCGGCAGAGTGGGCGTGGCTTAATGTGTGGGCATGGCTTAATGTGTGGGTGTGGCTTGGCGCGTGGGCGTGACAAATTTCATGGGGGTTTTTTGAAAATAGTTATTTATACGCTTCTGTATTTTTAGAAAACACTAAAAACATGTTGGTGCAACTGGTACATTACATTAGAAAGCTCTACCATACTCTGTAGAATAAAAGATGTTGGCCAAAAGATTTGTAAGCCCTGCTACCACGTCAAGGTAGACTCTTTCAGCAGGGCCCTAATTATTATCTAAATTATATATTTTATCTATCTATCTGTCTATCTCTCTCTGCTATCTCTCTCTCTCTGCTATCGCTCTCTCTCTGCTATCGCTCTCTCTCTGCTATCTATCTATCTCTGCTATCTATCTCTCACTCTCTCTGCTATCTATCTCTCACTCTCTCTGCTATCTATCTATCTATCTCTTCTATCTGTCTATCTATCTATCTCTGCTATTTATCTATCTCTGCTATTTATCTATCTATCTATCTATCTCTTCTATCTATATATGTCTGACTACTCTCTCTCTGCACTACTCTCAAGCCCTCAGCCTGTTATCTACTTCTGGCCATCTCTTCTCCCTCGCAGATCTCTCTCCCTCTTCTATCTCTCTCTCTGACTATCTCTCATATCTCTCAACTCGGATATCTTCTCTCTGATATCTCTCCTCTTCTGATATCTCTCGCTATGCCATCTCTCTCTCTCTCTGCCATCTCTCTCTCTTGCTATTTCTCTGCTATCTATTTGCTATCTATCTATCTATCTATCTATGCTCGACTCTATCTATGATTATTATTCTCTCTTGCTATCTATCATCTCTGACTATTTATCTATTCTATCCGCTATCTATCTATCATCTGTCGTCTACATCGATTTAATTGTATCTTGCATCTCTGCTATATCGTATTACTTCTCTTGCTATCTATCCGTCATCTCTCTAGTCTATCTCTGCTATCTATCTCTCTCTGTATTATTCCTACTTCCCTCTAACTATCTACATCTAAATCTAAAAATCTATAAATCGAGCGTCAGCATCTATCGAGTAAAAACGAGAACACTATATCTTAAATAATCAGCAAATCTAAAGATACACCAGTCGCCCTATCGACCCCCCCCTCTCTAACCGACGCGTCTTCCTAATCGTAGCACCTCGTACTTCTAGCGTAGCGCCAATGCCTTCCGTCCCCTCTTTCGTTCGCGTCTCTTCTCGTATCCGCCTATCTATCCTACTAGCGTATGCGTCGCTCGGCAGCCTCTTACATCTCTCATCTGTCTTCTCTCTCTCTCCTTCCTGGCCCTCTTCCCTTCCTCCTCTCTATCTAGTCTAGCTCTCTTTCACTCTGATATCAGTCGTCATCTAGCGATCTTCTATCTATCGCGTCTATTACTATCTGTCTAGTCTATCACGTAGCGTCTCTCCTCTGCTCACTATCTATCTCTATCTCTCTCTCTCGCTATCATCTATCTATCTCTCTCTCTCTCTCTCTCTCTCTCTATCTCTCTCTGCTATCTATCTCTCTCTGCTATCTATCTCTCTCTGCTATCTATCTCTCTCTGCTATCTATCTCTCTCTGCTATCTATCTCCCTCTGCTATGTATCAATCTATCTATCTATCTCTGATATTTATCTATCTCTGCTATATATCTATATTATCTATCTATCTATCTTCTATCTTCTATCTATCTATCTATCTCTATATTTATCTATCTTGTTATCTATCTGTCTGTCTATCTCTCTCTGCTATCTCTCTCTCTGCAGTCTCTGCTATCTCTGCTATCTCTTCTATCTATGTATCTATCTCTCTCTGCTATCTATCTCTCTCTGCTGTTTATCTCTCTCTGCTATTTATCTCTCTCTGCTATTTATCTCTCTCTGCTATCTATCTATCTATCTCTGATATTATATATCTCTGCTATCTAATATCTTATTATCTATCTCTCTCTCTCTTTCTGCTATCCCTCTCTGCATCTCTCTCTCTCTGCCATCTCTCTCTCTCTGCTATCTCTCGCTTCTCTGCTATCTCTCTCTTGCTATCTCTCTCTCTCTGTCTATCTTATCTCCTGCTATCTATCTCTCTCTGCTATCTTCTCTCTGCTATCTCTCTATCTGTCTGTATCATCTCACTCTATCTGTATATCTGCCTATCTCTGCTATCTATCTATCTGTTATCTCATCTTAGCTATCTATCTCTCTCTGCTATCTATCTCTCTCTGCTCTATCTCTCTATCTATCTATCTCTGCTATCTCGCTATCTATCTCTCTATCTATCTATCTCTGCTATCTATCTATCTATCTATCTCTCTATCTCTCTCTGCTATCTATCTATCTGATATTATCTCTCTCTGCATCTATTTCTCTATGCTATCTATCTATCTATGCATCTATTATATGCTATGCTATCTACTATATTTGATATCTATTATCTATCTATCTATCTCTGCTATCTACTCTCTCTCTGTCTATCTATCTATCTATCTCTGCTATTATATCTATATCTCTGCTATACTATCTATCTGATATGTATACTCATCTCTGATCTATCTCTCTCTGCTATCTATCTCTCTCTGCTATCTCTTCTATCTCTGCATCTTCCTCTCTGCTATCTCTCTCTCTCTGCTATCTATCTCTCTCTGCTATCTATCTCTCTCTGCTATCTATCTATCTCTGCTATCTATCTCTCTCTGCTATCTATCTCTCTATCTATCTATGCTATCTATCTATATTTGCTATCTATCTATCTCATCTATCTCTTCTATCTGTCTATCTATCTCTCTCTGCTATCTATCTCTCTATCTATCTGATCTATCTCTGCTATCTATCTATCTATCTATCTATCTCTCTCTGCTATCTATCTCTCTATCTATTCTCTCTCTCTCTATCTATCTATCTCTCTATCTCTATCTATCTATCTATCTATCTCTCTCTGCTATCTATCTCTCTCTGTTATCTATCTATCTATCTATCTCTCATCTCTCTCTCTCTCTCTCATCTATCTATCTCTATCTCTCTCTCTCTCTCTCACTATCTATCATCATCTATCCATCTCTCCTCTCTCTATCTATCTATCTCTTCTCTTGCTTGCTATCTTCTCTCTCTCTTCTACTTCTCTCTCTCCTATCATCTCTCTCTGCTATCTATCTCTCTATCTATCATCTCAATCTATTGTGCCAGCCCAGCACACACACACAACAAACACCACAATAAAAGCCCAGCCATCAGTAGCATATTCACCCTGTAGAGCCCCCCCTGCTCCAAAGCCCAGATTCCCCTCCCAAAGGCACCACCAGCCCCCCCCTTCCCCTCTCTCCCCCCAAATAAAATGCCCTCGCTCCCTCACTCACAAGACTTCACAAGAAATCCGCTCGAGTCCTCTCACAGGCTGCTGCTCCGCCTCGTAAATAACCGACAGTTACAGGCAGCCGGCTCCTTCCCTTTAGGTTTGGTACTGTACCTCGGACCTCCTTGCGCATTGAGCGTGTAAGCGACGTGACGTCACGGACGTAGTCACGTAACTTGAGCGGAGCGGAGCGCTGGCCAATCAGAGGGGAAGCGGGAGGCAATTTGAAAAATACTTGATTCTGATTGGTTCCGAACTTCCGGACTTCTCCGCAGCACTCAATTAGCCTTGCAGCTAGCCTGCTGCTGTGAATGGGCTTCTAACTTCCGAGACCTGACCGGCACTGTCACAGGCGCTCGCGGCGCTTTAATAAGTTAAGGAGCACTGTTGAAAGGGGGGAAATGCCGCCTATTAGATTTCTAACATGGGTGCCGCCATGAGCAAGTGTTTCAACTTGCTTCATGGTAGGAGCGGCGCTGAGCATACTTACCCGTTGTTCCAGTACCAGCATACTTACCTGTTGTTCCAGTACCAGCATACTTACCTACCAGTTCTTCCAGTACCAGCATACTTACCGGTTGTTCCAGCTACATACTTACCTTCCAGTTCTTCCAGTTACTTACCTTGCCTGCATCCAATCTCCAGTTACTCACCTTGTTCCGGCATCCAGCCTACATTTCCCATCAGCTCTGTGTCCGCAATTCCCGACCATACGCCTCTCCTAAAGCGTATTTTAAGTACCCGGCCTCCCGGCCATTTATTACAGTACAATCGGGCCATGGAAACGCCTGAGGGGGCTATGGCAGAGTTGAGTAAAACTCTCCAAAATTTGTCCAAATGCGTGGACATTTTTGAACACCCATCAAGGCCAGTTCATGGACACCCTCGCTGTCCGGCTACCCCCAGCTTCTGCCTCTGCTCCGGGGTCTACTCCGCCTCCTTCTACCTCCAGATCCAGTGACCCTTCTCTTCAGAGAGAGCCCCGCCCCCATACCGCCGCCCTCACAGTTCAATGGTGATGCCAAAGCCTGCCATGGATTCATTAATCAGTGCCGAATCCAATTTGAACTTCAACCATCTCATTTGCATCGGATCGTGCAAAGGTTGGTTTATATCATCGCCTTGTTGGAGGGCAATGCTCTGGCCTGGGCTTCTCCCCTATGGAAAAAGACGATCCTCTTATCAATAATCTTACCGACTTCCTGAATATGTTTCGCAAGGTCTTCGATGCTCCAGGAAGAACCTCTGCTGCTTCCTCCCGTTTGATGCAGCTCTGCCAAGGGTCTCGTTCGGTGGGTCAATATGCTATTGAATTTCATACCCTTGCCGCGGAGACTTCTTGGGACAATGAGGCACTTACAGCAGCCTTTTGGCAGGGACTCTCTGATCGCCTCAAGGATGAATTAATATCTAGAGAATTACCTTTCCCATTGGAAGACTTGATTACGCTATGAATCCAAATAGATACCCGCTTTCGTGAACGGCAGGCAGAAAGGTCTGCAGTTCGTTCCAACTTCCCTAAGACCTTTCCTAGGCCTGCTCAGACCTTTCCGCAACCAATATCTTCGGTAAAAGAGCCGATGCAAATTGGCGGCACTCATCTGTCTCTGGGAAAAATCACGCTGACGTACTAATGGACTTTGTCTCTATTGTGCTGGGCAAGGACATTTTGTAAGAAAGATGTCCCAGAAGTCGGGAAACTCTATGCCCTAGAAGTTAAGGAGGAGCTCCTTCTAGGTAATGTTAAGTCTCCTGCAAAATTTGAACCATTGAAACTCTTTCTACCAGCAACTATCACCCTTAATGTTAAAACTTTTTCCTCCCAGGCCTTTGTCGATTCCGGTGCAGCTGGAAACTTCATTGATTCTACCTATGCAGCACAACTGGGGCTTCCTCTCCTTCACTTGCAGCAACCTCTTCTAAGTTCTGGCTATTGACAATAACCCTTTGGCTTCTGAGTTCATCTCCAAATCTACATACGAAGTCCCATTTCGCATTGGCATATTTCACAAGAACGTTTGTCTTTTCTTGTCATCCAAAGCCCTTTCGCTCCCTGATTTCGGACTTCCAGGCTCAGATTACACAACCTGTATAGATTGGTCTAGCAATGAACTCAAGTCTTGGAGTCCTTTCTGTTTCAAAAATTGCCTTTCTACTCATGCACTACCATTACCTGTGAAAATAAATCTGAGAAAGACTCCCTGAATGTTATCATGATTTCTCTGATGTGTTTTGTAAAAAGCGAGCTGAGAAGTTACCACCGCACCGATCCTACGATTGCCCCATCTATCTTCTCTCAGGTACTATGGGGCATATTTATAAAGGATTGTCTTTTTTGCCAAATAATTAGCGCAGCACATCGCAGCAAAAATAGCGCCATTTGGGGCTTCGTTTCGCCTTATTTTAAAAAAGCGAAAAAAAACAACACTTCGGCTGAAAAAGGCGAACGGGCGCGATAAAGAGCGAAAAGTATCGCAGCGAAAACTTAAACGCATCTAAGAAGACTGCATTGTGAAAACCATTCGAAACCAGAAAACCCACTAGAAAATGATGTCAAGTTCAAAATGGCCACCTCACATTTACCAAGAAGTCAGCCATGTCTTATTTAGTCAATCTTCTTAGAATTCTCAATTGGATACAATTTTCTTTTGCACTGCATATTCGCCTTCAATGCGCGTTCGCCTTTCTAATGTGCGTTCGCCTTTCTAATGTGCGTTCGCCTTTCTAATGTGCGTTCGCCTTTCTAACGAGTGTTTTCTTTTCGAAGGCATTCCATTATAATGTGCGTTCGCCTTCTTAATGCGCGTTCGCCTTTCTAATGCGCGTTCGCTTTTCCAAGGCATATTACCATTCTAATGCGCGATCGCCTTTCTAATGTCGCTTTCCAAGGCATATTACACTCTAATGCGCGATCGCCCTTCTAATGCGCGTTCGCTTTTTCAAGGCATATTACCCATTAGAATGCCTTTTCGCTCAAACAATGACTTTTCACCACCTTCGGGTCGCGCTAATCTTTCGCTCTTTTTAACGCAAAAAACCACCTTCGCTCTTTTATAAATCGCGTTATGCCTTTTTGCTCCTTTTTCGCTAAAAATACCATTGCGAAGTAAGGCGAAAAGGGTTTAGCGATAGCTCGCGGAAACGGTTTCGCCATTCGTTAACGCTACCTTTATAAATAGCGTTAACTGTCTTTTTGGCGAAAACCCATGCGAAAAGCGAAAACATTTCGCTACTTTTCGCTCTTTTATAAATATGCCCCTATGCCTCCGCAGGGACGCACATACCCACTGTCTCCTTCTGAAACTCTAGCCATGAAAGAGTACATTAATGAACATTTGTCTAGGGGTTTTATACACCCTTCCCATTCCCCTGCTGGAGCTGGGTTCTTTTTTGTTGAAAGAAAAGACGGAGTTTTACGACCCTGCATAGAATACCGTGGTTTAAATAAAACCACAATAAAAAAAACGGTATCCTCTTCCTCATCTCTGACTGTTTGACCAGATAAAAGGGCTAAAATATTTACCAAACTGGACCTTCGGGGGGCATACAATCTGATCCGTATACGTAAGGGTGACGAGTGGAAAACAGCCTTTAATACTCGGGACGGTCACTACGAATATCTCGTAATGCCCTTGGCCTTTGTAATGCTCCAGCAGTGTTCCAAGAATTTTGTGAATGACATTTTCCGGGATATGTTGGGAATCTCTATAGTTGTATATCTAGATGACATTTAATCTTTTCTCAAGATCTGCCTCACCACCGCCCATGTTAAACAGGTGTTACTAACTCAAGAGAGAGATAGACTATATGCCAAATTGGGAAAAGTGTCTGTTTGAGTGTTCGCAAGTACCCTTCCTGGGCTACATTGTATCAGCCCAAGGTTTCCAGATGATCCTGTGAAAGTTTCAGCCATCAAGATTGGTCTCTTCCTATGGGAACCAAAGCTATTCAAAGGTTCATTGCTTTGCCAATTACTACAGACAATTCATTCAGGGTTCTCTTCTTAATTTTCTCCCATATTAGCCCTCATCATAAGGTGGTAAGCCTCATTCATGGACCCCTGCAGCCCTCGAAGCCTTCAATGACTCAAGGAAGCCTTTGCTGATGCACCAGTTCTAGTAGATCCAGATCCTAGTCTTCCCTTCTTATCGTGGTTGATACTCAGATATGGGAGCAGGAGCGGTCCTTTCCCAGACACAGGGCACTAAAAGGAAACTCCATCCCTGTGCATATTTCTCCAAGAAGTTTCTACCCAACGAGCGGAACTACGACGTTGGGGAATAGGGAACTTCTTGCTATCAAACTGGCGCCCTCGAGGAGTGGCGTCATCTATTGGAAGCACCTCTGTACCTATCACCATCCCTACCGACCATAAGAACCTCGATACAACACGAATCTCAAAAGGTTAAATCCCCGTCAAGCACGGTGTGTCCTTATTCTTTTCCCGATTCAATTTTGTTATCACTTACCAACCTGGTTCCAAGAACAAAAAAGCTGATGCCCTTTCCAGATCATTTGTTACTTCCGACTGACTATCAAGATAAGGGCTCTGTTATCCCAACCACTAAAATCTTGGCCTCTATATCCCCTCAACTCTGTTCCAAGATTCAAGCCGCAAAGATTCTGCTCCGTCTGACACAACTTCTGGCAAAATCTTTGTTCCTGTTTCTCTTCGGAAAACTATCCTTCTTCATACTCACTGTTCCAAGCCAGCCGGGCATCCCGGTGTTAACAAACTTTTAATATTATTGCCCGTCCCTTTGGTGGCCCAAAATGAGAAAAGAATTAAAACTTTATTAAAGCGAGCTTGTATACCAGCTGTGCTCAATTCAAATCTTCTAGAACCCTCCCCTGTGGTCTTCTTCAACCCCTCCCCATTCCACAGACCTTGGTCCATCTATCCATGGACTTTATTGTTGAACTTCCGCCTTCCAGAAAAACACGGTTATATGGGTGACTGTAGACCGCTTCAGCAAAATGGCCCATTTTGTACCCCCCCAAACTACCATCTTCAACGGGTTGGCCCAACTATTATTTCACATATATTCCGCTTCATGGACTCCCTTCTGAAATAGTATCGACAGAGGTACTCAATTTGTTTCCAAATTCTGGAGAGCACTTTGTAAGTCCATGAACTCAAGTTACAATTTTCTTCGGCTACCCACCCACAGTCCAACGGGGCTACTGAATGCACAACTAATCTTTGGACAATATCTTCATTGTTACATTTCCTATACCCAGGAGATTGGGCGACCTTCTGCCTTGGGTGAGTTTGCCAAACACAATTCACCTACAGCTTTTATGGGAAATCTCCTTTTTTGTGTTTGGGACGAATCCTAGATGTTTTCCTCAAGATTTTCTTTTCACACAAAGTATCCGCTGCCAATGACTCTGCGGCCCAGATGACCGCTATGGCATTGCAAAGGAAATCAACCTTCAGAAATCTGCTTTGGTGCAAAAAATGCAGCAGATAGGAGACGTAGAGAAACCCCCAGCTTATTCTGTCGGAGATAAAGTGTGTCTCTCCTTGCTCATATTAATCTACGGGTTCCTTCCTCCAAAGGGACCCAAATTTATTGGTCCTTTTCCTATCCTGGAATTAGTCGTGTCTAGTGGCGTTGCCTCCAACTTCCTTCCAGGATGCGGATTTAACGTGTTTCATATTTCTCTCATCAAACCAGTAGTGTCTAACAGTATTCCATACTCTTTACTACCTCCCGTTCCAATTTCCGTTGATGGTCAGCAGGAGTTTGAGGTCGAGAGAGTTTGAAGGACTCCAGCATTCTGGAGGAGGTGCTGCAGTATTTGGTCCACTGGAAAGGTTTGGTCCAGAAGAAAGAGTTGGATTAAACATCTGATTTGCATGCTCCCGTCTAGTCAAAGCTTTTCACAGGAGTTTTCCAGGAAAACCTGGCCTTGGGTCCTGTGAACCCCCTGTAGGGGGGGGGGGGGTACTGTCACGAACTTACCTGCTGCTCCGGTCCCGCACTTCCGGGTGGGTGGCGTCGACGTAATGACGTCATGACGCCGACACGCCGGGCGGCGCGAAATTTTAACAGCCGGTGTCCTCCTGGACCCGATGCCTGATTGTAGCTTTAGCTACCTCCCGGCTCAGTACTCACCTGCCTTGGTTCCTGGTCCTGCCTACCAGCATACTTACCTGTTGTTCCAGTACCAGCATACTTACCTGTTGTTCCAGTACCAGCATACTTACCCGTTGTTCCAGTACCAGCATACTTACCCGTTGTTCCAGTACCAGCATACTTACATGTTGTTCCAGTACCAGCATACTTACCTGTTGTTCTAGTATCAGCATACTTACCTGTTGTTCCAGTACCAGCATACTTACCCGTTGTTCCAGTACCAGCATACTTACCTACCAGTTCTTCCAGTGCCAGCATACTTACCTTGCCTGCATCCAATCTCCAGTTACTCACCTTGTTCCGGCATCCAGCCTACATTTCCCAGCAGCCTCTGTGTCCTGCTAAAGCGTATTTGTAAGTACCCGGTCTACCGGCCATTTATTACAGTATATTATGTTTTTGTCTAATGTGGCCTTATTGAATAATGCTTTATTAAGATGTTATATTTCAGTAAAATGAGGTATATATTTAAAACACCAACCACTTTTTATTCATGTATATTCTAAAAACTTACCTCTCTCCTTTAATACATTTTTCCTTGGAACTCAATGACTATATGATATTCATGCGATTGGAAACTTAAGGGCCCTTTTTATACCATCAACATGCTACTGAACAGTGACTAGATACATTAAACTCCAAAGGGTATTAACAAGGTTGGCATTATATAGCTTTAATTCTACAATGAATTTCATTTTATTTAGCTAGGATTGCCCCAAGGTATTTTACAACTATTTACAGCTATTCAGAACTAGCTGTAGTGCAGCTCAGACTGGAAAATGTATTTTAATGTGACACTTTAGACATTATAATGCGAGATATGGTTTTTTAAATGAATAATAATTTTGCAGTTATGATTATCACTACTAGAGATGGGATCCGGGTCAGTCTCGGAACACGGATCCGACATGGAACCCCTTGAACCCTCAAAACTAGACGGATCATTCAGATTGTGGGACTTCAAAGCCTATTTTCTATAATTATTGAACATTCGAGGATTATCGAAAATAGCATCGAATGTTCAATAATATTCGAAAATACGTTTGGAAACTCGAAATTAGTTTCCAATCGTATTTTCAAGGATTATTGAACATTCAAGGCTGTTTTCGAGACTATGTATACAGTTGAAGAATTGTAGGTGTAATCCATTTTCAGATTTACGGATCTTTTGGATTTTCTCGAGATCCATAAATCCGAAAACGGAACGAAACTTGACAGTTTCGGCCATCTCTAATCACTACTAAGCAGTTAATGCACTTAGCTCATATACAGTCACTTTTTATGCACTTATTCCCTTTATACAATTTTTAAACACACAAAATTGTTTCACATTTACTGTATTAATTCACGAGATGATGTTTTACAGCAGATGATCTGATCACATATACAGGGAGATACAATATGGCCCTTTTTTGTCTACATCGGTTTTTACTGTTGAGAATCCTTACAGTAGGGATTGTAACAATGTGCAGGGAGGAAATGAAGAGTTTTCACATTGGATAACAGAGGATATGGTACGGAATCAATTAGACAAAGTTAATATCAATAAAGCGCCAGGACCAGATGAATTGCATCCTAGGATTTTAAAAGAGCTTAGTTCAGTTCTAGCAAGACCACTGTGTCTCATCTTTTCAGATTCGCTTTTGTCTGGGGATGTGCCGCTGGATTGGAAAAAAGCCAATGTAATACCAATATTCAAAAAAGGTAGTCGTTCACAGCCTGGTAACTATAGACCTGTAAGCCTAACATCAGTGGTAGGGAAGGTGATGGAAACTTTGTTAAGGGATCATATCCTTGACTTTGTCTCCAGAGATCATCTTATTAGTAGTAGTCAGCATGGATTTATGAGAAATAGATAATGCCAGACAAATTTAATTGGTTTTTATGAAGAAGTGAGTAAGAAGTTAGATTCAGGCACAGCTGTGGATGTGGTATATTTGGATTTTGCAAAAGCCTTTGATACTGTGCCACATAGGCGACTAATGTATAAACTGAGGACTGTTGGCCTTGAAGAAAACATTTGTTCATGGATAGAGAACTGGTTATTGGACCGCAAACAGAGAGTGGTGGTTAATGGAGCTACATCTATGTGGGCTAAAGTTTGAAGCGGAGTTCCTCAGGGTTCTGTACTGGGGCCGCTTCTGTTTAATCTGTTTATAAATGACTTAGAAGGGGGCATTGAGAGCAAGGTCTCTGTGTTTGCTGATGACACTAAATTATGCAGAGCTTTGGAAACTTCCAATGATGTGCAAGTGCTGCAAGCAGACCTAGATAGATTATCAAAATGGGCAGCAGAATGGCAGATGAGATTCAATGTTGATAAATGTAAGGTGATGCATTTGGGATTTAATAATCCCTGTGCCACCTACACCATAAATAACTCTGTGTTAAGTGCATCTGAAATGGAAAAAGATTTGGGGGTTCTGGTAGATAACAGACTTAGCTGTAGCAAACAATGCCAGGTAGCAACAGCTAGAGCTAGCAAGATATTGTCTTGTATAAAGAGGGGAATGGAATCAAGAGAGAAAAATATTATTCTCCCTCTTTACAAGGCACTGGTAAGGCCACATTTGGAATATGCGGTGCAGTTTTGGAATCCCATATACAAAAGGGACATCTTGGAAATTGAGGCAGTTCAGAGAAGGGCAACTAAATTAATAAGGGGAATGGAGGGGCTTGAATATGCAGGCAGATTAGACAAGTTAGGGCTGTTTACATTGGAGAAGCGGCGGTTGCGTGGGGACATGATAACCTTATACAAATATATTAATGGCCCATACAGTGAACTCTCTGGTGCATTGTTCACTAATAGGTCATATCAGAGGACTCGTGGACATCCTTTAAGGTTGGAAGAAAAGAAGTTTCATCTTCAAGTTAGGAGAGGTTTCTTTACAGTGAGAACGGTGAAACTGTGGAACTGTCTTCCAGCAGAGGTGGTAATGGCAAGTTCATTGAATAACTTTAAAAAAGGCCTGGATAAGTTTCTAAAACTAAAAAATATTGAGAATTACTGGTATTAATGCATATAGATCTGGTTGATCCAGGGATACTTTCCGATTGCCGTTTGGAGTCAGGAAGGAATTTTTCCCCCCTTTTTTAGCTGGGTTTTTTTGCCTTCCTCTGGATCAACTGTTAGGTAGGGTTAAAGAAAAAAAAAAAAAAAAAAAAAAAAGGGAATAGGTTGGACTTGATGGACGAATTCTATTCAACCTTAATTACTATGTTACTATGTTATGTCTAATGTTAACCCGAAAAATTTTTGGGTTAACGTGGGTTTTAGACGTAATTTAGAGCACAGCGCCATTTCCAAATGTTTTTGGAAACAGCGATGTGCTAACGATCCAAAACCGTTAAGGTTTGCGCTACCTCGTAGTGCGAAACTTAACTGTAAAGGTTTAGGAGCGTTAAGGTCGCGCTCCTTACCTTAGCCCGATCCCGCGATTCAATAACTGACGTAATCTCGTTTACGTCAGTTATTGTATTGTGGGATCGGGCTAAGGTAAGTAACGCGGTGTGGGGTATTGGATCTCCCCGATAGTTCAAATTATGGTGTCACGCGACTGTGGCATTAAATATACACATGGAATAGTTTTTTTGCACTGGATGGAACCTTGAAATAAAAGTTTCTACCGGTTTTCGACTTACCGGTATAGTAGCGCCTGGGTCATATTTCTGATAAGCACCTACTTACTTACGACTAACACACACACAAACACACACATATACAAATGTACAAATTATTGAAATTATTGGTCAGCACTCCAACAGTCGAATCAACAGTACATGCGTGCACATGCCTGGATTGTACACATCCAGCAAATAGGAAAACAAGAAAGCACAGCACTGCCAAATTGGGAATAATTTCTCCTTTTACTGATACATATGGTCAAAAAATTAGAGCGACGTTTCAGAGCTACCGTATCTGCTTCTTTATTAAGCTCAAACTTTCAAATAAACATCAAACCACTTAGTGCCTTATATTAACACACTAGCAAAATACCCACGCTTCGCAGCGGAGATGTATTGAAATAACGTTTTTAGTAAGAAAGCAATAATGTATCAAGATTGCTGTAATCACTCGGCACTTGATATATTAAAGAAAGACAATTCAATAATCTTTACGATAATGCAACACTCATTAACTTTAATTTAATATTATATTTTTTATTCAACTATGAAATTTTGGTGAAAATAACCCCCACCACCCCTCCCCGTCCGCCCCTAATACCCCCCACTATTCCTCTCTGTCCGCCCTCCAATCACTTCTCCTTACACCTCAGCCAGTCCCCGCACACACCCTGAATTTTGGTAAAAATCGGTCCAGCCGTTAGTGTGCAGGAATTCAAAATTCTATTCCCCCCCATTCACCCCCACCCTAAAAAAATATTTCGTTAACCTTTTACGGGTAAAGGAGCATATGCATACCAAATTTGGTTGAAATTGGACCAACCAGTCTGTGCAATGTCAGATACTCACCGTTACAGGTGATTTCGAAACGAACCTGCTTAACTTTTGTAAGTAAGTGCAATAATGAGCCTGCCAAATTTAAGCCGTCTGCCTCCACCGCAAGTTGGAGAATTAGTGATGAGTGAGTGAGTGAGTGAGTGATGGCTTTGCCTTTTCGAAATGAAACCTGCTTAACTTTTGTAAGTAAGGTGCAATGAATGAGCCCCCAATTTAAGCCGTCTGCCTCCACGGCAAGTTGGAGAATTAGTGATGAGTGAGTGAGTGAGTGAGTGAGGGCTTTGCCTTTTCAAAACGAAACCTGCTAACTTTTGTAAGTAAGGTGCAATGAATGAGCCTGCCAAATTTAAGCCGTCTGCCTCCACGGCAAGTTGGAGAATTAGTGATGAGTTAGTGATGAGCGAGTGAGTGAGTGAGTGAGTGAGGGCTTTGCCTTTTCGAAACAAAACCTGCTTAACTTTTGTAAGTAAGGTGCAATGAATGAGCCTGCCAAATTTAAGCCGTCTGCCTGCACGGCAAGTTTGAGAATTAGTGATGAGTTAGTGATGAGTGAGTGAGTGAGTGAGGGCTTTGCCTTTTCAAACAAACCTGCTTAACTTTTGTAAGTAAGGTGCAATGAATGAGCCTGCCAATTTAAGCCGTCTGCCTCTACGGCAAGTTGGAGAATAGTTGATGTGTGAGTGAGTGAGTGAGTGAGGGCTTTGCCTTTTCGAAACGAAACCTGCTTAACTTTTGTAAGTAAGGTGCAATGAATGAGCCTGCCAAATTTAAGCCGTGTGCCTCCATGGCGAGTTGGGAATTAGTGTGAGTGAGTGAGTGAGTGAGTGAGGCTTTGCCTTTTCAAAACGAAACCTGCTTAACTTTTGTAAGTAAGGTGCAATGAATGAGCCTGCCAAATTTAAGCCGTCTGCCTCCATGGCAAGTTGGAGAATTAGTGAGGAGTGAGTGAGTGAGGGCTTTGCCTTTTCAAAACGAAACCTGCTTAACTTTTGTAAGTAAGGTGCAATGAATGAGCCTGCCAAATTTAAGCCGTTCTGCCTCCATGGCGGTTGGAGAATTAGTGAGGAGTGAGTGAGTGAGGGCTTTGCCTTTTCAAAACGAAACCTGCTTAACTTTTGTAGTAAGGTGCAATGAATGAGCCTGCCAAATTTAAGCCGTCTGCCTCCACGGCAAGTTGGAGAATTAGTGGTGAGTGAGTGAGTGAGTGAGGGCTTTGCCTTGTATTAGTATCGAAACGAAACCTGCTTAACTTTTGTAAGTAAGGTGCAATGAATGAGCCTGCCACATTTAAGCCATCTGCCTCCACGGCAAGTTGGAGAATTAGTGATGAGTGAGTGAGTGAGTGAGGGCTTTGCCTTTTCGAAACGAAACCTGCTTAACTTTTGTAAGTAAGGTGCAATGAATGAGCCTGCCAAATTTAAGCAATCTGCCTCCACGGCAAGTTGGAGAATTAGTGGTGAGTGAGTGAGTGAGTTGAGTGAGGCTTTGCCTTTTTCGAAACAAAACATGCTTAACTTTTGTAAGTAAGGTGCAATCATGAGCCTTCCAAATTTAAGCCGTCTGCCTCCACGGCAAGTTGGAGAATTAGTGATGAGTGAGGCAAGTTGGAGAATTATTGATGAGTGAGTGAGTGAGGGCTTAGCCTTTTCGAAACGAAACCTGCTTAACGTTTGTTAGTAAGGTGCAATGAATGACCTGCCAAATTTAAGCCATCTGCCTCCATGGCAGTTGGAGAATTAGTGATGAGTGAGTGATGAGTGAGTGAGTGAGGGCTTTGCCTTTTCGAAACGAAACCTGCTTAACTTTTAAGTAAGGTGCAATGAATGAGCCTGCCAAATTTAGCCGTCTGCCTCCACGGCAAGTTGGAGAATTAGTGATGATTAGTGATGAGTGAGTGAGTGAGTGAGTGAGGGCTTTGCCTTTCGAAACGAAACCTGCTTAACTTTTGTAAGTAAGTGCAATGAATGAGCCTGCCAAATTTAAGCCGTCTGCCTCCACGCAAGTTGGAGAATTAGTGATGAGTTAGTGATGAGTGAGTGAGTGAGTGAGTGAGGGCTTTGCCTTTTCGAAACGAAACCTGCTTAACTTTGTAAGTAAGGTGCAATGAATGAGCCTGCCAAATTTAAGCCATTTGCCTCTACGGCAAGTTGGAGAATTAGTGATGAGTTAGTGATGAGTGAGTGAGTGAGTGGGCTTTGCCTTTTCGAAATGAAACCTGCTTCACTTTTGTAAGTAAGGTGCAATGAATGAGCCTGCCAAATTAAGCCGTCTGCCTCACGGCAAGTTGGAGAATTAGTGATGAGTTGTGATGAGTGAGTGAGTGAGTGAGTGAGTGAGGGCTTTGCCTTTTTGAAACAAAACCTGCTTAACTTTTGTAAGTAAGGTGCAATGAATGAGCCTGCCAAATTTAAGCTGTCTGTCTCAACGGCAAGTTGGAGAATTAGTGATGAGTGAGGCAAGTTGGAGAATTAGTGATGAGTGAGGACTTTGCCTTTTCGAAACGAAACCTGCTTAACTTTTGTAAGTAAGGTGCAATGAATGAGCCTGCCAAATTTAAGCCGTCTGCCTCCATGGCAAATTGGAGAATTAGTGATGAGGTAGTGATGAGTGAGTGAGTGAGTGAGGGCTTTGCCTTTTCGGAGCGAAACCTGCTTAACTTTTGTAAGTAAGGTGCAATGAATGAGCCTGCCAAATTTAAGCCGTCTGCCTCCACAGCAAGTTGGAGAATTAGTGATGAGTGAGGCAAGTTGGAGAATTAGTGATGAGTGAGTGAGGGTGGCAAGTTGGATAATTAGTGATGAGTGAGTGAGTGAGGGCTTTGCCTTTTCAAAACGAAACATGCTTAACTTTTGTAAGTAAGGTGCAATGAATCAGCCTGCCAAATTTAAGCCGTCTGCCTCCACGGCAAGTTGGAGAATTAGTGATGAGTTAGTGATGAGTGAGTGAGTGAGTGAGTGAGGGCTTTGCCTTTTTGAAACGAAACCTGCTTAACTTTTGTAAATAAGGTGCAATGAATGAGCCTGCCAAATTAAAGCCGTCTGCCTCCACGGCAAGTTGGAGAATTAGTGATGAGTGAGTGAGTGAGTGAGGGCTTTGCCTTTCGAAACGAAACCACTGCTTAACTTTTGTAAGTAAGGTGCAATGAATGAGCCTGCCAAATTTAAGCCGTCTGCCTCCACGGCAAGTTGGAATTTGATGAGTAGGCAAGTTGGAGAATTAGTGATGAGTGAGTGAGTGAGTGAGGGCTTTGTCTTTTCAAAACGAAACCTGCTCTAACTTTTGTAAGTAAGGTGCAATGAATAGCCTGCCAAATTTAAGCCGTCTGCCCTCCACGTCAAGTTGGAGAATTAGTGATGAGTTGTGATGAGTGAGTGAGTGAGTGAGTGAGGGCTTTGCCTTTTCGAAACGAAACCTGCTTAACTTTTGTAGTAAGGTGCAATGAATGAGCCCTGCCAAATTTAAGCCGTCTGCCTCCACGGCAAGTTGGAGAATTAGTGATGAGTGAGTGAGTGAATGAGTGAGTGAGTGAGTGAGGGCTTTGCCTTTTATTAGTATAGATATAGGAAGTGACATACATTTCACAGGAAATAACCTCATCACATGTATATACACATTCCCCTTCAATTACACAATTACAATCTAATCTAAAATGATTTCTATACTTAATCACACTATCTGCAAAGTGAGAAATGGACATCATAGTAACCTTCTATATCTTATATGATTCCTAAAAATACAAATAAGTCATAGTCCACATTTAGAACATAGGGTACAATTGAATAAAGTCTCTTAATCCACATCACCCCTCTTCTTTTCAGCAACAACTCTCTGTTGCCCCCTCTACTATTGCAAAGACTATACCGGATAATACAGCACTATTTTGTTAGGATTTACATCTATTTAAGAAAAGCCGATTTGTACCTCCTTCAACCAACCCAGCAGTAGAGGCGTACATTGATTTGGTTAAAGTGGAAATACAGATGAATTTACAAAGTTGGATTGAGACACCATTGCAGTTTAATTTATCTGTTACACAGAGAAAGTTGTTGGATGACTTGGGTAGAAGGAATGACATTGTGATTAAGCCCTCCAACAAGGGGGATGCCATAGTAGTTATGGATGCTAAGCAATATGAAGATGAGATTCTTAAACAACTGGCTGATGTCTCTGTTTATTGTCTAATTTTTAAGGATCTGGTGTGAGACGTGAAAAGGGAGATCAATACTTTTTTGACTGATATGTTAAAAAATAATGAGATTACTAATGATCTGTTTTTTATTTGACAGTTAAGGTACCTGTGGTTTGTATTCTTTATATCCTGCCCAGGATTCACAAGGATCCTTTCCAGCCACCTGTGGTGGGAGTGGGATCCATTTTTTGCCCAATGACATTCATGCTAGACAGGATCCTTGCACCCTTGGTACAGCTGGGTAAGTCCTATGTTAGGGACAGTATACATTTTCTGGATAAATTACAGGATGTGACACTGGATAGGAATGAAGAAATAGTGCTGGCCACACTTGATGTGGCCAGTCTATATACCTCAATACCCCATGGTGAGGGGATTGCAGCCAGTTGTAGGCTTGGCGGGTGACATTCGATCCCTTTTGACTTTTATAAATACTTGGAGGGTATACATAACAATATTAAATTTACTCTAACATATCATTTACATAATGTTAACTTTCTGGATATCAAGATCAGTTGGTTGGCGGGTTGAATAACAGTTATTTTACAAACCTACCAACTGGAATCAGCTCCTACATTATGACAGTGGCCATCCTATACCTGTAAAAAATTCAGTGCATATCAGTTAATTTATGAGGGTGAATAGGGGGGTTAATGTGGAGAAAAGGAAGATTGAACAATTTGGGACAATGTATAGGAAGTTTCAGAAACAAGGTTATCCCAATAAAGTTCTGGACCAAGCGGTAAGGAAAGCACTTTGTTTATTCTGGAAAAACGTGGCGAAAGAGAAAAAATAAGTTATGTATCCCTTTTGTCACTCAATTCTGCTTGAAGTGTAGAACTATTGAATGAGTTATTATAAAGTTTAGGCACATGCTACAAGAAGCGAACCCAGAAGTAGAGGAGTTTTAAAGTAGTCCGCTAATCTCCTACAAATGGGGGCAAATGTTCAGGGATAGTTTGATTCATGCACATTTCAAGGTTACAAAATCCCAAGAATGGGAAATATTTGGCGTGAAATCCAAGGATATGTATCCCTGTTTATCTTGTACCCAGGGTGGGAGTGTACAGAAAGGTTTGTCCTTTGTACATCCCCAAACTGAATGTAAATATTACATTTGGAGTTACTATACATGCAATTCCACGTATGTAATTTATGTGTTATGGTGCCCGTGCGGTCTCATCTATGTGGGTGAGACCACACAGGTGATAAAATCAAGGATATCACAACACCGCTCTTCTATTTGGACAAGCAAGAAAAAATTGCCTGTATCATGTCACTTTATAGAATGTGGCCACCCTTAAACTCAGTTGAAGTTCATGGTGGTGGATTCAATGGATCAAGCTAGTAGAGGGGGCGACATAGAGTTGTTGCTGAAAAAGACAGGTGATGTGGATTAAGAGACTTAATTCATTGGTACCCCATGGTCTAAATGTGGACTATGACTTATATGTATTTTTATGAATCATATAATATATAGGAGGTTACTATGATGTCTATGATATATTTTTCCACCCCAACGCTTTGTCCTGACACCCAATCACGCATCTCCAACTGTCTCTGTGCTTTCTCCTCAAACTAAACCTGATTAAAACCAAACTAATTATTTCCCCACCTAAACCGGGTCCTATCCCACCTTTTTCCATTTCTGTGGACAACACCCCCATTTACCCTATTCAGTCGGCACGTTGCTTAGGGGTTATTATTAATTCTGCTCTCTCCTTTTCCAATCACATTAACTATGTTGCTAAAACCTGTCGCTTTTTTCTTCTTAACATTGCGATGATCCGTAGATTCCTTTCTCTTCTAACTACTGCTATGCTTATCCATGCTCTCATCCTATCACGTCTGGATTATTGTAACCTTCTGCTTTCTGGTCTTCCTGCTTCCCATCTTTCTCCTCTTCAGTCCATACTTAACTCTGCCGTATGCGTTGTCTCGCTCTCTAACAATCGGGATATTAAATCTCCTCTCTGCTGCACATCTACCTGGCTCCCCATTAAACAGTGCATTATCTACAAAATCCTTCTCTTAACATTTAAATCCCTTCACTCTGCTGCTCCTTCTTATATTTCTTCTCTTGTGACCCCCACTCCCACTGCCTCCTCTCGCCTTAAACCTTTTTCTCTTTTGGCTCCCATCCTCTGGAATTCTATTCCCCTCTATGTCAAGAAACCTCAATAAACAAGTTTAAATCTAACCTGTCTAGATATCTCTCTGAGCATAGCACAACATAGGTCTGTTAATACTGCACCAGTTATTACTTTAGCACTTCCACCCTTTCCTATGTATCTGTATATTACCCACCTAAGTAGATTGTAAGCTCTTTCCTTATGTTACATGTTTTAAGCATGTTTTTATATTTATTGATGCTCATACTTATTTATATATTTATGTATTTATTTACTGTCCCCTTTTTGGATTCTATAATGTACAGCGCTGCGTCCCCTATTGGCGCTATATAAATAAACATACATACATGTACATTTCTCACTTTGCAGATAGTGTGATTAGGTATAGAGATACTGTAATGTTTAATTTAGATTGTAATTGCATAATTTAAGGGAAATGTGTATATACTGTAATGTGTTAATATAAAGCACTAAGAGGTGTGATGTGTATTTGAAAGTTTGAGCATGATAAAGGAGCAGATAGCAGATAGCTCTAAAACGTTGCTCTGATTTAATTATTCACAATTTGGCAGTGCTGTGCTTTCTTGTTTACACATATGCTGTATATATACAAATATAGAGATATGCTGCTCAAACCTTTATTCAAAAATACTTTCAGGTGCGGTGCAATGGAGGACCGGCAATTTAAACATTACACAAAAGACTCCAGCACTCAAATACACATACAATTATATATGAATAGGGTAAAAGATTTAGACATGTATGCAAGCAATGAAGGGTAATCACCTGCACTGTAGTTCAAATGGAACATGCGTTAGCTGATGCGTGACTCCAAGGCATCAGTCCTAACCTAGTGAAAAAAATACATGTTCCCTGGGGCAACAAGACCATACCTGCTTCTCTCTTTATTTAGTATGGTCTATTCCAGGGACTCATGTGAGCTTACAGAGTAGAATCTGGACTGCCTTCAAGGGGTGGAGAAAACATTTACACAGGGAGCAAAGCATATAATAAGGCCCCAGGGAACATACCTAGGCCCCATACAATATCATATTATATGCACACTGGCATACTTTATAAACAAAGGGGTATTTAGTATACATTACTGTCATCACATAAATGAAAAGCCTTCCAACCACATCAATATAACCCCAGTCAGGAAGGTCCTAACTTCTAACCTATTTAAATTTCTTTTACATCAATTACGATTAGCAAACTTTTGCATTTCTCATTCTTACATACTGGATCCATTTAACAAGCTCTCTCACTTCAGCTCTTTGGCTTTTTAAAATGAGGGAAGAGGCCGTCCAGTGCTTTATATTAAAGGCATAGGACCTCCCATAAAAGGGGCGTGTTGGGGGTGCCACATGGAGGCTTGACCAAGCCTCCCAATAAATACATACAATACAAGAATTGTGGAAGCACTCCAATTAGGCTACTACAACTGGTGCAATATGCAATATACAGTATAACAACTTCAACAGTAATTCCCTGGGTGTGCACACCTTTTCCCCCAATGTTTTACCAGCTGGTGCCCCCCTTCTGGAAGCAGAAATCCTTAAGTGCTCCTAAGCTCCAAATTGGAAAGGGCAGGCCCAATTTCACATGGCCACTTTTCTTCCTTTCTTAATATATGTGGGTGACACCGACAAGTACTGTCTGAGTGCAGTGCTCCCCAGTCCATGAGTGTCACACAACAGATAAATAAACGTCACAGCAGTTTACTCTAGCACGGGGTGATGGTTTTCAGTGGCAAAATGGTGGGCCAGTAAATCCAAAGGAAGATTATTTTGAGGCCTGGACTTTAAAGGACAACTGTACCCTCATAAGAACATCTTTTAGAAAGAATGGCCTCTTTAAAATATGTTGATATGTCATACTTTGTCCTATGAATTCATTACTGTATGCCTGCTATGCTTCTGGATGCCTCTTGGAAACTGAGCAATTTAGAAACCTGTACTGAGCCTGAACTGAGCCTGGGCATGCTCAGAAGAGGCAGCTAGGGGATTAACATTCAGTCATTGGCTGTGATGTCAACTGTCAAATCCATAACTGACAGTTACTAACTGGAAGAACCAGAAAGCAGAAACAGGGGCAACATTACATTGTGCAGGATTTCAGGTTAGACTTACATATCTCAGATTTCAAACTATTACCACTTAGGGTTTTGGGGGGTGATTTACCTGTATGTAAGTTTTCATTTCAGCGCTAGACTTGCCCTTCACAGGAGATTCCAGTATCCATTGACTTGCTGCTCCATACCTGGCCCCTACTCCAGTCTCCCTGGCAGCTTCCTGGACACTTCCCCCATCTCCTGTGCACTTTAGTTCCTTTACATATTGTCTTAAGTAGCACTGATAGGTCCAGCACTTGCATATTGTTACATTTATCTGCCATTCAAATTAGCTTGTCCTTGCAGAAATAGTGATTTCAATTTGAGGAGAAATTAAAAAATCTGAAAGTTCCAATTAAATTTAAAGGGCAACTGTGGTCTCCAAGCAATTTAGGATTAAATGAAAGCCTGCATTATTTCCTTTATAATGAGCTGGCAATCACATCTCTGGTTTGAGCCTGTGAGAAATGATATTGGGGGAATGTTCAAACTTCCTGCTTCCAGTAGTTTTAGTGACATCACCTGACCTCTGCCCGCCCCTCCGCCCCGGGGGAGAAGCATGCTCAGTTTAAGACTTAATGCTGGGGAAATCAGGAAGTACCTGGGGGGAAATGACAGTTGAGAAGAGGAGCCTATTAATGCAGGCAGAGGCTGGTCACATGACTACAAGCTGGTCACATGGCTGAAAACAGTGTTCAAGCAGGAAGTAATATTGCTGAACCTTTCCAGCAATAACTTCTCACAAATTTTATCTAGATTTGATTTAGGTTTTATGTTGAAGGTAAGATGGAAGGTTTTTTATATAATTCTTACTAGTTTGGAAGAATTAAAGGCCTTTAAGGAATTAAAGGTATAAATAGCAATAGTAATTTAGGGTAAATGGTTTAGGACCTGGGTCTGTGGAACGTGTAAAAATAACAATCTTTCTTCACGTATGTGCTATTTTCGAGTTTCTACACCACATATTCCATCATTTTCAAATATTCAATATTGAGGGCTTGTAAATTCGCTATTTCTGCCATATTCAGAATCAAGAGCATTTAATATTTCTCAAAATTATTGGCCTTTATATTTACTAATTTCCAAACTTTGCCAATTCTTGAATAGAAATGTAATGTGGGTTCAAATAGAACCCGGTTTTGAATCGAATCTGAGGGTTTCGAAGTCCCGACAAAACTTTCGTAACTTCCAGATTTCACGGAACCCGGATTTTCCAAATTTTCGATGTAAAACGAAAATAGACGATCATCAAAAATCAAAAATAGACGATCATCGTAAATAGACGATTATCAAAAATTGAAATAGTCTATTATCGAAATCGAAAATAGACGATTATTGAAATAACCCTCGAAAGTAATAATCGATTTTGGCAACTCTCGAAAATAGAATGCGGAAGCTCGAAAATTCAGCCGCTGGTCAAGGTTTCGTAATGGCTGCATGAGTGTCTCCGCCATAGAGCTGCATATTTCCTATCTCATGGGAAAATATAAAATCAACACAAACCTATTATGATCCATGAATGTTGATTCCCAGATGAATTACATAAATATAAATTAAACAAAGTATATTGTTTCTAAAGAAAACAACTAAATTGAATCTTTTAAATAATTCTTCTAATTATTAGTTGAAGGATAAAATGAGCAGATAGATCAAAGTGAAAGTGGTTTTCCATTTTATAATGTATGGATTACTTTATAAAGACATGCTACCCTTACACAAAGTGCAAAACAAACAGCTTGTTTCTATGACAACTTAGATTACCTTGGAGATGATAAATACCAGTACCATGTAAATGCAGCAAGACTATCCCCTACGGTTTTCATAATTATGAGCAGATTAAATGTAGAAGAAAGTTATCATGTTGCTGAAAACTAGACTTATTTACTTTACATTTTTATAAGAAGATAGAGAGATTGATTGATAAATGATGGGAAGTCACCAGATATAAACTCCTAGCCAGCTTGCATTTTCCTGCTTATCTCTAGTCAGCAGGAGCATAAGTGCAGGCTGTAAGTTGAACTGCACAATGAGAGTTAGAAATAATGACTTTTATACCATAAATGTAATTATATAAATAGTTTTAAGGGTTTCGCAAGGAAACAGATTTATAGCACAAAAAAAGTGTCAAACTACAGTATAACATGTTTCAAATTAGATAAAAAAATAAATAGAATCAATATTTCAACCAAAGTCTCAAATTTCCCATAACCCTTTTCAATATTCAAAAATATCTGTGCAAGAAACTAAAAGGATTTTTTTCTACTATAATACAACCAAAACCAAACATATAGGATAGTGGGAGATGTATAGTATAGTACACCACATAATAGTACAATACAGTATAGTACAGTATAGTATACTATAGAACAGTACAGTATAGTACAGCACAGTAAAGTATAGTATAGTATAGTACAGTATAGTATAGTACAGTATAGTATAGTTTATTGTACACTACTCCAATCAATGTCAGGATTTGGTGGCTTGTAGTAGACCCTCACAATAACTGAACCCCCATTCATGTTGCCCAATTCTACCTATTTTAACTCCGCTTTAACATCAGTATTGACAGTTATCTCTTCTTTTAAATTTGACTTTAACTCTTGTTTAACATAAATGCATACCCCTCCCCCTTTCCTATTTTTAAATTTGGAGTATCTTTCTGAATTTACTGCCCAGCCATGAGAATTATTTAACCATATTTCTGCTATACACATCACATCAAATCATACCAATAGATGTTAAAATTACATTTTGGCCAAATTCTGATCTTACACCTTGTTGGGCAACATCCATTTAAATTGGTAAAAAGTTTTTTTTGTTTTTTTTTTATACAGTATTACTTCTTTCCCTCTATTTGTTCCCATTTATATTTTGTCTTAACTATTTCCTAAAACCATTTTTTGGTTTTTTAAATAGAAGAATTTCTTTCTGTTGCAGTTCATGTAATGGAAGTTCAGTGCGTTTTGAAAAGTGGTTGAGTTAAGCTAGCGTGGGGGCGTAAGGTAATTTAATTGGATGTTCGATATAAAAACATGCTGTAAGGTCACACTAATTTCAACTGGATGTGGATTGAGGTTTAATGTATAATACAAATGATGTGTTTGGAAAAATTTGCATCATAGAATAAACAACCTCAAACGCCAAAGTAAGGATTGTGTTTTAATGCAAATTACAGCAACTTTACAGAGCTTTATTTAGTACATCTAAATAAATATGCAGTTAAAGGGACACTAAACCGATATATATATATGTATCTTGCAAATGTATCTATGATTCACATTTTAGAATATTTTAGATACACATATAAACTTACACACATTTAGATTTAGATACACATATAAACTTACCTACCGGCACTCGCGGCTTCCCTCCAGCCGATCAGCACCCTGTCCCGATTACGCGGTCGACACAGCACGACACCTGCTGGAAAGAAAATGAAAAGTGGAGCGCTGATGGGTAAGTTTATTGGTGTAACCTTTCTAACCGTTCTAATATTCACGGGAAGCTGGGAATAAGCAATCTTACCTCCCTGCGAATAATAGAAACATTTGCAAGGTACATGTATATGACGGTTTAGTGTCCCTTTAATGTGTATTTCTTTTACTGTTATCAAAATGTGTAATGCCAATATTTAAGAGGGGTGTTCACAAACAGCCTGGTTCTATAAACCTGTTTATAGTTTAAGGTCAGTGGAGGAGAAGATACTGGAAAGTTTGTTACGGGGCCATTGGCATTATTTTATAGGGATCAATATCAGTAAACTCTTATATTTAGTCTTTATTTTACATTGCAGCTCTTAAAATTGTAAAATGTACAAAAATACAGACGGTAATTTACAATTTAGGCATTAATTACAGCTGCGTTTGCACATTAGAAATAATGATCAGTAATTCCTGACTGCAATTAAGGATAGATATTGTAATTTAACGAGATTGATCCCATATTCTGGATTGTATCTCAAGGACTGACCTTAGTAGCAATCAGTGTGGATTGGTTTTTATGAAGAAACAAGTAAGAATTTACATTCTGGCATAGCAGTAGATGTGTAATACATAGATTTTTCTAAGGATTTTGATACTGTGCCACATAGCTAGTTTATGTATAAACCAAGGTCTGTTGAACATGTCAAATTTTTTTACACAATTGGTTAATACTGTAGGTCATGTGCAGGGAGTAGTTGTAATAACGCTTTGTCTATGCAAATTAAAGTGGTATGATAAAATGTTCTGTGTTGAGGCCTTTTTTATGCAACCTGGGAGTGAGCGCTTCCCAGCTGTACCTGCACACATGTCAGGTGGCCACAGAGGCTGTGAGGATCAGAGCCACCATCAAAACTTATTTTTTCCATCATTAGTTGTAGCAAACATTTCTAAGTGGCAACAACCTAGCAATTGTATAATGAGAGATATTCTGTGGATTCAAGGGGAAAAAATATATTTTTCCCTATTTACAATGCGTAAGGCCTCATTTGGGATATGTACTGCTGGTTTGGAATCCAGTATAGACGAAGTTTTGTCTTTAGGTTCAGAAAGGGTTCTTTTTTAAAATGAGAACCATTAAACTGCGGAACTGTCTTCCAGTAATGGGTGTTGCATTGGATAATTTCAAGACAGTAGTGTAAATACATATAATACCTATAGTTACATAATAAACATATAGGGCCATATTTATAAAGGCACGTTATCGTTATTTTCCAATACAGTGCCTTTAGCTATCATATTTTTATGAACGGTCTGCAAGTAATTGTATGATCACGTTGTAAAAATATGAGTCGTAAAATTACTATCACAGTTGTACATTACAATCACAATCGTACATTTACGATCGTAATTGTAGGATCACCTATACAATACTGGTATTGTACGGCCATACGATCATAAATTTACGAACGTGGCGGTAAATGTATGGCTGCACCCATACTTTTACAATTACCAGTGTTATCAAAACTTACAAATTCTGCCCATAGTTCATGTTGATCCAGTGATTCTTTCAATTGACATTTAAATTTTAAAATTCTACCTTTCTCTCAATCAACTCTTAGTCAGATATTATGAGTAAGAAAAAACGTTGATCTAGATGAATGTATGTCTTTATTCAACCTTCTATGCTTAATTAATTGGATTAAATGTTCTGCTTTGCTATACCATTTCTATGTTAATAATAAAATTCTGGTTTTGGTGTATTCAGCACATGTTCACCCCTGGCCAAACTCAGTTAGTACATAAAAGTTCTCATAAATTTTAACCTTGAAATACATACATACATACATAGCACAATACGCTTGTGAAGGTTCTCATTCATCCAGGTCATGGTATATCTGTTGTATTCAATTAGATCAACTGGACTTGAAATGTAGTTCTTGAAGACGTTTCGCTAGTCATCCGACTTGCTTTCTCAATTCAGAATGACTTGTACAAGAATCTGTGACAATTATGTACCCTGGAAAATCCCAATTAGCATATCACAGCCAGGTGTTAAGGGTGTGATTGGATAGTGGCTAAGAGGTGTTATAGGAACACCCAGAGTAAGGTGTACATGGCAGACAGTTGGTGTCGAACCCCCCCCACCTCTATTTAGGCTTGGTTTCTTTATTTTCACATAAATGGCCTCCTTAACACCTCTCTTGAACCAGTCACGTTCCTTCGCCAATATGTTAACATTACAATCTTCAAAGGTATGTCCTTTATCCTTAAGATGCAGGTACATGGCTGAGTCCTGACTCGAGGAATTGGCTCTTCTGTGCTGGGCCATACGTTGATGCAGTTGCAATCAGAGCATTCTTCACTGCACTGCACTGCATATATGATGTCGCTTTTCTTGTGTTTTGGTATTGGATGTACCAATTGCTGCCTCAGTGTGTTGTTCGGTTTAAAGCAGACAGGGATACGATGTTTTTTGAAAATTCTTCTTAATTTCTCGGAGACCCCTGCTACATATGGGATGACCATGTTCTTCCTCCTGTCTTGCTTTTCCCCTTCACTGTTGGTATTTGTGTTCTTTTCTTTCCTTCTACTTCTTTTGACAAAGGCCCAGTCTGGATATCCACAAGTTTTAAGAGCTCCTCTGAGATTTTTCATTTCTTTAGCCTTCGCCTCTGTGCTAGTGGGGATGTTCTCGGCTCTGTGTTGCAGGGTTCTGATGACACCCAGCTTGTGATCTAAAGGGTGGTGGGAGTCAAACATCAAATACTGATCTGTGTGTGTTGGTTTTCTGTAAACCTCTACTTCCAGTTTACCATTTTCCTTAACTTCTACCAAGCAGTCCAAGAAAGCCAGTTTGTTGTTTTGTACCTCTTCCCTTGTGAATTTAATGTTTTGGTACCGCATTAATGTGTTCTGTGAAAGCTTGTACTCTTCTGGTGGATTTTAACCCGGTGTCATCAACATATCTGAACCAGTGGCTGGGTGCTATGCCCTTAAAGGTATTAAGCGCCTGTGTTTCTACCTCCTCCATGTTTCAACTGTCTGCCATGTACAATGCCATGTACAATGCTGTTTTAACACCTTACTCTGGGCGTTCCTATAACACCTCTTAGCCACTATCCAATCACACCCATAACACCTGGCTGTGATATGCTAATTGGGATTTTCCAGGGTACATAATTGCCACAGATTCTTGTACAAGTCATTCTGAATTGAGAAAGCCAGTCGGATGACTAGCGAAATGTCTTCAAGAACTACATTTCAAGTCCAGTTGATCTAATTGAATACAACAGATATACCATGACCTGGATGAATGAGAACCTTCACAAGCATATTTCTAATCATTTTGGGGAGAAAACCCTCAAACTTGTACGGCAATATGAAAAGACAGCAAGGAAATTGGCAGACTACAGAAACCACCTGTGATTTAACCTCCGATGCAGACAACAAAGGCTAGTACCATGCAGTATACGTCTGGATTCCACGGTTAAAGGCATCAGAGCCAAACAGATACTGCAAAAGGCTCAAACACAGCTCCTAAGTGAACGGGTACGACAGACACATTTTACAGTCGATGCTTTAATGCACAACATTAGTCAACTAGAACAGAACCTGGCCTCACAGCTACCTGTGTCCATCTGGGAAAGAGTGATGCAGTTCACCAAACAAGCACAGCTTTCTCAGCACTGTAAGGGCAAACAAAGGCAACAGAACAAGTTCTCTATTCTGTCATCCCAGAACAGCCCCAAAGGAGAACAACTACCTTGGATACAAAAGGAGGGAAGTGTCACTTCATCAAACAAGGAGGAATGGGTGAGAAACTTGTCTAACAGGACCCTGACCCATCCAGAAATGGAAGTCCTTGCTAAGGGCTTGAATTTTGCCATCACCCCTAAAGCCATCCCTGTGGTGGATATTATAGCAGCCACAGAAGCCTCTATCCACAGTAATAAGGTATCACAGAGTGAGGCAGAACAACTTCGCCTAAGGTATCTGCAGTCTTAGCCAGTGCTAAAACTCCTTCATCTAACCTGATTACACAGGAGAGAAGAGCCTTAACATCCCTCAAGAAAGATTCCAGTATCACCATTCTACCGGCAGATAAAGGAAAATGCACAGTGGTACTCAACACCTCAGACTACCATGATAAGGTGACCATGCTCCTGGCCGATAACAACACATATGAGGCTTTAACAAGGGATCCCACCAGCCGTTACAAGAAAAGAGTCATAGACTTACTACAACAGCTTCAAAAGGATAAAGCCATTGACCGAGCAATGTATCATCGCCTCTACCCTGGTGAGGCACATCCATGCATCTATGGACTCCCAAAGATACATAAGAAAGGGGCCCCACTAAGTCCTATAGTCAGCAGCATCAACTCTGTAACATACAAGATGGCAAAATATCTAGCTAACATCTTAGGACCTTTGGTGGGAAGTTCTAAGCATCACATCCAGAACTCTCAGGATTTCACCAACAAGATTGAAGATATAGTACTTGGTGCAGAAGAAACTATGGTGTCCTATGATGTGACATCTCTCTTCACCTGTATACCCACCAAGGAGGCTGTTGACATGGTGAGAAAACGGCTGGGCCAAGACAGCACTCTTACCAGCAGAACTGATCTCAACCCAGAACAGGTGTGTTCCTTGTTGGACTTGTGCCTGAATACCACCTATTTCAAATACAGGGATAAGTTCTATAAGCAAAAACATGGATGTGCTATGGGATCTCCAGTTTCACCGCCGAGGTTACCACCAACGCATCCCAGGCTGACTCCTGGATGCCTCCGCTGAGGCCAACGCTATGGCAGCTCCTCTGCTTCGAGCCGACATCCTCAGTGCCGGCTGTTGCCCCCGCCTCCTCTAGGTCCGGATTGGCCGCCTCTTCCGATCCGCGTCCTGGGTTCCATGGGAGCCGACACCCCCCCGCTGGTAGTGTGTTTAAACAGCTCGTTGTCGGCTCCCGTCCGCGCGTAGGTGACGTTGCGCTCCCGACTCCCAGCCGCTTGCTCTGGGGCCGATGCTGCCGACAGGAACTCCGCCAGAGATCTTTCTGCCTGTATCGGATCCTCCCTCGCCGAATCCATTCTGCTATTCGCTCTGCTGGGCTAGACATCTCCACTGCACTTCAGGTATTCAAATGCTGACTGAGGAGGGGGGGAACGGAACCCTGATTTTATCCCAGGACCCCACCCCAAGGACCTAGCTGACCAATCCCCACATGTCTCTGGGGACCAGCCACAATTTGCCCTTTGGCAATCAGCCAATAGGAGCTAGGGTGCTGAGGACCTTATTCTCCCCAGCACCCCAGGATTGGCCAGTCACCATCCCCCATCCCAAGGTCGGCCAGGCTAAAGGCCTGACCAAAACCTTCTCCCTTCAATCAACTGCAAAACTGTTTTTTTATAAGATATAAAGTGTATTTTTGAAACACAAGACCTTTCATCATCATTTATTCTATGATATTTGTTTATACAGATTGTGTTCCAGTGAAGACACACTGTAACTATTTATATCTATTATAGAATGCTTTCATTCTTTCCGTTATTCTGCTGCACACATATTCATAAATTGCAGCTGTGCCAGCCATAAACAGCAGATTTTTCATAGGTATTGATGTAAGTTAATTGTAACTTTCTATTTGTTAGTGTCGAGTATCTTTTCAGAAATTCATTATTCAGCTCAACAGCTTGAAATTTCCTTGCAGTGTTATATTTTTAGTGTGCTGTCGCTCCCTGAAAAGCACTCTGTATCTCCATTTAAGGAAGACAGAAAAAAGTAAGGGGTAATTCATTTGAGAAGTTTTATATCCTTCACACAGTTTGTTCCTCTTTACAATTTTACATGACATCAGTTCATCTTCATGCACTGTTTAAACTACCATAAAACAGCAGGAACTTTTTCCTACTCCTGACCCACTTCATCAGCACCTTATTCAAAATAAAAAGACAGCCTTGGAACTCCACTGCACATTAAATTCATTAAATAATAATACTCTGACATCTGCAGATAGAAAGTGGCAGCAGTAATGATGAAATTCCGATTCCTTCACAGCGACTTCTCTTTGTAATTCCCCATTTCTGATAGATTTCATTTTATATGGATTTATCATTTTTAGTTTTAAAAAAAATCTTATTAGTTGAAAATCTTCTTGAGGCTTTTGAGAAAATCCTCCAAAGGTTTTGTATGGATTAACTTGGCCACTAAATATTTAACTTCACATTAAAAGACATATTTTAAAAAGCAGAGATTAAAGAATTGAATTGAAGATTTTTATGTGAATAATATATTTTTTTTATTTGAATGTGGTAGGCATATAAGGGCCTGTCCACCCCTAAAACAAAAAACTGGTCACTTGTCATTTATTTGCCCCTAACCCCAATTGTTATTTTTAGCATTTTATTACATCCATTTCTAACAGATATTTAATGATAAGTATTGCTCCCGTTCTTAACCTTTATTGCAGAGGTTGCCAGAACATTGTGGGAATTTCGGCAGGTAAATGCCATTTGAGAAGTAGCTGTTACATTCAATTTGTAGTTTGTTTGACCAAAAGTTGAATCAGCTGTAAATTCTAACAAGTGTATGGCACCTTTATAGTTTCAATGTATAAAGGGTTAAAAAAACAAGTTATTTGGTAAGTTGGCTGTGTAGCTGGGGGTTAAATTAAGCTAGGCCAATTGCTGGACAAGTGTCCGAGGATAGATCTTGTGCTCAGATTAAAAAATACACACATTTCACATTATATCAGAGTCCTGTGACTCTGATGTGAATTTAGACAAATAGATTAATAGCTGGAGATACCATCAAAAAGGATATAATTTAATGTATTGTGTTATATCTGTTGTATTCAATTAGATCAACTGGACTTGAAATGTAGTTCTTGAAGACGTTTCGCTAGTCATCCGACTGGCTTCTCAATTCAGAATGACTTGTACAAGAATCTGTGGCAATTATGTACCCTGGAAAATCCCAATAGCACAATCACAACCAGGTGTTAAGGGTGTGATTGGATAGTGGCTGAGGGGTTGTTATAGGAACGCCCAGAGTAAGGTGTTAAAACAACATTGTACATGGCAGACAGTTGGTGTCGAACCCCCCACCTCTATTTAGGCTTGGTTTCTTTATTTTCACATAAATGGCCTCCTTAACACCTCTCTTGAACCAGTCACGTTCCTTCGCCAATATGTTAACATTACAATCTTCAAAGGTATGTCCTTTATCCTTAAGATGCAGGTACACGGCTGAGTCCTGACCGAGGAATTGGCTCTTCTTGCTGGGCCATACGTTGATGCAGTTGCTGTTTGGTCTCCCCCACATACAAATCAGAGCATTCTTCACTGCACGCACTGCATATAGATGTCGCCTTTCTGTGTTTTGGTATTGGGTCTTTTGGATGTACCAATTGCTGCCTCAGTGTGTTGTTCGGTTTAAAGCAGACAGGGATACGATGGTTTTTGAAAATTCTTCTTAATTTCTCGGAGACCCCTGCTACATATGGGATGACCATGTTCTTCCTCCTGTCTTGCTTTTCCCATTCACTGTTGGTATTTGTGTTCTTTTCTTTCCTTCTACTCTTTGACAAAGGCCCAGTCTGGATATCCACAAGTTTTAAGAGCTCCTCTGAGATTTTTCATTTCTTAGCCTTCGCCTCTGTGCTAGTGGGGATGTTCTCGGCTCTGTGTTGCAGGTGTTCTGATGACACCCAGCTTGTGATCTAAAGGGTGGTGGGAGTCAAACATCAATACTGATCTGTGTGTGTTGGTTTTCTGTAAACCTCTACTTCCAGTTTACCATTTTCCTTAACTTCTACCAAGCAGTCCAAGAAAGCCAGTTTGGTTTTGTACCTCTCCCTTGTGAATTTAATGTTTTGGTCTACCGCATTAATGTGTTCTGTGAAGCTTGTACTTCCTCTGGTGGATTTTAACCCAGTGTCATCCACATATCTGAACCAGTGGCTGGGTGCTATGCCCTTAAAGGTATTAAGCGCCTGTGTTTTTACCTTCCTCCATGTGAAAGGTTGGCCACAATGAATTTTCGAAAATACGAGTCTTCCGTAATTCGAGAATCCCGCGATCTTCCGGGGCCCGAAACCCGAATGATCCTCGTAATTACGAGGATTCCGTAATTACAGAATTTTCGAAAAAAACCAGACAATTCTGTAAATCGTAATTTTTTGGGGCTTGTTTTCAAGACGAGCAAGCCACATGACCACAATTACGGCCATGGCAGCTAACATGATATTGCCAGCCCCCTGGGTATAAAGGCTGCTTCACAGCGACATTTTGTCAGTGTGTTTGGAGTTTTTTAGTGGAGACCTGACAGTGTAGGAGTTGAGAGAGATTTTTGCGCTTTTTTGAGCTTTTGTAGCTTTCTGTGTGTGGATTTCAGTGTGGTGGTTTTAGCACTTTTGTTACCCACCCCTGTATTCACACATCTTGAGACCCAACAGTCCTTTTATAGGACTAACTTTGAGACCCAAAAGTCCTTTTAAGGACTAACCCCCCCTGTAAGTCCTTTTGGACAAATTTGTGTTAGACCTTTTAGAGGTCTAGGTGTCCTCTTTTTTTGTTTGTCTTTCTGTATCTGTGTGTCATGTGTCTGTGTGTTTGTGTAGCTGACGGTGCTTGCCTTTAGCAGCAATCAGCACTTTTTGCTGTCGGATCCTGTTTTTTTTGCTGTCAGTTGTGTCTGTGTCCTATTTGTGCTTTTAGTGTAAAAAAAAAAAAAAAAAAAGCTTTGTTTTTTGTTTGTTTTTTCGTTTGGCTTCTGTGTTGTTTGGTTGCTTTGTCTTTTGTGTTTGTGTGTGTTGTGTGTGTGTGTATATATATATATATATTAATGTTTTTGGGGGGGATATTTGGGAGAGGGAAAATGCCTGGCAGGGCAAGAGGGGAGACCCAGAGCAGGGGTGCTTCTGCACGTGGAGGGAGAGGAGAGGGAGAGGCAGAGGAGAGCCTACTGAAGGCTCTGGCCAGGAGCTACCTGGCCCTTCGCAGGGCAGCCGGGTTACCGTGCCCGATATTTTTAGGGGTAGCCGGGCTAAGGGCTATCCCTTCTGTCAGGAAGGCGGGTAGTAGAGTGATTACCCAGCTTCCTCATCCACCTCTCCTCACAGGCACAGGCAGCCGAGCTGCTACTGTAGATATTGTGCCTGCTCCCTTCCTCACCTGAGGCTCCTACTGTGGGCATGGAACCTGATCCGCTCCTATCAGGAGTTCGTTGCCCCAGGCCCGTACCTTCGGGATCCGGGGAGGAGTCTCAGGATTTATTTTTTCGCACATCTATGTTGGGGCTAGTGTGCTTGAGGAGGAGCTTGTGCACTGATGCACATCTTTCCTGTCGCCCGAGGCGGAGGAAAGTGCTCAGTGCACAGGGGAGACAGGAGGCTGACGATGTCACGCCATCCTGTGACACCAGGGAACTAATGCAGGGGGTGAGGTTCCAAATGCTGGCTGCTGTTAGTGATGGCAGCCTCCAGTATTGAGGAGGTGGAAGTGGACGATGAGGTCAACCGATCGTCCATGGGTGCCCCTCTGTGAGAGAGGAGGAGGGATGTGTCTCTGAGGGATGTCCCTCAGAGCATGAGCACGATCCTGAACCCAGAGGCAGGTACGGGGGGGGGCCGGGGCAGAGGCAGTTGCACCTAGTGGTGCACGTGGAGGTACGGCCACCAATGAGATCGGTGCCATGCCCCACAGCACAGCGGTGACCGTCTGCTCCGAGTCGTGTTCGGTGGCTCAGCGGTGTGGGAGTTCTTCTCACTGCTCCAGTGACCACAGTTGCAGTGTGCAAGTTTGTGCCTGCAACGTGTTAGCCGTGGGAGAACCACATCACATTTGTGGCACCTCCTCTATGAGGAGGCATATGATTCTGACCACTTTGCCCGGTGGGGCACGGACAGGGAACGTGGCAGGCACCCACACGTTCCTACACCTCGTGCCCAGGTAGCCACCGTTCCTCCTCCTCCCCCTCTCCGGCCCCATCAGCTGCTTCCCTCCTGGTGGAAGTTAGGGAGGAGGGCAGCCTTTGGCCCCAGCACGCGTGTTAAGAGGCCTCTTGACACTGCTGCTGGAGGTCACTAAAAGCAGTCTCTCTTCCCCAGTGTGTTGGAGCGGAGGCAGAAACCTGTCCCCCAGTCCCCCCAACCCAGCGTCTTCACTGCCGCTTAGCCAAACTCCTGGCGGTGCAGCTGCTACCTTTCAGCCTGGTAGACAGTGCAGGTTCAGGGAGTTTTGTGGCCATTGGCACACCACATGGCAGGTCCCCTGGCCGTAGGTACTTTGCCCAAGGCAGTACCCAGCCCTGCCGACCATCTGCAGGGCAATATATCTGCTTCGCTGGACCACGTGTGGGCAAGTTGTGTCCACATTACAGGGACGCGTGGTCCAGCAAGCACGGCCAGGGGCGTTATGTGTCCTTTACCGCCCAATGGGTCACTCTTGAGCCGGCAGAGACGCGGCACGGAGCGCAAGGGGAGATGGTGGTACCACCACGCATTGGTGATACGCCAGTCTCCACCCCCCCCTCCCATCCGTGGAGCCCTCTTCCCGGACAGCTCCGTGCCCCCCCAGAGCCTATGCTTCGTGCCAGCAGACGGTGCCATGCAGTGTTGCAGCTTGTGTGCCTCGGTGATAGGATCCACACCGGGGCCGAGTTGCTGGCAGCACTGCAAGGCAGGTTGAGAGTTGGCTGACCCACAACCACCTCTCAATAGGCAAGGTCGTGTGTGACAATGCCACCAATTCCTGTCTGCCCTTCGCATGGGCAGAGTCACACATGTTCCTTGCCTGGCACCCGTTCTCAACCTGGTCGTCCAGCGTTCCTCACCAAGTACCCTGGTCTCCAGGAGGTACTGAGATGGCTGAGGGTGTCCAGTCACTTCAGAGCGGTCATACACGGCCACAGCTCGTCGGCCGAGTTTCATTAGCAGAATGGTCTGCCCAAACCGCCTGATTTTGTGCCCCCCACCCCTGGAACTCTAGTCTTATGATGCTGCTGAGGCTGCTCCAGCGAGGGCGAGCCATCATGACTACTTGTACGAGTACGAGGCAGATCAGCTCTGGGGACCCTGGGTTGTGTCTGTTACCACAGGCAGTGGCTGCTGATTGAGATCCTGCCGTGTGCTCGCGCCATTTGAGGAGGCCACCAGGGATGGTAACCGCAATGATGCCACCATTGCGGATACCATCCCACTTGTGTTTCCTCCTTGAGCACACTCTCGCGGCATACTCGACAGGGCACTCGCTGTCGAGCAGCACACTGGAAGAGGGGACCCGCACCGTGATGCTTTCCCCGAGACCCGAACATCACGTGCAGCAGCACCGTCCGATGATAGGAGGGGATTTAGGTGACCTGGACCAAGGAAATGGGGCATTCCTCTAGGGGGACATCTCAACCCTCCCAAGTACCACATGTCATTCGTGGTTGGGGAGAGGTTGAGCCCGACACTACTGTCCCAGTGACATCGAGGACATGGGGTCCTCTGCGGCAGGCAGTTTGCGGCGCATGGCTCTTTCATGCTGCAATGCCTTCCAAGGACCCAGGATTAAGGCCATCAAAGAGAAGGAGCAGTAACTGGTGGCCACCCTTATAGATCCCCGCTATAAGGGTAAAGTGTCGGAATTTTATCCCCCGCATCCAGAGGAAGGTGAATCAGCACATGAGGCCAACACTGCTACTGCCTCTGTCTTGCCTTCCCATTGCTGGCAGGCCTACAGCACCTGATGTTGGGGATCAACAGGGCTCACTCCCCTGTGCCTGACGGAGGAGCAGCATACTGGAGGCGGCCTCGCGCCAACTTCAGGGTGTTCTTCCAGCCACAGTTGCCAGGCCCATCCACTGGCAACTCCACCGGCAACACCTCAGTCGCCAGGTCCCGACTACATCGGATCCGGGCCGTGGAGCCACATCAGAGACGGAGATCCACTGGACTACTGGGTGGCGAGGCTTGATATCTGGCCCGATTTGGCACAGTATGCCCATCGAGGTCCTTTCATGCCCGTCATCCAGTGTTTCTTCGGAGAGGCCCTTCAGCCAGCAGGGGGTGTTGTACCGGAGAGGGGACCCGTCTCTCCACTGAGAATGTGGACCGCCCTTCATTCATCAAGATGAATAGGCGTGGATCCCATCTCAATACAGCACCCCTATTGCTGATGCCCGTGACTGAGGCCTCCTGCCCCTGGCCACCCATACTGCTCCTTCCGCCTCATTTTCCACCTAGAGGCTAGCTATCCAGCTAGCTGGCAAATGCTATTTTTCTTATGGCAGGGCCATATTGTCCTACCTTGCTCTACTGCATCAGGTTATGAATACTGTCAGCACACATACTCTGTGCAATTCATTCGTCCAGCTGCCCAGAGAGTACTCCATTTTGACTTCTCTCTCCACGCACCTTTGTGGTTCACCTACTCACCATCTCATCAGCCGCAACCTACTCTGTGGCTAATGTTTCAGCTCGGGTCATCCTGCCTGCCCGAGAGCAGTATCATATTTGATCTTCGTTCTCTCTCCATGAGGCACCTTGTGGTTCACTACTCTGACCATCTCATACGCCGCAACAGCTACCTCGTAGCTAATGTTTTCAGCTCTGGGTCATCCTGCCTGCCCGAGACAGTACTCCATATTTGATCTTCGTTCTCTCTCCATGAGGCACCTTTGTGGTGTCACCTACTCTGACCATCTCATCACATCAGCCGCAACAGCTTACTCTGTGGCTAATGTTTTCAGCTCTGGGTCTATCCTGCCTGGCCCGAGAGCAGTACTCCATATTTGATCTTCGTTCTCTCTCCATGAGGCACCTTTGTGGTGTCACCTACTTGACCATTCTCATACAGCCGCAACAGCTACTCTGGGGCTATGTTTTCAGCTCTGGGTCAATCCTGCCCTGGCCCAGAGAGCAGTACTCCATATTTGGATCTTCGTTCTCTTCTCCCATGAGGCACCTTTGTGGTGTCACCTACTCTGACCATCTCATCAGCCGCAACAGCTACTCTGTGCTAATGTTTTCAGCTCTGGGTCATCCTGCCTGCCCGAGAGCAGTTATCCATATTGATCTTCGTTCTCTCTCCATGAGGCACCTTTGTGGTGTCACCTACTCTGACCATCTCATACATCAGCCGCAACAGCTACTCTGTGGCTAATGTTTTCAGCTCTGGTCAATCTGCCTGCCCGAGAGCAGTACTCCTGTCCAGTGGGCCAGGCCTGCCTGCTCTTCACAATGGTGGCAACTGCAGTGTGCCTGCTGTAAACTCAATGGTGCTGTTCCTACTAAGCATTCCCTTTCACTGCTTCTCCTGCACGATGCATACTCTGAGGGAGAGTAGGCAATGGGGTGAGGGGTATGTCCATGGTGGCCAAGCTCCTGGCCCCACAACAATGTGCAAACTGCGTGGGGCCTCTGTACACAATGGTGCTGTTCTACGAAGAATTACCCTTTCACCTCTTTCCCTAGCACGATGCATTACCTTGAGGGAAGTAGCCAATGGGTGAGGGTAGTTTCCAGTGGGGCCAGCTTGCCTGGCTCTTCAACAATGGTGGCAAAGCAGTGGCTGCTGTAAACCAATGGTGCTGTTCCTACGAAGCCTTACCCTTTCACCTTGCTTTCCCTGCACGAGCATACTCTGAGGGAAGTAGCCAATGGGTGAGGGGTAATGTCCCAGTGGGGCCAAGCCGGCCTGGCTCTTCACACAATGGTGGCAAACTGCATTGTGCCTGCTGTAACTCAATGTGCGTGTTCCTACGAAGCCTTACCCTTTCACACCTGCTTTCCCTAGCACGATGCATACTCTGAGGGAGAGTAGCCAATGGGGTGAGGGGTATGTCCAGTGGGGCCAAGCCTGCCTGGCTCTTCAACAATGGTGGCAAACTGCAGGTGCCTGCTGTAACTCATGCTGCTGTTCCTACGAAGCCTTACCCTTTCACCTCTGCTTTCCCTTGCACGATGCATACTCTGAGGGAGAGTAGCCAATGGGTGAGGGGTATGTCCAGTGGGGCCAAGCCTGCCTGGCTCTTCACAATGGTGGCAAACTGCAGTGTGCCTGCTGTAACTCAATGCTGCTGTTCCTCACGAAGCCTTACCCTTTCACCTGCTTTCCCTAGCACGATGCATATCTTTGAGGGAAGTAGCCAATGGGGTGAGGGGTATGTCCAGTGGGGCCAGCCTGCCTGCCCCACAATAATGGTGGCAAACTGCAGTGGGCCTCTGTAACTCAATGGTGCTGTTCCTACGAAGCCTTACCCTTTCACCTGCTTTCCCTTGCACGATGCATACTCTGAGGGAGAGTAGCCAATGGGGTGAGGGGTATGTCCGTGGGGCCAAGCCTGCCTGGCTCTTCAAACAATGGTGGCAAACTGCAGTGGCCTGCTGTAACTCAATGCTGCTGTTCCTGAAGCCTTACCCTTTCACCTGCTTTCCCTAGCACGATGCATATCTTAGGGAGGAGTAGCCAATGGGGTGAGGGTATGTCCATGGGGCCAAGCCTGCCTGGCCCACAATAATGGTGGAAACTGCAGTGGGCCTGCTCTAACACAATGGTGCTGTTCCTACGAAGCCTTACCCTTCCACCTGCTTCCTTTGCACGATGCATACTCTGAGGGAGAGTAGGCAATGGGGTAGGGGTATGTCCGTGGGGCCAAGCTTGCCTGCCCCCAACAATGGTGGCAAACTGCAGTGGCTGCTGTAACTCAATGCTGCTGTTCCTACGAAGCATTCCTTTCACCTGCTTTCCCAGCATGATGCATATCTGAGGGAGAGTAGCAATGGGTGAGGGGTATGTCCAGTGGGCCAACCTGCCGCCCCCAACAATGGTGGCAAACCGCAGTGGACATTAGTAACCGCGTACCCCCATCGCCTCTTTCCTTGTTGTGCAAACTACTATAGGGGAATGTGGCCATGTGGTGTGTTAATGGCATAATGGTAAGTTATATACAATTATAAGTACCAGACATATAGCTTAGCTAATGATATGTGTATTGTAATTTTTCAATAAAATTGATTATGAATCTTCTGAATAATTTGATATATCGAAAAATAAGCCCAAAAACATTTTTTTTTCATAGAACTGTTTATATATAATATAAAATTTAAAAAAAAACTATTTACAAAATAAACAAACAAAAAAAAGGGGTTACTGGGGTGCCCTCCTCTCCAGTCTGGTCAGGCTGCGGTCCAGGCGGCGTCCAGGCGCCGCACCATGTGGCGCTCTCCCCGCCGCATGCTCTGAGTTCTGTGGAGGAGATATTGAGAGAATGAGAGATGTTCGAGCACATTTCCTAAAGCACCATGCGGAGATGCAATTTTGCACCTGATAACTACTTACACATACATTTACGCAATGCTATAAAATGTTGCGGTATGTGATAAAAGGAAAGCTCAGTATAAGATAATCATTATTTCTAAAATTCTTAGTTTATATTATGCATACCTAGTTATGGTAACAGGATTTCTACTGATTGGCTGTTGATGGTTTTACACTGTCTCAGATCTCTACTGAGCAACTGAATCACCCAGGCGCTGTGGGTCAGGGGCAAGACCATAACGGTCTCTATTAGGGTCCTGCAAACAGGAAGTCATTATTTCCGTTGCATTTATTTATACACAGACACACTGCTATTGCTGAATGGGCAGATTAAGGTAATTGGGATGGTAAATACTGCCTTTTTTCCTTAAAAGTATTATATTATCACTGAACTTCCACTTAAAGACGATATTACTTTGCATCAGGGGGATCACTGATAAACACAGGAGGTAATGCTGCTTAAAACATTACGTTTATTGCTAAATTGTATCAGAACATTCTTGGTTTTGTATCACTAGACTGTGCTACATACAAAATTTTTTTGGAAGTGGTGCAGCCCCCATAAAAGCATTGTCAACAAACCCACAGTACCCAATGTTGCATCATGTAGCTGTGGATTTTACACTGGGAAAATACAGATATTAATAGTCTTGTATATAACTTTTCATTAACGTTAGATATGATTTACTTCCGATTCTCAAGCATGGCCGCCAGAGTGACTGGAGAGGCAGGAGGTGCTGGAGGGGCTGGAGAGGGTGGAGACCTGGAGGGGCTGAGAGGGTGGAGGGTGTGGAGAGGGTGGAGCCCTGTAGAGGCTGTTCCTGCTTCTTCTAAAAAAAATGTTTTATTTCAACAATCACCCGTCCATCCATTAGTAATATATTATAAGAACATTTCCTAAAAGGCTATGTATTGAACATTTGTCTTGGATATTTTGGACGTTTGGACCGAATTTCGTGACTTAAGTAAGCTAAAAACTGAGGGACAAATACAGCCCAACAATGGGGAGTTGGGGACAATAAATGGAATGAGAAATGAGAACCTCTGTCTCTCAAGCCAATTAATAGATTTGTTTCCTTTTTTATTTTCAAAATTTTTATACAGTGAAATAAAAATTCAATAATATCAATGATAATTTCACTAATTTTTGCTGACAATCAAGGTCCAAAAAGATTAAAAATTGCTTAGGATGCACTTACGTGTCTGGCTGGTCCCCGGTTCCTCCTCTTCTGGGGGTGGACTGCCCGTGGGGGCGATGGTGAGCCCGGAGGGGGCAAGGGACTGCCCGGAGGGGGCAATGGGCCTGCCCGTAGCCTGAGGGCTAGTTGGTGGTAGTGCTAAAAAAAAAGGAAATTTATTTTAACTCTCACTGTCATTAAATGTTCAAATACATTTACTAAAACAATTCTCGGAGAAGTTTCAAAATTATGCAAACATTGGATAAAGGGCTTGGAATATCAACGTGTTAAAAAAGCACACAATAGTGTGGCCAATTAATGTGATCCTCAATTTTTGCACAATTATGCTATCGTACTGCACTCACATGGCAATACACATGAGCACACCGGAAACACGCGCTTGTTTCTGGAGGGCTCGTGTGCGCTGTAATGTGGCCTTGACAAATGAAAGATTTAGAAAAATGTTTTTTTTTTCAATACTGCACTACATTCTTCCTCTGGCGGGGACGGTGGTGGGGTGGGGTATCCGAGGAAGATTCCCCTGCAAATTAAAATAAAAAAATACATAATGAATGAATTATCTAAAGGAAATATTTAATATATACTTTGAATTCTGCTTGAAAATACAGATTAAATAGGCAATATTTAGTTTCTTAAAAGTCAATCATATTTCTATGGCAATGATTTCATACCTTATTCTGGCTAAGTACTTATATTTTTATTGTGTGTATTGTACCACGGAAAGGGAAAATTTGGTTGGGTGTAGGGAGCATCAGTAGCTGTGTGTACTTGTATCTGTATAGATTTTGTGGGTAACACAACATTTTTAATTTTGGAGTGTATAAATCAATTTTTAATAATTGATCAACATTTTATTTTTGACTTTACTTTCCCTTCATAGTGGCTGGCCATGAACTAAAGGGTGGGCCAGTAAAGTGTGTTTAACTGTGTCTATGTGTGGGTACTCAGTGTGCATTTATAAGATAAAAAGAAATCAATTTTTAATGATCGATTTCATTTTTAACTTTACTTAGCCTTAAATAAGGCTGCCATGGAATGGAGGTGGGGGCCACCAAGTGTCTATGTGTGGGTATCATTTTAAATTTATAGGTGTTATGTTAAATAAAGTCACTTTTCAGTGATTTATTTTTTGACTTTACTTACCCTTTAAATAGGCTGATATTGATAATACAAGAATAATAATAATGTATAATAACCAGTGAATGAAAAATACAAAGAACTTGGATCTCTCTCTCTCTCTCAACCAAATTTAAGGATTATTGATGTTTTTAAAAACATATATATATATAAATATGTTTTTGTCAGAAGTGAATTAAAATATTTTACTACGTATTATAATACAGTAAATATATAAAAAGTATACTTGCCTTCTATCATTTGCCGAACGGCAGCCACATATTGAGGCCTCTGCCTCTTGAGGTCTGACCACTGTCTCTGGAGGGTAGAGACAGTGGTCTGGTATCCGAAGCGTCGCAGGATGCGGCCTGTAGCCCCTCCATTATTCTGCGCCTCCGCGCCGCACTGATGGGTGCCAGGGGGGAAATCATCATACCCCCTGAGCAGGAGGTAGTTCAGGGCATATAGTTGCCTTGCAGCACTGGCCATTTTGATAGGCAGGAAGTTCCGGTTCCTCTTTTTTACGAAAATCCTCGTTTTTACGGAAATCCTCTGTTTTTACGAAAATCCTCGTTTTTACAAATCCTCGTCTTACGAAAATCCTCGTTTTTATACGGAAAATCCTCGTTTTTACGGAAATCCTCGTTTTTATACGGAGATCGCGGACTTACGGAAATCCTCGGTTTTACGGAGATCCTCGTTTTACGGAAATCCTCGTATTTTCGAAAAATACTGTTCTCGCTAGCGGACTGTAATTTTTAGGTATTGTAGGCTGATACGTGTTTCTAAGGACATTACCCAGGTCCCTGAGTGATTAAGTTAACATTACCAAGGCTATTTAGACCACTTTTAATGCGGATTTTGCCGAACTTTCATTTTTAATACGTTTTAACGGGTCCGCTCGCGGTTTCGAATTTACGGATTTTTTCGAAAATCCGCGGATCCTCCGCGACCGGATTTTTCGAAGTTCGGACATCTCTAATCTCCACCAGAGAGATAAGCACACTCTCATTCCACACAAAATAATAAATGTTGGTGCTACCCTTTAAAGGGCATGTCCACCCTGAAAAGAAAATTTTAGTATAAGGTAGGCACCCCCTGCTCACCCCCCAACCGCCAATATTTTCTTCTAAAAAATGTTTCGATTGATCTTACAGCCCTTATACTTCCCGGCTCCATGTTTGCAGGAAGTTGCAAACAGGGGCCAGACCGGCAGCCACATTTGTGATTGTGGAAAGGCTGCCAATCACTCATTTGTGATTGGCTAAACTGAGAAACAGGCACCAGATACTCACTGACAGCTCCTACTCTTCACTTTCCTGGACTTTGAAAAGCCACAGCAGGAGAACGATTTGGAGCAGAGATGTAAGGTAGGATTTTTTTAAACTACACAGTGGGGCCAGTATGGGGTTACATTTTAGTTTTGAGGTGTACAGCCCTTTAAGACCCCATAATCAAATTCAAAATCCATGGTGCACACCTTGTTCCAGTTCATGCCTGGGACTTTATGAAGCCAATGAACATCACTAAATATTTTCAATAGCTTGATGAGAATATATTACTAGTAGTAAGATGCACAAACCTATGGTTTGTTTTTCCGGTAGTTTTCCGGTAGTTTGTCCCTGGTTTTGAATTCCATGGAGAAACCACAACATTTCAGTAGTTCTTTATCAAAATTTTGTCAATAGTTAAAACCAACCAGTTTTTCAATTGAAGAATCCATATTTAAAGTCTCAAACCAGGTAAACCTTGTACATTTCCATTTGACACCGAATTGGGCTGTGATGTACACATTTGCTGCTTACAATAGCTTAGTGTCTTTGTGATGAATACTGTACTGTATTTTTATTTACTTGATTTTATTTTACATGTATAACACATATTGGAGCATAATTATTAACTACTACTAGACCCTGACACACATTTTAATTTATGGGAGAAATTTCTAAGCAGTACAAAGTTTGTAATAAGCTGTAACACTTTCTGATATTGCAAATTTAAGACTGAGTGCAAAAAGCCCCAGGGCTTGTCATTTTTATGCTGATCTTATAAAAGGGAATTCACAACACACATTAATATAAATTTATATAACAGAAAATGTACGAGTAGTGAATTGGGACCAATCAAAGCATTTGACCAAGGCATAAGTTTTACCATATTAATCACTATACAGTATGTCCCCAAACGTGATGCTTTGACATGTTTTGACACTGATCAAATTGATCAGACAATCCGAGAATTTTACCCAGAGTGAAAATGAAAAATGAATAGTTTAGAGTAAACCTAACCCATTTCCAGTGGTGTGGTGTTATGTGGTGTGCTTATAATAAAAAAATCAGCAACAACAATACAGAGACTTGTAGAACAGATTCTTAACCCAGATCATCTGAGTAGTAGTTCACACACATATACAGACATTTCATTCCCATCCACAGAAATGCCCCCTCCCCCAAGCCTTTTCCTGGTGTTATCCCTTACCGCCTCTAGCTTGGCCTCCGGTTTCTGGCATGCACAGTGGAGTTCCCCCCCGCCTCAGGCTGCCTTCTGCTGCTTCCGTGGAAGGACATCTAAATGGGCAATAATGAAGATGCTGCATGAAATCTCCCCAAACCTAGAGCTCGCTGGGTTAAAATGTCTAAATCAGCTCCTAAATATACTTATTGAGTGTCAGCCAATCAAGACGTAAATCCAGTCCAGCCCCTTCTGCTGCTTCTGGGAACATTTTGCCTGAAATGGCAGAATCTATACTAATAAAAGCAAAGCCCTCACTCACTCACTCACTCATCCACATCTCCAACTTGCCATGGAGGCAGATGGCTTAAATTTGGCACTCATCCATTGCACCTTATGCTTGTGAAGGTTCTCATTAATCCAGGTCATGGTATATCTGATGTATTCAAATAGATCAACTGGACTTGAAATGTAGTAGCGAACGTCTTCAAGAACTACATTTCAAGTCCAGTTGATCTATTTGAATACAACAGATATATCATTGCACCTTACTTACAAAGTTAAGCAGGTTTCGTTTCAAAATTCCACCTGTAACGGTGAGTATCTGACATTGCACAGACTTATGGTTACCTAGCTTACAAGCTATACAAATCTATATGGTGGTCCGATTTCAACCAAATGTGTATGCATATACTCCTTTACCAGTAAAAGGTTAACAAAATATTTTTTTTAGGGTGGGGGTGAATGGGGGGGAATAGTATTTTGAACTCCAGCACACTAACGGCTGGACCGATTTTTACCAAAAATTCAGGGTGTGTGCGGGGACTGGCTAGGTGTAAGGGGAAGGGTTTGGAGGGTGGACAGAGAGGAATAGTGGGGGGTATTGAGGGCAGACGGGGAGGGGTGGTGGGGTTATTTTCACCCAAAATTTCGTAGTTGAATAAAAAATATAATATTAAATTAAAGTTAATGAGTGTTGCATTATCGTAAAGCTTATTGAATTGTCTTTCTTTATTTATCAATGCCGAGTGATTACAGCAATCTTGATACATTATTGCTTTCTTACTAAAAAGGTTATTTGAATACATCTCCGCTGCGAAGCGTGGAATTTTGCTAGTTTTTATAAAAATCAATTGATTTGATCAAACATCAAAATGTTATCAATCGATTTTTTTAAAATAAAATGTGTAAAATACATAGGTATGTTTTTTCTAAATAATATATATTTTTATTTGTAAAAATAGTGATTATTTTACACTGACCTTGAAACCAAACATCAGCACTATGGGAATTCAATTGTGCAAGAATATATAACGGAACTTCCAAGTCGATTATTGGGTAAATAATATTCCTAATGCATTATTTCCTCCCTATACATTTTGAAGGCTATTAATAATATATGCTGTATTAATCTTATATCCTTATATTTACTTTTCTTATATCCTTGTGAATAACTAATAATATTTAATGTCTTACAGGCAGACCAAAAAAGCATTTAAAAAGCTGGCATTAAAGTTTTGCTAAATGATGTTATAACAGTTATCTAGACTTTAATATGGAGTTTTCAGCAGCTGCGCAATATTGTATGTTGTAAATTGTCAATAGTGACCATTTGTCACAATGCGCTGGATCGTTATTGTCATTTTAAATCTAAGGTGCGTTTGCAGAGAGGAGCAATAGTGGCTCTCGTAGCATCACCCATATTATTAGTGTCACCAGTGTTCATAAAAAAAAAAAACATCTAGATGAATTATTTTTATGAGACATTGTTATTCACACCAAAAGGGACGACATGTTCAACAAAATATCCATTGAGAATCTAAATCACCTTTGCACTCGTGCAGTTAACTTTTGCCAAGACTGAAACCTATTTGTTTCCACAAGAAATTTCGATTTTTTGTTTCTATAATTTGGATCATTTATTTTGTATGATTTATATTTCTGGTATGTTCAATATTCTTTCTATTAATGTTCTCTGTGTTTTACCTTTAAATTGGGTTGTTTTCCTAATTTACAGTTTTATTCAACACTTTAAATATTTGGCCTTTAGGGCTAGGCCACACTGCTGCGCGTTTTCGGGTGTGCTGCGAAAAAAATCGCACTGAAATCGCATGCGATTCCGTGTGATTGCGTTTGCATTGCAGTGTGGCCGTGCCCTTACTACATGGAGAAGAACCATCACATAGTCTTTTTTGTTTTTTTTTAGGTTCAGAATGACTGTGTACAAAAACATCTTTCAGGCAAGAACACAAAGAATGTCATATGTCGAGATTTAGCAATTGTCAAAATATGCCAATGTTAATGTAACATTTGCTTCCATTCATTTCCATTCATTACAATAATTACTATGAAATCTGATGGTTTCCTTGTTATCTGAGCTGTTGTCCATCTGTTACGTTTGAACAAATAAATTATCTCTTTTATTTTCTTGATCTATTGTACCCTTTTTTTACTACATTGTGATTATTACCCCATCCAGAGTCTGTTAGAAATATCTTTAGTTATTACATTATATCTTTTTTACTGTAATTCATATATAAAGTCATATAAACTTCATAATAAGTACTGATTACATGATTAACCTCATTATACATTGTAAAATATAAATCAAATTCCTCCAATTTTGATTTGGGTCAATCACAAAATGTTAAAAGTAATTTGCAAGTTAAAACTTAAATTTTTTCCCACTACCCTGGATGCCTTAGGGCTAGGCCACACTGCTGCGTTTTTTTTGCGTTTGCGCTTGCGATTGCGCTTGCGTGCTTTTAAAAAATCATTGAAAACACGGCAACACAAAAAAAACGCGCGTTTTTCGGTGCGATTGCAATTGCGTTTTGCGTTCTGCATTTTTATCGCAATCGCATGCGATTTCCTATACTTATTGAAGAATCGCAAGCGCAAACGCAACAAAATCGCACATGAATCGCATGCGATTGCGATTGCATTGCGTTTGCGTTTCATGTGGCCTAGCCCTTACAACCAGTAAATATGTTTTGTGAAAAATGTAAAAAAACAAAACAGTCAACAGTCAGTGTTTTCATAAAAAATGACTAGCAATCAGTTTACCCACACAGGACGATAAATAGAGAGATTAGATAAAGGTGCATTGGGCCACTTTAACTCTTTTTGGTGTTACTAACTAATAACTTAAAGGGCAAGTCCAGACCCAAAATGAAAACTTACATACAGGTAAATCACCCCCCAAAACCCTAAACGGTAATAGTTCAAAATCTGAAATTTATGTCTAACCTGAAATCCTGCACAATGTCCTGTTGTCCTCCCCTGTTTCTACTTCCTGTTCTTCCAGATAGCACCTGTCAGTTATGGATTTGACAGTTGACATCACAGCCAATGACTGAAGTTAATCCCCTGTCTGCCTCTTCTGAGCATGCCCGGCTCAGTACAGGTTTCTAAATTGCCTCCAAAGCATAGCAGGCATCCAGTAATGAAGTCATAGGACAAACTTTGATATATCACAACATATTTTAACAAGGCCATTCTTTCTAAAGATGTTCTTATGAGGGTGGAGTTGCTTTTTAACTAATAAAACTGAGTCTCGTTTTTGAAATCATCCTGGTTTTTGTTGAAACTGCCAGTTGATCTGCTCCAACCTAGTCCTCCACAACACCTACTGTACTAATAAAGTCTTTATTCCTCCAAATGTTCAAAAGACTTTCTCATTCCCTTTGTTGCCCTTGTCCCCTTTTTGTTATGCCAGACTCCACATCTTCCTTGTGGTCATCTTCAACTTTTACCATGCCTTCCCACCCTGAACTCATTTAGCCATGGACTTTATTTTCAAATTACCCCTTCAAATAAAATGACAACTATCTGCCATGGAACTTGCACCTTTGTTTATTTCACATATCTTTACTTTATATTATAATCTGTGCTGAACATGTTCATCAATCTTTGTAACAATCCCTGAAGTTTGCGTATAATAATGCCATACATACATCTTTGGAAGTTCTTCTTTCTTTTGCATTTTGGCCCAAATCTAATTGTTTCTCTAAAGATTTACCTTTTTTTTGACATCCCATCCCTGCTGCTTAGTTAATATGTCCACCATTTGGTCTGCCCCTAAAAATAATCTACCTTGATACAAAAAGGGGTACACCAGCTACTCAATATTCAGTCGGTGATAGTTTTGTCTGTCTTCCAGAACACCAATGTATGCATCCCTTTACCACCTACGAAGTCATTGGTCCTGCAGATGTTCATCTTGTCTTACCTTCTGGAATGATGTGCAAAAGTTTTTCATGTGTCTTTACTCAAGACAGTTGTAACATCAATTATCTCCTAATTGTTCTCTTACTTCAGTTTTTTTAAATGGTCAACAATAATTTGAGGCGAATAATTCTTTTCTTTATTTAGATTCTTTAGAAGAAGTGCCTGGTTTGCGGAAAGGTTTTTGTTCCTAAAGTACATTCTTGGTTAAGCACAATGACATCCATGCTCCTAGTCAGATTAAAGCTTTCAATAAGAGTCATCCTTTCGAACCTGGCAATAAGGGTCCTAAGGCCCCCATGTGAAGGAAGGGTTACGGTAAGATACTGTAGTTCACTCTGGCTGAAGTGACATGATGCAGTCATGCAAGTCAGCTATCATCAGGCCAGTGTGACACTTGTATAGCGCTCATTTGTAGGTTCCTAGGCTAGGCTTGGTACAGTTTATTCCTATACATTGGTGCTTTGATCTTGTTTGCTTTGACGTTAGGGTCCTACCTTATTTGGTCCATTAGAATAATGGAACAAGCTGTGAAGCAAAGACATGGGTAGCTATTTCTCAAGCTTATCAAAAATATACAGTAGTAATAGGAGGCTTATCCTATTGGCCCACAATGCTCTTTTATTGTAAGCCACTGTATAGATCATTCTCTGGTGCAACAAAATGTACAATTAAAATACTAAAGCATATTTCCTGGTTAAGGGGGCAACATTTCAAATGTATACAGCTTCTTGCAAGCAAGAAGAGAAGGAAGAATTATAAAGACAAAGGACAGATCCGAGACAAAGCAATGGAAATGTAGGGTTGTTCTGCATAGTGGATGGATTTAGACTCCTATAGTTGCTTAGGTTGTTATTTATAGAAACATTGATATTTTAATCCTTGAAGGTTAGAACTGTTTTTTTTACACATGATACACATGAGGACCAGGAAGACAAAAATACATTCAGGGCTATTTAATAAAGGTTCTTATCGTTAAAAATGGTGCTAATTTTGCCCCAACCAATCATTTGCTTTCAAATGTTAAAAATAGATCTGATTGGTTGGGGCAAAATTAGCATATTTTAACGATAAGAACTTTTATTGAATCTCCCTGTTCGTGTGTATTCTGATAAACTAGTTTCAATTATATTCTTTATTGCACTGTAAATGGTAGATGTACACCACTTTTTGCTAACTGTGTTTCATGCATCATAGGAAATACCACTGATACTGGGTAAAATACAACAAATTTTACCTTAACAATGCATTTGTGTGCATGCTATCTACATTCACTGCTCTCCACTATAATTGTGTTCCAGTGCAGATATTGTGGTAATGAACCAAAATGGTGATTTCATGTGTGCCGAAATATCCAATAACAGTGTAGATAGTAAGACCTAGTTCCCACCATCACTATATAAACCACGGTACCTTACCTGCCTCAAACTGAGGGGCTGCACTAGTGGTTCCCCAGCTAGTACTGGTTCCCATTCTTCGGTCTGCCAAACTGTCAAGGCCCTGCCATGGTCTGCCTAGACCCTACTCATGACTCACCTATACCCATCCATCTGATGGTTCCAGGGGCTCCAAAAATTAACCTGGTTATTATTGCAGATTTCCCATTTAACGTTTAAAAAACTGACCACATCTCATATTATGGTGCCTTAGTCTAAGGTGTAGGTACTTATTCTATATTTTAATACACACATGAGCCAATGTTATTTTAGATCTAACATTAATTACAAATTCTTTCTGACTACCAGAGGATCTAGACACAGTACAAGTGTACTATACAGGAAGAAAAAGTAGCACTTCACTGGATAACTTTCCTATTAATACTGTATAAGATAAAGATAAAAAGTAAAAAACAAATCAAATAGAATTTATGCAAACATCCTGAGGCTTCTTGCATTTAATTATTATGAATAAATTTAATGTTAAAATAGATTTCCTTAGTTCTCTATAAATCTTTTCCAGTTTTTGCTGTCACTGTCTTTAGATATAAGGATATAAGGCACATTTACCTTTGGTAAATACCATGGTCAGTATTTACTAATGGAGTAAAAATTAAATTAATTATTTCCTAGAACTAAATACCACAGTCATTAATTAAGGTTAAAAAGCAGCCACATTAGAAGGAGGATCTATTTTTAAGCAACTATATTTATTGACTTGTGAATCCCAAAGTATTGACAGATTTGGGTCAATGTTACAGTTTTATAATAAACTTGTACTAAAATGTCTGCTTTTAGTGCATTACTATAGCCTGAATCCACCCTCTTGTGTTAGATAAAGTTGGTAAATACCAACATGAATACTAATGGCATTAAACAGCCCCAGAATTAATAACATTGGGCCTTGTTGTTGTACCAAAACCATGATGAACATTTACAGGGAGATTCAATAAAATTTCTTATTGTTTAAAATGGTGCTAATTTTGCCCCCACCAATCAGTTATGTAACATTTGAAAGCTTACACTGATTGGTTAGGGCAAAATTAGCACCATTTAAACGATAAGAACTTTTATTGAATAACCCCCTTATTTCTTAAAGATGTGCAGACCCTTTTACAAAGTTTCACCAAGTGTTAGCTTAACATAAGAAGGTATTGAAGCAACAGTCAACTGTGCAGCCACCAAAAGTGGTTATTGTGCTGCAGCTTTTTAGCATGACTTTTTAACACCAGTAAATAGCTGCAGAGGGCAAGACTCAGAGTCACCATCCTGTAATTAAATCCAAGCAAAGGAGTGATTTTGGCTCTTGGTTATGAGCTCCTTCATTAATTGTGGGGCTTTTACTACACTAATTAGAAAAACATTGTATTTATAGATGGTTTACCAACCAAGATATTTGCCACATTTTTTAATGCTCCTTATAATGACAGCTCTCAATGCATTATCGTAAAGGGGTGTACCGTGCACTGTGATAATGAATGTTGTTAGCGCAATGAACCCCCCTGTATTATTAAAATACATTCTTCTTGAAACTACAAATGTTTAATCCTGATGAACATTCCTCTTACAAAATTGAATATTATCTTCATTGTAATAGAAATTATCATTTTTATGGTGTTTCTACAGCATAGAGAAAATATATTAAATGTTAAATGTCAAACAGAACCCTAGACAGGCTCAAAACTAATTATTTCAACAGTTCAATAAAATATTCATCCTGTATCCATCCCTTAATTAGCACAATACGGTACTGAGCAAAAAAGTATATCAGCGATTATATTATGAAAACTCATTATGAGTGTAGAAGTTAGAAACTGTTCCCCTTAACAGAGAGAGAATGTTTTTCTATCTGTCATCAGTTTTATTAGTGTGAATGCAACACAGTGTTGATGTCTTCTCTTAAAGAAGGTCAAATTGAATGAAAATGTTAAATACTGCCATATGGCACCATGAAGTGCTTGTAATTAAATATAATCAAACATGAAACAAATCACATATAAACTGCTAAATAGTAATGGTTAATGGACAAAATGATAGACTTGTCTGCAGATAAGGCAAAAGTCACTTACAGGTTTATTCAATAAAATTTCTCATCGTTTAAAATGTGGCTATTTTGTCCCAACCAATCAGATGTTAGCTTTCAAATGTTAAATAAGATCTGATTGTTTTGGGCAAAATTAGCACCATTTTAAAAATAAGAACTTTTATTGAATCTCCCTGTTAGCGTGTCTAAGCTTTAAAAGAGCTGACACACACACTCATACATCATCACCGACTGATTTAGTCCTGTTAATGGATATTTTATTATTCAATAAGGAATGTCATACTTGTGGAACATTGACTAATGATTAAACATATACCAACGTTTAAAAAAATCATTTCCATATACGTCAGTAATACAGTCAATAACTGGCTCCAGAATTCCAGTGAACTGAAAACGGGGGCAGATGGGCTCATCTATTTGCAGATGTTAGTTCTGGGAGGATCCAATGTTTCTGTCCTGAAAGTCTAATAATAAATAAAAATCAGGTGATTCCCAAGTAGAAATACTGGGTATCTTATATATTTACGTATAAATGTATGTGTTTGTGTGCTAGTTTTCCACTAGATTAGGTAACACCTTGTTATATGGGTCATCATTACATGCATTCTCATTACATGGGTTGTCATTGCATGGGTCGTCATTACATGGGTCCTCATTACATGGGTTGTGTTTACATGGGTCCTCATTAAATGGGTTCACATTACATGGGTCCTCATTAAATGGGTCCTCATTGCATGGGTTCTCATTACATGGTTCCTCATTACATGGTTCCTCATTACTGGGTTCTCATTGCATGGGTCCTTTAAAAAGTGCTTAGACAACACTCATAACTATCACCAACTTATTAGTCTTTATTCAATAATGTTTGTAAACTTTTGTGGAACGTTGACTAATGATATATTCTAACGTAAAATTTAATTTCTATATACAACTCATTAATTTCTATATACTGTACAGTTAGTGTGGTCAATAACTGGCTCCAGATTTCCAGTGAACTGAAAACTGGGGGCAGATGGGCTCATCTCTTATTGCAGTTAGTTCTGGGAGCAATCCAATGGTTCTGTCCTGAAAGTCTAATAATAAGTTAACTCGAATTTCGTATATATCGTAGGCAGCCAGCACACCACTACGCAAAAGTTTCTCTTTTTAATTCTTAGTCAAAAGAATGTACAACATAAATAAAAAGAATAGAACATTGTGAAACAATGCCCCTGACATAATGGGAAAGCAAATAAAAAAAAATGGTAAACTGACGACACTGTGGATCCAGCCAGCGAGCACTATTAAGTCAGCCCTCCAGTTCAGCAAACATTGTTAAGTCAGCCCTCCAGTTCAGCAGCAATGGTAGGGCACCCTCCAGTTTGCCAGCCACTGTTGGGTCAGCCTTTCAGTTCACCAGCCAGTGTTGACTTAAGAACATGTACAACCTTTTTTCCACTCACCTTAAATCTTTCTGTTAACTCTTAAAGTTTTTGTTTCCCTTGATTTTTACCTTGTCATTTATAATTAGTAGATGTTATCACTTTTCATCCCCTTGCTTTCTAATTAGTAAAGAGTCTCCCCACACTGGATTTCAGTAAGATCTTTGATTCAAACAACAAACTTACTGCTCTGCTCAGTGGGAACGATTCCATCAAATTAGGCCAGCGCTCCTTTAAGCCTCCATCAAGCACCTTCTCCCTCCACGCCGAAATACATGAATTCAAGAACAAACCCCCAAAGGGTAGAAAGGAGGCGGGCAGCCGGACTTCAGTAAAATTTCTTCAATCGTTTATTAGGAATCCTTTAAAACCATACATTAGTCTGCAACTAATGTGTAGTGTTGGCTACTAATGTTAAAAATCGATGCAAAAATCAATACAAAAATCAAGTATAAAGTTAAAGTTAAATCCAATTAGTGTTGCAACAGTGTGGCTTTATTAGATCCGTGCAGTATGGTAACGCGGTGGGCGGAGCCTGGAGTGTTCCCATGCTCTTGTTCGTTTGTCTGCAACTTATGTGTAGTGTTGGCTACTAATGTATGGTTTTAAAGGATTCCTAATAAACGATTGAAGAAATTTTACTGAAGTCCGGCTGCCCGCCTCCTTTCTACCCTTTGGGGTTTTGTTCTTGAATTCATGTATTTCGGCCGTGAGGGAGAAGGTGCTTGATGGAGGCTTAAAGGAGCGCTGGCCTAATTTGATGGATATCGTTCCCACCTGAGCAGATGCAGTAAGTTTGTTTGTTTGAATCAAAGATCTTACTGAAATCCAGTGTGGGGAGACTCTTTACTATATTAGAAAGCAAGGCTGGAAAAAGTGATAACATCTACTAATTATAAATGACAAGGTAAAAATCAAGGGAAACAAAAACTTTAAGAGTTAACAGAAAGATATAAGGTGAGTGAAAAAAGGGTGTACATGTTCTTTAAGTCAACACTGGCTGGTGAACTGAAAGGCTGACCTAACAGTGGCTGGCAAACTGGAGGGCTGCCCTACCATTGTCTGCTGAACTGGAGGGCTGACTTAACAATGTTTGCTGAACTGGAGGGCTGACTTAATAGTGCTCGCTGAGCTGGATCCACAGTGTCGTCAGTTTACCATTTTTTTTTTATTTGCTTTCCCATTATGTCAGGGGCATTGTTTCACAAGTTTCTATTCTTTTTATTTATGTTGTACATTCTTTTGACTAAGAATAAAAAAGAGAAACTTTTGCGTAGTGGTGTGCTGGCTGCCTACGATATATACGAAATTCGAGTTAACTTATTATTAGACTTTCAGGACAGAACCATTGGATTGCTCCCAGAACTAACTGCAATAAGAGATGAGCCCATCTGCCCCCAGTTTTCAGTTCACTGGAAATCTGGAGCCAGTTATTGACCACACTAACTGTACAGTATATAGAAATTAATGAGTTGTATATAGAAATTAAATTTTACGTTAGAATATATCATTAGTCAACGTTCCACAAAGTATTACAAACATTATTGAATAAAGACTAAATAAGTTGGTGATAGTTATGAGTGTGTCTAAGCACTTTTTAAAGGACCCATGCAATGAGAACCCAGTAATGAGGAACCATGTAATGAGGAACCATGTAATGAGAACCCATGCAATGAGGACCCATTTAATGAGGACCCATGTAATGTGAACCCATTTAATGAGGACCCATGTAAACACAACCCATGTAATGAGGACCCATGTAATGACGACCCATGCAATGACAACCCATGTAATGAGAATGCATGTAATGATGACCCATATAACAAGGTGTTTACCTAATCTAGTGGAAAACTAGCACACAAACACATACATTTATACGTAAATATATAAGATTACCCAAGTATTTCTACTTGGGTAATCACCTGATTTTAATTTATTATTAGACTTTCAGGACAGAAACATTGGATCCCTCCCAGAACTAACATCTGCAATAAGAGATGAGCCCATCTGCCCCCTGTTTTCAGTTCACTGGAATTCTGGAGCCAGTTATTGACTGTATTACTGACTGTATATGGAAATGATTTTTTTAAACGTTGGTATATGTTTAATCATTAGTCAATGTTCCACAACGTATGACATTCCTTATTGAATAATAAAATTATATCCATTAACAGAGTAAATCAGTCGGTGATAGTTATGAGTGTGTGTGTCAGCTCTTTTAAAGCTTAGACACGCTAACAGGGAGATTCAATAAAAGTTCTTATTGTTTAAAATGGTGCTAATTTTGCCCAAACCAATCAGATCTTATTTAACATTTGAAAGCTAACATCTGATTGGTTGGGACAAAATTAGCACCATTTTAAACGATGAGAACTTTTATTGAATAACCCTGTAAGTGACTTTTGCCTTATCTGCAGACTAGTCTATCATTTTGTCCATTAACCCATTACTATTTTAGCAGTTTATATGTGATTTGTTTCATGTTTGATTATATTTAATTACAAGCACCTTCATGGTGCCATATGGCAGTATTTAACATTTTCATTTCAATTTGACATTCTTTAAGAGAAGACATCAACACTGTGTTTGCATTCACACTAATAAAACTGATGACAGATAGAATAAACATTCTCTCTCTGTTAAGGGGAACAGTTTCTAACTTCTACACTCATAAATGAGTTTTCATAATATAATCCAGCTGATATACTTTTTTGCTCAGTACCGTATTGTGCCTAATTAAGGGATGGATACAGGATGAATATTTTATTGAACTGTTGAAATAATCTAGTTTTGAAGCCTGTCTAGGGTTCTGTTTGACATTTAACATTTAATTATATTTTCTCTATGCTGTAGAAACACCATAAAAATGATAATTTCTATTACAATGAAGATAATATTCAATTTTGTAAGAGGAATGTTCATCAGGATTAAACATTTGTAGTTTCAAGAAGAATGTATTTTAATAATACAGGGGGGTTCATTGCGCTAACACATTCATTATCACAGTGCACGGTACACCCCTTTACGATAATGCATTGAGAGCTGTCATTATAAGGAGCATTAAAAAATGTGGCAAATATCTTGGTTGGTAAATCCATCTATAAATACAATGTTTTTCTAATTAGTGTAGTAAAAGCCCCCACAATTAAATGAAGGAGCTCATTAACCAAGAGCCAAAATCACTCCTTTTGCTTGGATTTAATTACAGGATGGTGACTCTGAGTCTTGCCCTCTGCAGCTATTTACTGGTGTTAAAAAGTCATGCTAAAAAGCTGCAAGCACAATAACCACTTTTGGTGGCTGCACAGTTGACTGTTGCTTCAATATCCTTCTTTATGTTAAGCTAACACTTGGTGAACCCTTTGTAAAAGGGTCTGCACATCTTTAAGAAAATAAGGGGGTTATTCAATAAAAGTTCTTATCGTTTAAAATGGTGCTAATTTTGCCCTAACCAATCAGATGTAAGCTTTCAAATGTTACATAAGTTCTGATTGGTTGGGGCAAAATTAGCACCATTTTAAACAATAAGAACTTTTATTGAATCTCCCTGTAAATTGTTCATCATGGCTTTTGGTACAACAACAAGGCCCAATGTTATTAATTCTGGGGCTGTTTAATGCCATTAGTATTCATTGTTGGTATTTACCAACTTTATCTAACACAAGAGGTGGATTCAGGCTATAGTAATGCACTAAAAGCAGACATTTTAGTACAAGTTTATTTATAAAACTGTAACATTGACCCAAATCTGTCAATACTTTGGCATTCACAAGTCAATAAATATAGTTGCTTAAAAATAGAATCCTCATTCTAATGTGGCTGCTTTTCTAACCTTAATTAATGACTGTGGTATTTAGTTCTAGGAAAATAATTAATGTAATTTTTACTCCATTAGTAAATACTGACCATGGTATTTACCAAAGGTAAATGTGCCTTATATCCTTATATCTAAAGACATGTGACAGCAAAAACTGGAAAAGATTTATAGAGAACTAAGGAAATCTATTTTAATCATTAAATTTATTCATAATTAATTAAATGCAAGAAGCCTCAGGCATGTTTGCATAAATTCTATTTGATTTTGTTTTTTACTTTTTATCTTTATCTTATTACAGTATTAATAGGAAATGTTATCCAGTGAAGTGCTACTTTTTCTTCCTGTATAGTACACTTGTACTGTGTCTAGATCCTCTGGTAGTCAGAAAGAATTTGTATATTAATGTTAGATCTAAAATAACATTGGCTCATTGTGTATTAAAATATAGAATAAGTACCTACACCTTAGACTAAGGCACCATAATATGAGATGTGGTCAGTTTTTTAAACTGTATAATGGGAAATCTGCAATAATAACCAGGTTAATTTTTGGAGCCCCTGGAACCATCAGATGGATGGGTTATAGGTGAGTCATGAGTAGGGTCTAGGCAGACCATGGCAGGGCCTTGACAGTTTGGGCAGACCGAAGAATGGGAACCAGTACTAGCTGGGGAACCACTAGTGCAGCCCCCTCAGTTTGAGGCAGGTAAGGTACCTGTGGTTTATATAGTGATGGTGGGAACTAGGTCTTACTATCTACACTGTTATTGGATCCATTTCTGGCACACATGAAATCACCATTTTGGTTCATTACCACAATATCTGCACTGGAACACAATTATAGTGGAGAGCATGAAATGTAGATATGCATGCACACAAATGCATTGTTAAGGTAAATTTTGTTGTATTTTACCCAGTATCAGTGGTATTTCCTATGATGCATGAAACACAGTTAGCAAAATGGGTGTACCATCTACCATTTACAGTGCAATAAAGAATATAATTGAAACTAGTTTATCAGAATACACACGAACAGGGAGATTCAATAAAAGTTCTTATCGTTAAAATGATGCTAATTTTGCCCCAACCAATCAGATCTTATTTAACATTTGAAAGCTAAAATCTGATTGGTTGGGGCAAAATTAGCACCATTTTTAACGATAAGAACCTTTATTAAATAGCCCTGAATGTATTTTTGTCTTCCTGGTCCTCATGTGTATCATGTGTAAAAAAAACAGTTCTAACCTTCAAGGTATATAAATATCAATGTTTCTATTAAATAACAACCTAAGCAACTATAGGAGTCTAAATCCATCCACTATGCAGAACAACCCTACATTTCCATTGCTTTGTCTCTGGATCTGTCCTTTTGTCTTTTATAATTCTTCCTTCTCTTCTTAAGCTTGCCAAGAAGCTGTATACATTTGAAATGTTGCCCCCTTAACCAGGAAATATGCTTTAGTATTTTTAATTGTACATTTTGTTGCACCAGAGAATGATCTATACAGTGGCTTACAATAAAAGAGCATTGTGGGCCAATAGGATAAGCCTCCTATTACTACTGTATATTTTTGATAAGCTTGAGAAATAGCTACCCATGTCCTTTGCTTCACAGCTTGTTCCATTATTCTAATGGACCAAATAAGGTAGGACCCTACAGTCAAAGCAAACAAGATCAAAGCACCAATGTATAGGAATAAACTGTACAAAGCCTAGCCTAGGAACCTACAAATGAGCGCTATTACAAGTGTCACACTGGCCTGATGATAGCTGACTTGCATGACTGCATCATGTCACTTCAGCCAGAGTGAACCTGACAGTATCTTACCGTAACCCTTCCTTCACATGGGGGCCTTAGGACCCTTATTGCCAGGTTCGAAAGGATGACTCTTATTGAAAGCTTTAATCTGACTAGGAGCATGGATGTCATTGTGCTTAACCCAAGAATGTACTTTAGGAACAAAAACCTTTCCCGCAAACCAGGCACTTCTTCTAAAGAATCTAAATAAAGATAAAGAATTATTCTGCCTCAAATTATTGTTGACCATTTAAAAAAACTGAAGTAAGAGAACAATTAGTAGGAGATAATTGATGTTACAACTGTCTTGAGTAAAGACACATGAAAAACTTTTGCAATCCTCATTCCAGAAGGTAAGACAAGATGAACATCTGCAGGACCAATGACTTCGTAGGTGGTAAAGGGATGCATACATTGGTGTTTCTGGAAGACAGACAAAACTTATCACCGACTGAATATTGAGTAGCTGGTGTACCCCTTTTTGTATCAAGGTAGATTATTTTTAGTGGCAGACCAAATGGTGGACATATTAACTAAGCAGCAGGGATGGGATGTCAAAAAAAAGGTAAATCTTTAGAGAAACAAATTAGATTTGGGCCAAAATTGCAAAAGAAAGAAGAACTTCCAAAGATGTATGTATGGCATTATTATACGCAAACTTCAGGGATTGTTACAAAGATTGATGAACATGTTCAGCACAGATTATACATATAAAGTAAAGATATGTGAAATAAACAAAGGTGCAAGTTCCATGGCAGATAGTTGTCATTTTATTTGAAGGGGTAATTTGAAAATAAAGTCCATGGCTAAATGAGTTCAAGGGTGGGAAGGCATAGGTAAAAGTTGAAGATGACCACAAGGAAGATTGCGTGGAGTCTGGCATAACAAAAAGGGGACAAGGGCAACAAAGGGAATGAGAAAAGTCTTTTGAACATTTGGAGGAATAAAGACTTTATTAGTACAGTAGGTGTTGTGGAAGGACTAGAGGTTGGAGCAGATCAACTGGCAGTTTCAAATCAAAACCAGGATGATTTCAAAACCGAGACTCATGTTTATTAGTTAAAAAGCAACTCCACCCTCATAAGAACATCTTTTAGAAAGAATGGCCTTGTTAAAATATGTTGATATATCAAAGTTTGTCCTATGACTTCATTACTGTATGCCTGCTATGCTTCTGGAGGCAATTTAGAAACCTGTACTGAGCCTGGGCATGCTCAGAAGAGGCAGACAGGGGATTAACATTCAGTCATTGGCTGTGATGTCAACTGTCAAATCCATAACTGACAGGTGCTATCTGGAAGAACCAGGAAGTAGAAACAGGGGAAACAGGACATTGTGCAGGATTTCAGGTTAGACATAAATTTCAGATTTTGAACTATTACCGTTTAGGGTTTTGGGGGGTGATTTACCTGTATGTAAGTTTTCATTTTGGGTCTGGACTTGCCCTTTAAGTTATTAGTTAGTAACACCAAAAAGAGTTAAATGTGGCCCAATGCACCTTAAATTTATCCAGTGATTGGGAAACTGATTGCTAGTCATTTTTTATGAAACCACTGACTGTTTGACTGTTTTTGTTTTTTTTTACATTTTTCACAAACATATTTACTGGTTGTAAGGGCTAGGCCACACTGAAACGCAAACGCAAATGCAATCGCAATCGCATGCGATTTCATGTGCGATTTTGTTGCGTTTGCGCTTGCGATTTCTTCAATAAGTATAGGAAATCGCATGCGATTGCGATTAAAAATGCAGAACGCAAAACGCAATTGCAATCGCACCGAAAAACGCGCGTTTTTTTGTGTTGCCGTGTTTTCAATGATTTTTTAAAAACGCAAGCGCAAGCGCAATCGCAAGCGCAAACGCAAAAAAAACGCAGCAGTGTGGCCTAGCCCTAAGGCATCCAGGGTAGTGGGAAAAAATTTAAGTTTTTAACTTGCAAATTACTTTTTAACATTTTGTGATTGACCCAAATCAAAATTGGAGGAATTTATGATTTATATTTTACAATGTATAATGAGGTTAATCTATGTAATCAGTACTTTATATATGAAGTTTATATGACTTTATATATGAATTTACAGTAAAAAGATATAATGTAATAACTAAAGATATTTCTAACAGACTCCTGGATAGGGGTAATAATCACAATGTAGTAAAAAAAGGGTACAATAAGATCAAGAAAATAAAAAGAGATAATTTATTTGTTCAAACGTAACAGATGGACAACAGCTCAGATAACAAGGAAACCATCAGATTTCATAGTAATTATTGTAATGAATGGAAATGAATGGAAGCAAATGTTACATTAACATTGGCATATTTTGACAATTGCTAAATCTCGACATATGACATTTCTTTGTGTTTCTTGCCTGAAAGATGTTTTTGTACACAGTCATTCTGAACCTAAAAAAAAACAAAAAAGACTATGTGATGGTTCTTCTCCATGTAGTAAGGGCACGGCCACACTGCAATGCAAACGCAATCACACGGAATCGCATGCGATTTCATGTGCGATTTTTTTCGCAGCACACCCGAAAACGCGCAGCAGTGTGGCCTAGCCCTAAAGGCCAAATATTTAAATGTGTTGAATAAAACTGTTAAATTAGGAAAACAACCCAATTTTAAAGGTCAAAACACAGAGAACATTAATAGAAAGAATTATTGAACATACCAGAAATATAAATCATACAAAATAAATGATCCAAATTATAGAAACAAAAAATCGAAATTTTTTCTTGTGGGAAAACAAAATAGGTTTCAGTCTTGGCAATAGTTAAACTGCACGAGTGCAAAGGTGATTTAGATTCTCAATGGATATTTTTGTTGAACATGTCGTCCCTTTTGGTGTGAATAACAATGTCTCATAAAATTAATTCATCTAGATGTTTTTTTTTCTTTATGAACACTGGTGACACTAATAATATCAGGGTGATGCTACGAGAGCCACTATTGCTCCTCTCTGCAAACGCACCTTAGATTTAAAATGACAATAACGATCCAGCGCATTGTGACAAATGTGTCACTATTGACATATTACAACATACAATATTGACGCAGCTGCTGAAAACTCCATATTAAAGTCTAGATTAACTGTTATAACATCATTTAGCAAAACTTTAATGCCAGCTTTTTAAATGCTTTTTTGGTCTGCCTGTAAGACATTAACTATTATTAGTTATTCACAAGGATATAAGAAAATGTAAATATAAGGATATAAGATTAAATACAGCATATATTATTAATAGCCTTCAAAATGTATAGGGAGGAAATAATGCATTAGGAATATTATTTACCCAATAATCGACTTGGAAGTTCCGTTATATATTCTTGCACAATTGAATTCCCATAGTGCTGATGTTTGGTTTCAAGTTCAGTGTAAAATAAATCACTATTTTTACAAATAAAAATATATATTTATTTAGAAAAAACATACCTATGTATTTTACACATTTTATTTTAAAAAAATCGATTGATAACATTTTTGATGTTTGATCAAATCAATTGATTTTATATATAAACTAGCAAAATTCCCACGCTTCGCAGCGGAGATGTATTCAAATAACCTTTTTAGTAAGAAAGCAATAATGTATCAAGATTGCTGTAATCACTCGGCACTTGATAAATTAAAGAAAGACAATTCAATAAGCTTTACGATAATGCAACACTCATTAACTTTAATTTAATATTATATTTTTTATTCAACTACGAAATTTTGGTGAAAATAACCCCCACCACCCCTCCCCGTCTGCCCCCAATACCCCCCACTATTCCTCTCTGTCCACCCTCCAAACCCTTCCCCTTACACCTCAGCCAGTCCCCGCACACACCCTGAATTTTTGGTAAAAATCGGTCCAGCCGTTAGTGTGCTGGAGTTCAAAATACTATTCCCCCCCCATTCACCCCCACCCTAAAAAAAATATTTTGTTAACCTTTTACTGGTAAAGGAGTATATGCATACACAATTTGGTTGAAATCGGACCAACCATATAGATTTGTATAGCTTGTAAGCTAGGTAACCATAAGTCTGTGCAATGTCAGATACTCACCGTTACAGGTGGAATTTTGAAACGAAACCTGCTTAACTTTTGTAAGTAAGGTGCAATGATATATCTGTTGTATTCAAATAGATCAACTGGACTTGAAATGTAGTTCTTGAAGACGTTTCGCTACTACATTTCAAGTCCAGTTGATTATTGAATACATAGAATACCCATGACCTGGATTAATGAGAACCTTCACAAGCATAAGGTGCAATGGATGAGCCTGCCAAATTTAAGCCATCTGCCTCCATGGCAAGTTGGAGAATTAGTGATGAGTGAGTGAGTGAGTGAGGGCTTTGCCTTTTATTAGTATAGATTCTGCCATTTCAGGCAAAATGTTTCCCAGAAGCAGCAGAAGGGGCTGGACTGGATTTCACGTCATTGATTGGCTGACACTCAATAAGTATATTTAGGAGCTGATTTGAGACATTTTAACCCAGCGAGCTCTAGGTTTGGGGAGATTTCATGCAGCATCTTCATTATTGCCCATTTAGATGTTCCTTCCACGGAAGCAGCAGAAGGCAGCCTGAGGCGGGGGGGAACTCCACTGTGCATGCCAGAAACCGGAGCCAAAGCTAGAGGCGGTAAGGGATAACACCAGGAAAAGGCTTGGGGGAGGGGGCATTTCTGTTGGATGGATGAAATGTCTGTATATGTGTGTGAACTACTACTCAGATGATCTGGGTTAAGAATCTGTCTACACAAGTCTCTGTATTTGTTGTGCTGATATTTTTTATTATTAAGCACACCACATATACACCACACCACTGGAAATGGGTTAGGTTTACTCTAAACTATTTCATTTTTCATTTTCACTCTGGGTAAAATTCTCGGATTGTCTGATCAATTTGATCAGTGTCAAAACATGTCAAAGCATCACGTTTGGGGACATACTGTATAGTGATTAATATGGTAAAACTTATGCCTTGGTCAAATGCTTTGATGGTCCCAATTCACTACTCCTGTACATTTTTCTGTTATATAAAATTTATATTAATGTGTGCTTGTGAATTCCCTTTATTAAGATCAGCATAAAAATGACAAGCCCTGGGGCTTTTTGCACTCAGTCTTAAATTTGCAATATCAGAAAGTGTTACAGCTTATTACAAACTTTGTACTGCTTAGAAATTTCTCCCATAAATTAAAATGTTGTTCAGGGTCTAGTAGTTAATAATTATGCTCCAATATGTGTTATACATGTAAAATAAAATCAAGTAAATAAAAATACAGTACAGTATTCATCACAAAGACACTAAAGCTATTGTAAGCAGCAAATGTGTACATCACAGCCCAATTCGGTGTCAAATGGAAATATGTACAAGGTTTACCTGGTTTGAGACTTTAACTATGGATTCTTCAATTGAAAACTGGTTGGTTTTAACTATTGACAAAATTTTGATAAAGAACTACTGAAATGTTGTGGTTTCTCCATGGAATTCAAAACCAGGGACAAACTACCGGAAAACTACCGGAAAAACAAACCATAGGTTTGTGCATTCTTACTACTAGTAATATATTTCTTCATCAAGCTATTGAAAATATTTAGTGATGTTCATTGGCTTCATAAATGTCCCAGGCATGAACTGGAACAAGGTGTGCACCATGGATTTTGAATTTGATTCATGGTGTCTTAAAGGGCATGTACACCTCAAAACTAAAATGTAACCCCATACTGGCCCCACTGTGTAGTTTAAAAAAATCCTTACCTTACATCTCTGCTCCAAATCGTTCTCCTGCTGTGGCTTTTCAAAGTCCAGGAAAGTGAAGAGTAGGAGCTGTCAGTGAGTCATCTGGTGCCTGTTTCTCAGTTTCAGCCAATCACAAATGAGTGATTGGCAGCCTTTCACCCAATCACAAATGTGGCTGCCGGTCTGGCCCCTGTTTGCAACTTCCTGCAAACATGGAGCCGGGAAGTATAAGGGCTGTAAGTATCAATCGAAACATTTTTTAGAAGAAATATATTGGCGGTTGGGGGTGAGCAGGGGGTGCCTACCTTATACTAAAATTTTCTTTTCAGGGTGGACATGCCCTTTAAGGGGTAGCACCAACATTTATTATTTTGTGTGGAATGAGAGTGTGCTTATCTCTCTGGTGGAGATTAGAGATGTCCGAACTTCGAAAAATCCGGTCCGCGCGAGGATCCGCGGATTTTCGAAAAAATCCGTAAATTCGAAAATCCGCGAGCGGACCCGTTAAAACGTATTAAAATGAAAGTTCGGCAAAATCCGCATTAAAAGTGGTCTAAATAGCCTTGGTAATGTTAACTTAATCACTCAGGGACCTGGGTAATGTCCTTAGAAACACGTATCAATGCCTACAATACCTAAAAATTACAGTCCGCTAGCGAGAACAGTATTTTTCGAAAATACGAGGATTTCCGTAAAAACGAGGATCTCCGTAAAACCGAGGATTTCCGTAAGTCCGCGAATCTCCGTAAAAACGAGGATTTCCGTAAAAACGAGGATTTCCGTAAAAACGAGGATTTTCGTAAAGACGAGGATTTCCGTAAAAACGAGGATTTTCGTAAAAACGAGGATTTCCGTAAAAACGAGGATTTTCGTAAAAACGAGGAACCGGAACTTCCTGCCTATCAAAATGGCCAGTGCTGCAAGGCAACTATATGCCCTGAACTACCTCCTGCTCAGGGGGTATGATGATTTCCCCCCTGGCACCCATCATGTGCGGCGCCGGAGGCGCAGAATAATGGAGGGGCTACAGCGCCGCATCCTGCGACGCTTCGGATACCAGACCACTGTCTCTACCCTCCAGAGACAGTGGTCAGACCTCAAGAGGCAGAGGCCTCAATATGTGGCTGCCGTTCGGCAAATGATAGAAGGCAAGTATACTTTTTATTATATTACTGTATTATAATACGTAGTAAAATATTTTAATTCACTTCTGACAAAAACATATTTATATATATATATGTTTTTAAAAACATCAATAATCCTTAAATTTGGCTTGAGAGAGAGAGAGAGATCCAAGTTCTTTGTATTTCTCATTCACTGGTTATTATTACATTATTATTATTCTTGTATTATTCAATATCAGCCCTATTTAAAGGGTAAGTAAAGTCAAAAAATAAATCACTGAAAAGTGACTTTATTTAACATAACACCTATAAATTCAAAATGATACCCACACATAGACACCAAATGGTGGCCCCCACCCTTCCATTTCCATGGCAGGCTTATTTAAAGGCTAAGTAAAGTTAAAAATGAAATCGATCATTAAATTGATTTCTTTTTATCTTATAAATGCACACTGAACCCACATAGACACAGTAAACACACTTTGGCCCACCCTTTATAGTTACATGGCGCCTATTTGAAGGGAAAGTAAAGTCAAAAATAAAATGTTGATCAATTATTAAAATTGATTTATACACTCCAAAATTAAAAATGTGTGGTTACCCACAAAATCTATACAGAACAAGTACACCAAGCTACTGATGCTCCCTACACCCAACCAACTTTTCCCTTTCCGTGGCTACAATACACACAATAAAAATATAAGTACTTAGCCAGAATAAGGTATGAAATCATTGCCATAGAAATATGATTGACTTTTAAAGAAACTAAATATTGGCTTATTTAATCTGTATTTTCAAGCAGATTCAAAGTATATAATTAAATATTTCCTTTAGATATATCATTCATTATGTATTTTTTTATTTTAATTTGCAGGGGAATCTTCCTCGGATACCCCACCCCCACCACCGTCCCCGCCAGAGGAAGAATGTAAGTGCAGCCTATTGAAAAAAAAAACATTTTTCTAAATCTTTCATTTGTCCAAGGCCACCTACAGCGCACACGAGCCCTCCAGAAACAAGCGCGTGTTTCCGGTGTGCTCATGGTATTGCCATGTGAGTGCAGTACGATAGCATAATTGTGCAAAAATTGAGGATCACATTAATTGTGCCACACTATTGTGTGCTTTTAACACGTTGATATGTCCAAGCCCTTTATCCAATGTTTGCATAATTTTTGACAACTTCTCGGAATTGTTTTAGTAAATGTATTTGAACATTTAATGACAGTGAGAGGTTAAATAAATTTCTTTTTTTTTTAGCACTACCACAACTAGCCCTCAGGCTACGGGCAGCCCATGCCCCCTCCGGGCAGTCCCTTGCCCTCCGGGCTCACCATCGCCCCCACCGGGAGTCCACCGCCCCAGAAGAGGAGGAACCGGGGACCAGCCAGACACACGTAAGTGCATCCTAAGCAATTTTTTAATCTTTTTATTGACCTTGATTGTCAGCAAATATTAGTGAAATATCATTGATAATTAATTGAATTATTATTTACTGATAAAAATTTTCGAAAATAAAAAGGAAACAAATCTATTAATTTGGCGAGAGACAGAGCTTCTCATTTCTCATTCCCATTATTGTCCCCAACTCCCCATTGTTTGGGCTGTATCTTGTCCTCGTTTTTAAGCTTAAGTCACGAAATTCGGTCCAAACGTCCAAAATTATCCAAGAAATGTTCACTACATAGCCTTTTAGGAAATGTTCAAAATATAATGATTGGAGGGATTGTGAAATAAAACATTTAGAAAAAGGACAGACGCTCACCCTAAGACCAGAGGTCCTCCACCCTCTCCAGCCCCTCCAGCACCTCCTGCCTCTCCAGTCACTCTGGCGGCCATGCTTGAGAATCGTAAGTAAATCATATCTAACGTTAATGAAATGTTATATACAAGACTATTAATATCTGTATTTTCCCAGTGTAAAATCCACGCTACATGATGCAACATTGGGTCTGTGGGTTTGACAATGCTTTTATGGGGCTGCACACTTCCAAAAAATTTGTATGTAGCACAGGCCTAGTGATACAAAACCAAGATGTGTCTGATACAATTAGCAATAAACGTAATGTTTTAAGCCAGCATTACCCTGCTGTTTATCAGTGATCCCCCATGATGCAATAATATCGCTTTAAGTGGAAGTTCAGTGATATATATATACTTTTAAGGAAAAAAAGCAGTATTTATCCATCCCAATTACCTTAATCTGCCCATTCAGCAATCAGCATGTGTCTGTGTAAATAAATGCAACGGAAATAATGACTTCCTGTTTGCAGGACCCCTAATAGAGACCGTTATGGTCTTGCCCTTGACCCAGCGCCTGGGTTGATTCAGTTGCTCAGTAGAGATCTGAGCCTGTGTAACCCATCCAAAGCCAATCAGTAGAAATCACTGTTACCATAACTAGGTATGCATAATATAAACTAAGAATTTTAGAAATAATGATATCTTATACTGAGTTTCCTTTTATCACATACCGCAAAATTATAGCATTGCAGTACCATGTATGTGTAAGTAGTTATCAGGTGCAAAATTGCATCTACCGCATGTGTGCTTTAGGAAATGTGCTGAACATCTCTCATTCTCTCAATATCTTCCTCCACAGAACTACAGAGCATGCGGACGGGAGATGCGCACATGGTGCGGCGCCTGGACCGCCGCTGGACCGCCGCCGACCAGACTGGAGAGGAGGGCACCCCAGTAACCCCCTTTTTTTTGTTTGTTTATTTTTTTGTAAATATTTTTTTTTTAAATTTCATATATATATATAAACAGTTCTGAAAAAAAAAATGTTTTTGGGCTTTATTTTTCGATATATCAAATATTCAGATAGATTCATAATCAATTTTATTTGAAAAATTACAATACACATATCTATTAGCTAGCTATATGTCTGGTACTTATAATTGTATATAACTTACCATTAATGCCATTACACACACCACATTGGCCACATTCCCCTATATAGTTTGCACCAACAAGGAAAGAAGGCGATGGGGTACTGGTTACATAATGTCCACTGCGGTTTGCCACCATTGGGGCCAGGCAGCTTGGCCCCACGGACATACCCTCACCCCTTGGTACTCTCCCTCAAGATATGCATCATGCTCGGAAGCAGGTGAAAGGGTAATGCTCTGTAGAACAGCAGATTGAGTTACAGCAGGCCCATGAGTTTGCCACCATGTTGTGGGGCAGGCAAGCTTGGCCCACTGGACATACCCCTCACCCCATTGCTACTCTCCTCAGAGTTGCATCGTGCAAGGAAGCAGGTGAAAGGGTAAGGCTTCGTAGGAACAGCACCATGTGTTAGAGCAGGCCCACTGATTTGCCCATTATGTGGGGCCAGGCAGGTTGGCCCCACTGGACATACCCCTCACCCCATTGGCTACTCTCCCTCAAGATATGCATCGTGCTAGGGAAAGCAGGTGAAAGGGTAAGGCTTCGTAGGAACAGCAGCATTGAGTTACAGCAGGCACCTGCAGTTTGCCACCATTGTTGAAGAGCCAGGCAGGCTTGGCCCCACTGGACATACCCCTCACCCCATTGGCTACTCTCCCTCAGAGGGCATCGTGCAAGGGAAAGCAGGTGTGAAAGGGTAAGGCTTCGTAGGAACAGCACCATTGAGTTACAGCAGGCCCACTGCAGTTTGCCCACCATTATTGTGGGGCCAGGCAGGCTTGGCCCCATGGACATACCCCTCACCCCATTGGCTACTCTCCCTCAAGATATGCATCGTGCTAGGGAAAGCATGGTGAAGGGTAAGGCTTCGTAGGAACAGCAGCATTGAGTTACAGCAGGCACACTGCAGTTGCACCCCTTGTGTGAAGAGCCAGGCAGGCTTGGCCCCACTGGACATACCCCTCACCCCATTGGCTACTCTCCCTCAGAGTATGCATCGTGAAGGGAAAGCAGGTGTGAAAGGGTAAGGCTTCGTAGGAACAGACAGCATTGTTACAGCAGCACACTGCAGTTTGCCACCATTGTTAAGAGCCAGGCAGGCTTGGCCCCACTGGACATACCCCCACCCATTGGCTACTCTCCCTCAGAGTATGCATCGTGCAAGGAAAGCAGGTGAAAGGGTAAGGCTCTAGTAGGAACAGCGCATTGAGTTACAGCAGGCACTGCAGTTTGCCACCATTGTTTGAAGAGAGGCAGGCTTGGCCACTGGACAATACCCCTCACCCCATGGCTACTCTCCCTCAGAGTATGCATCGTGCAAGGGAAAGCAGGTGAAAGGGTAAGGCTTCGTAGGAACAGCACCATTGTTACAGCAGGCCACTGCAGTTTGCCACTTGTTGAAGAGCCAGGCAAGCTTGGCCCCACTGGACATACCCCTCACCATTGGCTAGGTCTCCTCAAGGTTATGCATCGTGCTAGGGAAAGCAGGTTGAAAGGGTAGTTCAGGAAGGAACAGCACATGTGTTACAGCGGCACTGCAGTTGCAACCTGTTGTGGGGCCAGGCAGGCTTGGCCCCACTGGACATACCCCTACCCATGCCTACTCTCCTCAGAGTATGCATCGTGCAGGGAAAGCAGGGGAAAGGGTAATGCTTCTGAGGAAAGCACATTGAGTTACAGCAGCACAGCAGTTTGCCACCATGTTGAAGAGCCAGGCAGGCTGGCCCACTGGACATGAGTATGTCTCGGCCAGGCAGATGACCCAGGCTGAAAACATTAGCCACAGAGTAGCTGTTGCGGCTGTATGATGGTCAGAGTAGGTGACACCAACAAAGGTGCCTCATGGAGAGAGAACGAAGATCAAATATGGAGTACTGCTCTCGGGCCAGGCAGGATGACCCAGAGCGAAAACATTAGCACATAGTAGCTGTTGCGGCTGTATGAGATGGCAGAGTAGGTCACCACAAAGGTGCCTCATGGAGAGAGAGAACGAAGATCAAATATAGTGAGTACTGCTCTCGGGCCAGGCAGGATGAACCCAGAGCTGAAAACATTAGCACAGAGTAGCTGTTGCGGCTGATGAGATGGTCAAGTAGGTGACACCACAAAGGTGCCTCATGGAGAGAGAACGAAGATCAATATGGAGTACTGCTCTCGGGCCAGCAGGATAGACCCAGAGCTGAAACATTAGCCCAGAGTAGCTGTTGCGGCTGTATGAGATGGTCAGAGTAGGTGACACCAAAAGGTGCCTCATGGAGAGAAACGAAGATCAAATATGGAGTACTGGCTCTCGGGCCAGGCAGGATAGACCAGAGATTGAAACATTGTACGAGTAAGCTGTTGGGCTGTATGAGAGTATGTCAGAGTATGGTGAACCCCAAGGTGCCTCATGGAGAAGAACGAGAGTCAAATATGGGTACATGCTCTCGGCCAGGACGGGATTGACCCAGACTAACATATCCACAGAGTAGCTGTTGCAGGCTGTATGAGGATGGTCAGAGTAGTGACACCAAAGTGCGTCATGGAGATAGACAAAGATCAATATGGAGTACTGCTCTCGGCCAAGTAGGATCGACCCAATCTTAGAAAAATTAGCCACAGAGTAGCGTTGTCGCTGAGCATTTGTTATTTCATAACCTGAATGCAGTTGAGTAGAGCAAGGTAGGACCATATATGGCCCTGCAATAAGTAAAAATTAGCCCATTGCCAAGCTATAACTGGCATCAGCCTAAGCCTCTATGTGGAAAATTGAGGGGAGAGCAGAGGGTGGCCACGGGCAGGAGGCTTCAGGTCACGGGCCAATCAGCTATAGGGTGTGGTATTGAGTAATGTGATCCACGCCTCATTCATCTTGAGGAATGTAGGCGGTCCACATTCGTCAGTGGAGAGACGGGTCCTCCTCTCCGTTTACAACACCCCCTGTTCGCTGGCGGGGTCCTCCCGAAAGAACACACTGGATGAAGGCATGAAAGGACCTCGATGGCATACTGTGCCAATCGTGCCAGATATTCAAGACCTCGCCACACCCAGTAGTCCCATGAATCTCAGTCTCTGATGTGGCTACACGGGCCTGTGATTCCTTCATTAGTCGGTGACCTGGCGGACTGAGGGTGTTGCTCTGGTGGGAGTGCATGGATGGGCCTGGGCGAACTGTGGCCTGGAGAACACCTGAAGTGGCCCCCGCGTGAGGCCGCCTCCAGTAACTGCTGCTCCTCCTTTCAGGAACCCAGGGGGCACGTGAGCCCTGTGTGTCCCACATCAGGTTGCTGTAGGCCTGCCAGCCACCTGGGACAGGAGAAACAGAGGGCAACGTAGCAGTGTTGCCTCTAGTGCTGCATTCTACCTTCCATCTGAACGGGGCTAAAATCCGACGACTTTACACTTGAGAAGAGGGGTAGAGAGAAGTGGGGGAAAAAAAGGAAAGAAAAGAAGGGAAGATGAATGGATAAAAAAAAGGTAAGAGGAGGAGGGGGGGGAGGGGGGGGAGGTGGATGGCGGGGAGGGAGGGGGGGGGAGGGTGGGCGAGGGAAAGGCGGGGGGAGGAGAGGAGGGAAGGTAGGGGGGGGGGGGGGGGGGAGGGGGGGGGGGGGGAGGTGAGAGGGGGGGGGGGGGGGGGAGAAAGGGTTGGGGGGGGGGGGGGGAGGGCGGAGGGGGGGGGGGGGGGGAAGTTTTTTTTTATGAAGTTTTGGTTTTATTGGTTTTTTTTTATAATTGTCTTTTTTGTTTTAGATTGGTATAATTATTTTAGTTTCATATAAGAGGAAGGAGGAGGGGGGAGGGTGAGGGCGGGAGCTGGGGGAGCGGGGGGGCGTAGGGAGGAGGGGCGGGGGGGGGAGGGGGGGGGGGGGGCGGGGAAGAGGGGGGGGGGGGGGGCAGGGCGGGGGTTCGGGAGGGGAGAAGGTGGTGAGGTGGGGGGGGGGGGGGGGGTGGGGGTGGGGGGGGGGGGTGGGGGGGGGGGGAGGAAGGGGGGGAGTGGGAGAGGGAGGTTCGTAGGTGGAGGGGGGGAGAGGGGAGGGAGTGAGGGAGTGGGGGGAGATAGGGGGGGGGGGAGGGGGGGGGTGTGGCAGGGGGGGGGAATAGGCGGGGGGGAGAAGGGAGCGAGGGGGAGGGGGGATAGGAGAGTGGGTGGGGGGGGTGAAGAAGGGAGATGGGGAGGGAGGGGGTGGGGGGGAGGGGGGGAAGACACGCTTGGGGGGGGGAGGGGGAGGGAGGGGTGGGACGGGGGGGGATGGCGAGGGGGGAAGAGGGGGGAGGGGGGGGGGGTGGTGAGGTGGGGGATCGTATAGGGGAGAAGGGAGAGGGGGAGTAAGGGGGGGGGGGGAGGGTGGGGGGGGGGGGGGGAGGTGGGGGGGAGAGGGGGGAGGTGTGACTGGAAGGGAAGGGGGGCGGGGGGGGGTGGGGGGGAGAAAAAAGAGGGAGGGGGGGGGTGGGGGGGGGGGGGCGGGGGGAGCGGAGGGAGGGGGGCGAGGGTAAGAAAGCGGGGAGTAAGGGGTGGAGGGGGGCGGGAAACGGTAGGAGTGGGGGTGGGGATGGGGGGGGAGGGGGGAGCGGGCGTAAAGGGGGGGGGGGGGGGGGGGAAGGGGGAGCCGGGGAGGGGGGTGTGTGAAATGGAAGAGGGAAAGGGGGGCGGGGGTGGGGAGGGGGGGGGGGGAGGGGGGGAGGGAGGGGAGGGGGCGGTGGGAGGAGGGGGGGGGGTGGGAGGGGGGGAGTGGAGTATGTGAGGGGAGGGTGGGAGGGGTGGAGGGAGGGGAGGGTAGGGGGCGGGGGGAATGGGGGGGGGGGATGGAGAGGAGAACAGGGGGGGGGGGGAGGGGGGGGCGGGATGGGTAGGTGGGGGTTGAATGGGGGTGGGGTGGGGGTGGCGTTTGTTTGTTTTTTTACTGCTCCTCTCTTTGATGGCCTTAATCCGGGGTCCTTGCGAAAGGCATTGCAGCATGAAAGAGGCCCATGCGCCGCACAAATGCCTGCCGCAGAGGACCCCATGTCCTCGATGTCACTGAGGACAGTAGTGTCGGGCTCAACCTCTCCCCAACACGAATGACATGTGGTACTTGGGAGGGTTGAGATGTCCCCCTAGAGGAATGCCCCATTTCCCCTTGGTCCAGGTCACCTAAATCCCCCTCCTATCATCGGACGGCATGCTCGCACAGTGATGTTCGGGCTCGGAAAGCATCACGGTTGTCGGCGTCTCCTCTCATTCCAGTGCCTGCTGCCGACAGCGAGTGGCCGTCGAGATGCCGGCAGAGTGTGCCTCAAGGAGGAACACCAGTGGGATGGTATCCGCAATGGTGGCATCATGCGGCTTACCATCCTGGTGGCCTCCTCAATGGCGCGAGCACACGGCAGGCATCTCAATCAGCAGCCACTGCCGTGGGTAACAGCAAACCCAGGCCCCAGAGCCTGATCTTGCCTCGTACTCGTACAAGTAGTATATGATGGCTCGCCTCTGCTGGAGCAGCCTCAGCAGCATCATAAGACTAGATGTTCCAGGGGGTGGGGGTGTCACAAATCAGGCGGTTCGCGGCAGACCATTCTGCTAATGAAACTCGGCCAGACGAGCTGTGGCCGTGTATGACCGCCTGAAGTGGACTGGACACCCTCCTAGCCATCACTCAGTACCTCTGGAGACCAGGGTACTTGGTGAGGAACCGCTGGACGACCAGGTTGAGAACGTGTGCCAGGCAAGGAACATGTGTGACTCTGCCCATGCGAAGGGCAGACAGGATATTGGTGGCATTGTCACACACGACCTTGCCTATGAGAGGTGGTGGGGGTCAGCCACCTCTCAACCTGCCCTTGCAGTGCTGCCAGCAACTCGGCCCGGTTGTGGCTCCTATCACCGAGGCACACAAGCTGCAACACTGCATGGCACCGTCTGCCTGGCACGAAGCATAGGCTCTGGGGGGGCACGGAGCTGTCCGGGAAGAGGGCTCACCGGATGAGGAGGGGGGGGTGGAGACTGGGTATCACCAATGCGTGGTGGTACCACCATCTCCCCACTTGCGCTCCGTGCCGCGTCTCTGCCGGCTCCAGAGTGACCCATTGGGCGGTAAAGCACATACGCCCCTGGCCGTGCTTGCTGGGACACGCGTCCATAGTAATGTGGACACACTTGCCCACACTGTGGTCCAGCGAAGCAGATATATTGCCCTGCAGATGGTCGTGCAGGGCTGGTACTGCCTTCTGGGCAAAGTACCTACGGCCAGGGACCTGCCAATGTGGGGTGCCAATGGCCACAAACTCCCTGAACGCTGCACTGTTACCAGGCTGAAAGGTAGCAGCTGCAACCGCCAGGAGTTGGCTAAGCCGGCAGTGAGACGCTGGGCTTGGTGGGTGACTGGGGGGGGGACAGTTTCTGCCTCCGCTCCAACAACTGGGAAGAGAGACCTGCCTTTAGGACGCTCAGCAGCAGTGTCAAGAGGCCTCCTAACACCGCGTGCTGGGGCCAAAGGCTGCCTTCCTCCCAACTTCCACCGAGGGAAGCAGCTGATGGGGCCGGAGGGGGAGGAGGAGGAACGGTGGCTACCTGGGCACGAGGTTAGGGAAACGTGTGGGTGCCTGCACGTTCCCTGTCCGGCTCCCACCGGGCAAGGGGGCAGAATTCATATGCCTCCTCATGAGTAGAGGAGGGGCCAAAAGTGATGTGGTCTTCCCACGGCTAACACGTTGCAGGCACAACTTGCACACTGCAACTGTGCTGTCACCTGGAGCCAGTGAGAAGAACTCCCACACCGCTGAGCACCGACACGACTCGGAGCAGAGGTCACCGTGCTGTGGGGCACTGGCACCCAGATCTCATTGGTGCCGGACCTCCACGTGGCACCACATAGGTGCACTGCCTCTGCCCCGGCCCCTGCCCCCAGTCCTGCCTGGGTTCAGGATCGTGCTCATGCTTGAGGGACATCCCTCAGAGACACTATCCTCCTCCTCTCTCACAGAGGGCACCCATGGACGATCGGTGACCTATGTCCACTTCCACCTCCTCAATACTGGAGGCTGATCACTAACAGCAGCAGCATTGGAACCTCACCCCCTGCATTAGTTCCCTGGCTGCTCACAGACTGCTGCGTGACATCGTCAGCCCTGTCCCCTGTGCATGAGCACTTCTCTCCGCCTCGGGCGACAGGAAAGATTGTGCATCAGTGCACAGCTCCTCTCAAGACACTAGCCCCACACATAGTGTGCGAAAACATATCCGAGACTCCTCTCCGGATCCCCGAAGGTAGGGCCATGTGGGCAACGAACTCCTGATAGAGGGATCAGGTTCCATGCCCAAGTAGGAGCCTCAGGTGAGGAAGGAGCAGGCACAATATCTACAGTAGCAGCTCGGCTGCTCTGTGCCTGTGAGGAGGGGTGGATGAGGAAGGCTGGGTAATCCACTCTACTACCGCCTTCCTTGCAGAAGGGATAGCCCTAGCCCGGCTACCCCTAAAAATACGGGCACTGGTAACCCGGCTGCCCTGCGAAGGGCCAGGTAGCTCCTGGCCAGAGCCTTCAGTAGGCTCTCCTCTGCCTCTCCCTCTCCCTCTCCCTCCACGTGCAGAAGCACCCCTGCTCTGGGTCTCCCTCTGCCCTGCCAGGCATTTCCCTCTCCAAATTATCCCCCAAAAATTAATATTATATATATATATAACACACACACACACACACACAAACACAAAAGACAAAGCAACAAAACAACACAGAAGCAAACAAATAAAACACAAAGCTTTTTTTTTTTTTTTTTTTACACTAAAAGCAAAAATAGGACACAGACACAACTGACAGCAAACAGCAGATCAGACAGCAAAAGCTGCTGATTGCTGCTAAAGGCAGCACCGTCAGCTACACAAAACACACAGACACTGACACACAGATACAGAAAGACAAACAAAAAAACAGGACACCTAGACCTCTAAAAGGTCTAACACAAAATTTGTCCAAAGGACTTACAGGGGGGTTAGTCCTTAAAAGGACTTTTGGGTCTCACAAAGTTAGTCCTTAAAAGGACTGTTGGGTCTCAAGATGTGTGAATACAGGGGTGGGTAACAACAAGTGCTAAACCACCACACTGAAATCCACACACAGAAAGCTCAAAAAGCTCAAAAAGCGCAAAAATCTCTCTCCAACTCCTACACTGTCAGGTCTCCACTAAACACACTCCAACACACTGACAAAATGTCGCCTGTGAAGCAGCCTTTTATACCCAGGGGGCTGGCAATAATCATGTTAGCTGCCATTGGCTAATTTGGGTCATGTGGCTTGCTCCGTCTTGAAAATAAGCCCCAAAAATTCGAATTTACAAGAATGTCTCGTTTTTCCGAAAATTCTCGTAATTACGAGAATCCTCGTAATTACGAGGATCTTCGCGGTTTCCGGGCCCCGGAAGATCGCGGATTCTCGTAATTACGGAGATACTCGTATTTTCGAAAATTTTCGTAAAAAAAAAAAATCCGCGGTTCGGAAGTTCGGAAGGCGGAAAATCCGGAAAATCCGGAATAATCCGCCGTTCGCGGACGTGATAAATCCGCGGCGGATCCAGGTTCGGGTCCGCGAACCGGCCATCTCTAGTGGAGATATGACATTTGCATTAAAGCCATGATTTTTTTACATTTTCTATAAACAAAACTTTATATTATCTACCACTTCTATTGAACTCTAGGTGAACCAGGGGTGGATTTTAATGTATAACGGATTACCTATTTTAAATTATAAGGATATTGGAAGTCACCGTGCCCTTTAAAAAAAGCACTTGGCATATGGCATCCTGCTTTTATATGGTCATGGAGCTCCTCGGTTTCTTCTAATATACTTACAATTTACAATAGGGGGTATATTATCCATTATGTAGATATGTCTTTTCTGTCATTTTTTTTTGGGGGGGGGGGGGGTTTACAAAAAAATTTACAGGTAAACCTTTCCAGACTTGTTTAAAGAAAATTAAGCTTTTGACAGGTTTTTTCCTTTTTATCCTTGATATTTCAAGTTTGTTTCATGAAAGATTTACAAGTGATCTCACACTTTTCTCAATACCCATATATAGCTACTTCTCTAGTAAGGTGCTGTATGTTTTTTTACACTTTTTATACTGTTGTTACTTGACTCACTGCAACAAGTTTATTGTACTTTATATTACATTACAATGTTTACACTTGTGTGTTTAAGACCTCACATTAATTTATGTAAAACTGTTGTTATTACAGCATATTATTGTCCTACCGCATCATCTATTTCATTATCAAATATAAAAAAGAAATCCCCATCAAAACCAACCTCAAACTCCAAATGCCTTAAAGGAGAACTAAACCATAATTACTGTTTAAGGAATTCTTCATAATATGCACATGCGGTCACCCTAAACATTGTAAATCAATGTGAACTTTATGTAATTCACAGTGAATGGACTGTCTGCTATAAAGATTCTTTTTTTCAATTTCTAAATTGCTGTATCTTTATAAAATGTTTAGTCATCTGTTTGTCATAAAAAAAGAACATATGGTTTAAAGAACAACTACACTATACAAGTTTACTTTAACTAAAGATAGTGCTAAACCTCTGAGGAAGCCTAGCCGAACCACTTATCAGTTCTACCCCAGGTACTTTTCATTTTAACTGTTTTTTTTGTTTTTTTTAAATATTTTTGCAATATACAGTAGTTGTAATTTAATCCATCAGCAAAGATACAATATTGGATAAACAACAGTAAGAAGAATAAAAATAAGAGGAAGCAACAATCTGCCTTCTTAGTTTGAACTTATAGTAGTAAAAAGTTGAAAACATTTATCCACAGTAATTCCTTTTGTAATAACTGCCTGTCAGACTCAGAGTTAGTCTATTTTATAAATGGGGTTTTCATTTACGCCTCTTAAACTGTGAAGATCTTTCAAATCCCATATGTTCAGCACTTTCTAACTCATGATTTGTATCATTTTAACATTTCTAAATACAGCCCCTAAGCCACATACATTCTGATTTTAAGGTGACTAATGGTTTTACTCAAACAACCTCTACTAACATGGCAAATATATTTAAGGGAAACTTATTTCTTTTTATTGGATAAAAAACACATTTTTTGATTGGAGAAATTTACACTTTCCAAACCTTTTCTCTGTTTGTGACAAAAGGGGATTATAACCATCACAAACATTCACTTATTATGATTAATATATTAAAGGGCAATGTAACCCCTTCAAACCAGACTCCTCTTTTTTCATGTATCCAGGGTGAAGACCGAATACACAAGCCCCTCCTTCAGATGGGTAATTTAGATTGCCAGCAATACTTACTTAAAGTTGCAATCACAGATTCAATCTATTCTGTTCTGTGCCATTCAATATGTCCATTCTAACCCCACCCAATCTAGTAAGAATAAGTGTTTAGGGTACCCACCGGGCGTCCAACACCTCCCTGGCCACCTTCTTGCCAGTATATGTATCCGATAATTTAATGAAATCTGATAATTTAATGAACTGAGGGTTGTCCAGTCCTTTAGGATGCAATCTGGGGTGCTCCCATTTATTGGTGCAGACACAGCAAAAATACACACAACGTTTCGGCACACAGGCCTTTGCCACCCAATCTACACAATCTTTCAATATGTCCCCATTAAGCCTTTTCCCTTCTTATTTTAATCTTTCCTACCTCTCCATTCATTCTGCTAATGCATTTTTTTCTACTTCTTCAGTGTGCTTTAGCAAATGGCATTTCTCATGTGAATTTGTGTTGAAAGGACACTGCCTTGTGATGGGAAGAAAAGTAGGTCTGGCAGCTTCACTGGTTGAATTAAATGACTAAATTTTCTTTCAGCTGTAGGAATTTGGAGGTGTGTGTGTGTAACACAGGGGACTTTGGAATTTTTGTAGATGCAGTGCTGGACTGGTACTCTAGATACATAGACAACAAGACAGCAGATAACTGCAGGCACAGGATGAAAGTACTGAACATCAAATAATGCTTATTCCTTTTCATGATCTTGAATCAAGTAGCTATGAGGTGACAGAGGATAGGCTGGGACAGATAGAAATGATACAATTTTACGCATAGTGGTGCAAATGGTAAGGACTGGGATATGCTCTGTGAGCAAATAATACATATCCCAACAGTTCCTAGGGATAGGGCCTAATCCACAAAATTACTGCTACACAATGAAAATTCCCTTCCAAATATGGATAGAAACTAGTTCAAATAGCCCAAATTATCCATCTATTCTAACGCCTCTATTACCTATCTATTTTAACCCTTCCTCCTTCCATTCTGCCCATTCACCTTTCAACCAGCCATTCTACCATACCACACTATCTGACCCCTTTTCCTTCTGATATTCCTGCCATGTGAATTTTTTTTTCTTTTGTGTCATCTAATATGTCTTTGCTTCTTCCATACTGCCCCTATCTAATCTTTCACCACAATCCCCCGTGAAGGGAATCAATATATATCCCAGCAGTTTCTGGGGATAGGGATTAATTTACAAAAGTACTGCTACTCAATGAAAAATCCCTTCTCAATACAAATAGAAACTAGTTAAAATTGCATGATCAATTACAAGACACGTAGATGCCCTTAGACTAACATCATGCATCCATGAACTTAAACCTGATAGAACCATCAATTCTGCTTCATGTTATACAATGTGCCTCCTCTCTTCATTCTGCCTCATCCAGTCTCTCCCTCCTCCTTCCAATCCATCTCCCATCAACTCTGCTTCAATATGTCTGCCCTGTGATTTTAGTCTGCTGCTACTCAACTTTCAATTAGTGCCCTTGCCCCCTGACGTCCATTCTGTTCCTTCTTCTTCCTATATGACAATTCTTCTTTTTAGCTGACTCCAAAGTCTGTCCTTCTTGAAAATCATTCTGCCCAACTCACCCTTTTCTTTTTAATATTGCTATCTATTGATTTTTCCTTCCTCCTTACCTTCTGTGCTCCCATTATCGTATGTGACTACTTCTGCAACTAATTACCCCCCTTGTCAATGTAGATTATCCAAAAGAGGTAGACACACACTGGAAGAAATAGCACTCTATTGGAATAGCACTCTATTGAAGAAGACTGAAAGTGGAGGAGAGAGGGGCAAATAGTAGAACACATTTGATGGGGGGACAGTTTGAATAAGTGCTTTTGACATATCCAAAATATATATCTGGATCTATCCTTTGTGCCTGGTGCCCTACCTATAAAAGCTTTTTCTGTAGTGTAGGGCACCCTAGCCCACCCCCAACGGCCATGCTGGCAGCTGTGTCTGTGATTGGCTGCCTCTCAGATGCTGGTAACTCCAGTCTGGAAAGTCCTAACTTTTTAAATTTCTTTACTTCAATTACGATTAGCAAACTTTTGCATTTCTCATAGTTGCGCAATGGATCGATACAACAGGCTTTCACTCCCCCCAGCCCTTTGGCTTTTTAAAATGAGGGAAGAGGCCATCTAGTGCTTTATATTAAAGGCATAGGACCTCCCATAAAAGGGGCATGTTGGGGTGCTATTACCACATATTTATATATATATATATATATATATATATGTACATACACACACACTTATATAAAGTGTGTGTATATAAACGTATTTCCTATACTCCACCATGATATTTATATCTGCATCATGAAAGTATTATACTGTAAATCACAATAACACAGCAGATCATATTCTTTTTCACATTGTTGTAGGGCACAGCAAGGATTTAACAGAAAAAGATTACACGTTTACAATGCAAGAGAAGACTGCACCTACGCAGCTAGTTCCCAACTCTACACAATAATGTATTTTTTTAACGTATATTACAGTATTTGACATTTAATAGGAAGCTGTAGGCATATTATAGGTGCTTTTAACATAGAAACGCAATGAGCAAAAAAAAAAAAAAACAGAAACATTTGGAATCCCTTTTCAGTTGATGGTCTAGTTGTTCCTCTTGACCAATATTAAGTGTGTTTCTGCTGTTATTGTGCAACACACTAGTCAATCTGTGACCACTGCACTGTATAGAAACTAATCTGTGCTCATTAATGCTGTTGTCAAACTTTATATCTTGCAGTAGGGTAATGGCTAACATACAACAGTGTGCCCTGCTTGGGTACAGTGTACTGTACATTTCAACAAATCTCTGTATGATTGTGTTGATTTCCTGTAATAGTTATGCAAGACTGAAATCTCAGCAGCATTTAAATGTGTTCTATTTTTGCTTAAAAATCTAAATATATACTAACATTCTACAGGAAAATAGTACAAATAAGACTGTCTTCTGGAAATACTATCAGGGTGATGCGCCACTCTTGTTCTGGAGTTCAAGTCACGCTATTGTTATATCGATTAGTGTGACATTAACCTCCTTCATTTCGGCGGCTCCGTGACTAAGGTGGAAGTTAACCGTGCCACAAGTGATGTTATATGCCAAAAGCGGCATTCTATTGCGCCACTTTAAACTCCAGCTGACAGCTGGCTTTAAAAGTGGTGTAATAGAGCAACGTTAGTTAGCAATGCACCGAGAACCGCTATCAGCATATAGCATCGCCGGCTGTTTGCACCGGGTTGCTGATAGTGACTCTCAATGCATCGGGCTGTATGTATTTGCCTTGCAGGAACAGAAGCTTTGCAGCAGATATAAACAATCAAACTTATTTGTAAAACCAGTGCATTGAAATGAAATGATCAATTACCTTTATGCCTCCCTAGAGCACCTTGGCTTGCTGCTTTATTCTACTCATGGTTTAACAGTTATTAAAGATTAACCAAACAAATAGGATGAGCTGATAACACCCAGTCTCATTAGTCGTGTGCAATCCCCTGTTAGCAGACGGATTTACTGACGCTTATGTAGAACAGCTCCTCACACACTTACTGTGTTGCCCTCACTGCACACGGTGATCAATATACAGACTGTGAAATATATAAGCATACATTAAAACTAACAAACTTTAAAATTTAAATACTCCCTTTCTTCGTGTTCCTATCATAATTTTTTGCTGGTGATGTAAGCCCCCATTCATGAATATAGGGGCTAGTGCTAAAGTAAATGCAGAACATTAAATGAATAAATCCTTGATTTAGCATTCAACTATTGCCATTGAAACCATGTATGTATGCAACAGACAAAATATTTTGTAAACTGCTCAGCTAAATTATTTTGAAATAGCCACTTAAAGAAAGGATATGACCACAGGCTATCATGACATAACTAGCACCATAAATTGCCAAATTGTAATTGTACCACTCAGGGGGAGGGAGATTGATGGTGGAGCATCCCTGGAGGATGGTGGAGCTGCCTCCTTTTTTATTTGTTTAACCCCGCATAATGCTGCTACAAGATCATGCACATCTCCACAATCTTCCAGATCATAACATTACCAGGGTAGGACAATTTTATTGGAACGCATTCTGCTTTGAATGGGAGGCACCAGGAGGGGTGACACAATGAGCAGAATGACGCCTTATCTTCTTGGTCTAGGGATGATGGATTCCTTATGTTAAATGAAACTTAACGATGTTCTCGGCTCTGTGTTGCAGGGTTCTGATGACACCCAGCTTGTGATCTAAAGGGTGGTGGGAGTCAAACATCAAATACTGATCTGTGTGTGTTGGTTTTCTGTAAACCTCTACTTCCAGTTTACCATTTTCCTTAACTTCTACCAAGCAGTCCAAGAAAGCCAGTTTGTTGTTTTGTACCTCTTCCCTTGTGAATTTAATGTTTTGGTCTACCACATTAATGTGTTCTGTGAAAGCTTGTAATTCCTTCTGGTGGATTTTAACCCAGGTCATCCACATATCTGAACCAGTGGCTGGGTGCTATGCCCTTAAAAGTATTAAGCGCCTGTTTTTCTACCTCCTCCATGTAAAGGTTGGCCACAATGGGTGAAACTGGAGAACCCATAGCACATCCATGTTTTTGCTTATAGAACTTATCCCTGTATTTGAAATAGGTGGTATTCAGGCACAAGTCCAACAAGGAACACACCTGTTCTGGGTTGAGATCAGTTCTGCTGGTAAGAGTGCTGTCTTGGCCTAGCCGTTTTCTCACCATGTCAACAGCCTCCTTGGTGGGTATACAAGTGAAGAGAGATGTCACATCATAGGACACCATAGCTTCTTCTACATCGAGTACTATATCTTCAATCTTGTTGGTGAAATCCTGAGAGTTCTGGATGTGATGCTTAGAACTTCCCACCAAAGGTCCTAAGATGTTAGCTAGATATTTTGCCACCTTGTATGTTACAGAGTTGATGCTGCTGACTATAGGTCTTAGTGGGGCCCCTTCCTTATGTATCTTTGGGAGTCCATATATGCATGGATGTGCCTCACCAGGGTAGAGGCGATGATACATTGCTCGGTCAATGGCTTTATCCTTTTGAAGCTGTTGTAGTAAGTCTATGACTCTTTTCTTGTAACGGCTGGTGGGATCCCTTGTTAAAGCCTCATATGTGTTGTTATCGGCCAGGAGCATGGTCACCTTATCATGGTAGTCTGAGGTGTTGAGTACCACTGTGCATCTTCCTTTATCTGCCATTCTTGAGGGATGTTAAGGCTCTTCTTTCCTGTGTAGTCAGGTTAGATGAAGGAGTTTTAGCACTGGCTAGGGCTGCAGATACCTTAAGGCGAAGTTGTTCTGCCTTACTCTGTGATACCTTATTACTATGGATAAAGGCTTCTGTGGCTGCTATAATATCCACCACAGGGATGGCTTTAGGGGTGATGGCTAAATTCAAGCCCTTAGCAAGGACTTCCATTTCTGGCTGGGTCAGGGTCCTGTTAGACAAGTTTCTCACCCATTCCTCCTTGTTTGATGAAGTGACACTTCCCTCCTTTTGTATCCAAGGTAGTTGTTCTCCTTTGGGGCTGTTCTGGGATGACAGAATAGAGAACTTGTTCTGTTTCCTTTGTTTGCCCTTACAGTGCTGAGAAAGCTGTGCTTGTTTGGTGAACTCCATCACTCTTTCCCAGATGGACACAGGTAGCTGTGAGGCCAGGTTCTGTTCTAGTTGACTAATGTTGTGCATTAAAGCATCGACTGTAAAATGTGTCTGTCGTACCCGTTCACTTAGGAGCTGTGTTTGAGCCTTTTGCAGTATCTGTTTGGCTCTGATGCCTTTAACCGTGGAATCCAGACGTATACTGCATGGTACTAGCCTTTGTTGTCTGCATCGGAGGTTAAATCACATGTGGTTTCTGTAGTCTGCCAATTTCCTTGCTGTCTTTTCATATTTCCGTACAAGTTTGAGGGTTTTCTCCCCAAAATGATTAGAAATATGCTTGTGAAGGTTCTCATTCATCCAGGTCATGGTATATCTGTTGTATTCAATTAGATCAACTGGACTTGAAAAGTAGTTCTTGAAGACGTTTCGCTAGTCATCCGACTGGCTTTCTCAATTCAGAATGACTTGTACAAGAATCTGTGGCAAATATGTACCCTGGAAAATCCCAATTAGCATATCACAGCCAGGTGTTAAGGGTGTGATTGGATAGTAGCTAAGAGGTGTTATAGGAACGCCCAGAGTAAGGTGAAAAGCAAGACAGGAGGAAGAACATGGTCATCCCATATGTAGCAGGAGTCTCCGAGAAATTAAGAAGAATTTTCAAAAAACATCGTATCCCTGTTATTTAGGATGTAGAAATGCTGCTAGTTGTGTTGTAGGTTTAAAGCAGCACGGGATTGTATGGTTTTAAAGGATTCCTAATAAACGATTGAAGAAATTTTACTGAAGTCCGGCTGCCCGCCTCCTTTCTACCCTTTGGGGTTTTGTTCTTGAATTCAAGATCTTTGATTTACGTGTTCTAGGTAGATATGGAAGAAACTGCTAAAATCCGTCTGCCTGCATATTCATGGATTTTTAAATTTTTTTTTAAATTCTCAGAAAAACTTATTAAATTCAATGGGAGATAAAATCTGCACAGATCCACCTAAATATAAGGTAAATAGCAATGTTAACTTACTGTAAATGGCTCTAGGGCCTGGGAAATTGTCTGGGGAATACTTACATTTATCCAGAACTTTCCTCACAATCACAGTTTTTCAAGCTTCCGCATTCTATTTTTGAGCCACGTTCAAAAGTTTTCTAAATTCCAGAAATTTCAAAAATTAGAGAAATTTCGAAAATTCGTATTTACAAGCAATTTCCCAAAATTTTGTAAAAAATGCCACTGATAACCAATCAGAATTGATAATACAATCAGATTCTTTCAGAAAAAATCGGATTGGTATGCAAACCAACCAGATTTTTTCTGAAAGAATCTGATTGTATCCAATCAGAATTGGTTACAATCAGATTCTTTGTTCCCCAGACCATTTTCAAATAAATCCGTGGACTGAGGAAATCTGCCACGGAACCAGGTTAGGATCCGCGATCTGGTCCACCTCTACTTTTAGCTAAGGCTGGGTACACATGGTAAGACTTCTTGTCTCGGCCGGGACAAATGACTCTCAGTCGCGGCAATAGTGGCCACAGCCAACAGTTTGTGTAACTGATTGTGCAGTCCCATGGGGAACCTCAAGATCGCCCATGACTTACCGACAGTTCAGACGAAACGGCAATCAAGCTTGTCTGAACACCATCAGACACATGGTCGGTCGGACGGAAATATCTGCTGCAACAAGTGTGTCAGTGCTTAAAGGATAAGTGCACTGTAAAATCAAGTTATGTTCATTTGGAAGCTGCTGCTTTAAAAATACCGTTGCCATTTTTTTTTTACCTATGTCCCTCCAGTAATGCCTGTGAGTTCCGTGCACACGCACGTGCACAGAACTCACAGGCATTACTGTTTGAGGCTCAAGCAGGAGAAATCAGAGGAAATCTCAGAGGGGCAGAGCTTAACATTCAGCAAACCAGTAACAAGATGTTAGCAACTTCCAAGGCACAAAGCTAGGCTCTGGAGGGGCATAGGTAAAAAAAAAACATGGCAACGGTATTTTTAAAGCTGCAGCTTCCAAATGAACATAACAAAAATGTGGAGTCGGATAAATCTGCTGTGAAGGTTTCATTTATCTTTAGATAGTGAAGGTTTAATTTATTTTCTGTACAAAGTTCAATGCATTACACACAACTAAACTAAGATCAGGTTCACTTTATTTTCCTGCCTCTGTGGCTTTATACTATGCCCCTCCCATCTTGGGGACCCATGGCCCCTCCCCTTGCAGGCCCCCTTTCCCCCCTTCCCTTGCAGTCCCCTTTAGTCCCTCCCACTTGCAGTTACCGTGACCCCTCCCATCTGTGTCCTCTCCCACTTGTAGGCCCGATGGACTCTCTCACTCATGGGCCACATGGGCCCTCCACCTCATGAGGCTCCTGTGGCCCCTCCCCTTGCAGGCCCCCCTTGCTCCCTTCCCTTGCAGACCCACATGGCCTCTGTCTGAAAATGCTGTTTTTACAGTTTTCTGTAGGGGTGGGGGTATGGGTCTGAGGTGCCAGTGGAGGAGGGGCCATGGGTGCCCCAGGAGTGGAAGGGGCCACAGGGCCCACAAGTGGGAGGGGTCATGGGCCAGTAAGAGGAGGGGCCAAAGGGGGTCTGCAAGGGGAGGAGCCATGGGGGCCCACAAGGAGGAAGAGACACAGGGAAGAGGGACTGTCAGAGCAGAAAGAAGGAAGTGCAGGGGATCTGGTAATTCTCTAAAGGCACTTACCTGACCCGGTCCATCGCTGCCTGGGTGCCACACCCTGATCCTATTTTGAGCAAAGTGGGTTCTGTCAGACGCACAGCGGAGGAGGAGTGGTGAAGGGCCAGATCAGGTAAGGAACTTCAGGGCCATCTTTGAAATGTATAGTTAAAAGGGAACAGGCCAGTTTCCTACCTTTAAAACAAGCCATCAACCACCTCTCTACATGCTCCACATCCCAAGATATAAAGAAATTACTGACCAGAAAGTTAATGGGTGGGAGGCTGACATGTGACATTCCTAAGGCTGCTCCTCCACTTCGCCACCGGCGAGCACAGCCTCAGACTTCAGTGACAGGAAAGGGGACAGGAAGTCCCTCCCCTTCCCACAGAGAAGTTAAAGGAATCTACAGCCCTACTCTCAGAGTTTTTACTCTGCCTGAAAAGGCTGTTTTCACACATTTTTAGGGGGGATTGGGGGGGTCTGAGTGGCCCATGGCACCCGTGAGTGGACGGGGCCATGGCATCCATGAGTAGGTGGGGCCACTGTACCCGCGGGTGGGTGGGACTAAGGCACCCGCAAGTGGACGGGGTCAAATGGGGCTGTAAGGGAAGGAACCAAGGGGGGCCTGGAAATGGAGGGGCCATGGGGTCCATGAGTGGGAGGGACCAGGGGGGCTTGCAAGAGGAGAGGGGCTGCAAGGGGAGGAGGAGACACAGGGCAGATCGACTCATCCACTGACATGGTTTCAGAGCAGGAAGCAGGAAGTGCAGGGGATCTTGCTGCCATATCACACACAAAAATTTAAATATCTTCAAAACTATGCAAAATAAACAATGAAAATAAATCATTTTCATTGTCATTTTTAGACCATAGTTCCCCTATAATGCATAAGTGGGGTTTGGGGGGATGATAAACATTTTGGTAACTTTTTTGAGGGCAGGACATGCCCTTTTATATTACCCCTTTAATAATTATACTTATAGAAATAACATAGTACATAGCTGCAGAGGGAGGATAATGAAGTGAACCTGATCTTAGCACAGCTCTATGCAATGCATTTCACAATAGTGTACCTATCTGAAAGTAAATTAAACCTTCACCATCTGAAAGTGAATGAAGAATTAGATGTCTTCGACCTTGCCCCAGCTCCACCAATAAACCCTTTTTGGTATGTGGCTGACAGATCCAGGCCCAGAAGATAGAATAGAAAAGAATATTTTCACTATGTTATACTTAGCTAAAAGCTTCAAACCTTACAACAAAATAGAAGCAAAACAAAGGTGAACCTTTTTACTTTAATGAGGCAGCTTGGGGTCTCTACATGCCAAAAGCCCAATCATATGAATCGGGCAAGAGAATAAACTAAAGGATATACTTTGCTTTAATGCATTACCTCAATTTGGTAACCAGCTTTAATTGGGCTTGAGTAATTAGACACAAGCAAAATCCTCATTTGTTGCTGTGCATGTTTTAAAGGTTCAAATAAAGCATTTATTTTCATGACCAGTGACTCACTGTAGATATTATTACCTGGAATGCCATTTAAGCAGTTCTTCTGGTGTATTGATAGCCTACAGCATTCATATGCAAGTTTCATTTTAAGTTTTGATCTCTGGTTTAATCTGATCCTATTTGAAATCATGCATACATTACTTACCAAATACTTTTTCTCATTTCTTTTTTGAAATTGAAGTAATAATAAAAGAATTCCTAATCTCAATATATATGTTTTTTTTTAAATTATGTGATAATAAGAATTTATTTTTGTTCATAGTCAGTCCAGAGCTAAATGTTCCGAAAGAGTTTTAAGTTTATTGCAATAAACTTACTGGGCTGTTTTACTTCATTAACTTTTGCATTAACTAGTCATTATATCACTCATTTATTATTGATAATTGAAAGGGCATGTCCACCCCCAAACTAAAATTTAACCCACTTCTGGCCCCTCTGTTTAGTTTAAAAAAAATCTTTACCTTACCTCTCTGCTCCTTGTGGTTCCTCTGCAGTGCAAGGGTAGTAGGTGTCTTCTTGTCCAAAAGGTTCCTACCTCCTCCTTGTCCTCTGACAGGACAGTAGCAAATGCATGGGAGCTACTCAATGAGCTTTTTATAAGCTTGAACATGTGTAGAGGAGGCAGCAGGTGAAACAGCAGTCAATCATTAATTGACTGCATGGAGGGAGGGGCCATCTTATTCTGCCAGAAACTGACAATTGACCATTTTTTTAGGGTGGACATGCCCAAAACTATAATATCACCCACTACTGGCCCCACTCTGTAGTGTAATAAAATCCTTACCTTACATCTCTGCTCCAAATGGCTGCCCTGCAATACCCCTTCAATGTCCCAAAAACTGGCCACCAGGAGCCTGGCAGAGTCCATATAGGACTCTGCCTCCTGTCTCTCCTCTAGGAGAATCTCCTCTGCAGCCCTCCCCCCCCTCCCTCTTCCACCCATTTTGCTCTACCTCCCCCTAGCTACAATCTCCTTTGTTATATAGTAGGTCTCCCTCCCCCAGCCCCTACCGCTATAATAGATTTTCCAGAGACTCCCCCGAATTCTACTTACCTTATCTCTCTCCCCCAGCGTTTTCCACTGCCGGAAGCCGCATCCGTGATTGGCTGTCTCTCAGCCAATCACGGATGCGGCTGCCGGTCTGGCCCCCTGCTTGCAGTTTCATGCAAGCAGAGGGCCGGGACAGTGCGTTGAAGAAAGAGGAAAGGTTAAGAAGAGTTCGGGGGAGTTTCTGAAAAATCTATTATAGCGGTTGGGGCTGGGGGAGGGAAACCTACTATATAACAAAAAAATTTAAAAGGGGTGGACATGCCCTTTAAGGTATTTTAAAGGCAAGTAATACATTATAGGAAATAGACAGGACAATACTTTTCTGCATGTTACCTGCACTCGTTACTGCAATATATTGACCACTTTTAGTTTTTCGCTAAATACTGTAGTATTGCTTAAATATCATTGTATCAGGTGTGCAATGTTTGGTTAATGTTGCAGACTCCACAAAATAAGTGAAAACACACACTTACCCCATATTGCATCAGGTAGCGTGGGTACTTTAGATAGCATGGGTTTTACATAGGGATGTGCAGTTGTTGTGTTCTAAGCTTGGCTTTGGGACAGAACTGTCATTGAAATTCTACCTTGAAACTGTAGAAATTTGGACCATTGACCATGAAGATCCTTTTGTTTTTTTGTTTTTGTGATTCTATCTCTTTAATGATCACTTTTTTTTAAAACCCGATATACCTTTCTTTTTACTTAGTCTGGCCATACATTGCCTATCAACATGTGAAACCTCATCTTCCATCTTTAATATAGTGTTTACCTATGAAATTAGTTTGGTAACCTTGGAAACATTTGTTGCATTGACTGTGCTATGCATAGTTTTTACTCTCCTTGAGAATTACCAGCACTATTGGGAAATCTGTGTGAAATGCCCAAAGATTTTCCATTCTGTTCAAATGCATTAGCTTAATTTCCCCCCCTGATTCATATAGTGAGGAACATCACAGTGACATATACTGCTTGTACTGCTCTGCCATTCCACTCGCAGTAATGTGCAGCTCATTTAGCTTAACAATGCATGTGGTTGTCTGTTTGTAATGTGTTTAGTGTCCTGAGATATTATCTCTTAGGGCTAGGCCACACTAGCACGTTTTTCACGTGTTTGCTCCTGTGTTTTGCGCTCGCAATAGCACATGCAATTTTTGTTAAAATGGAAATCTTGGGAACACGAAAATTCCTGCGTTTTCAGATGCGCATGTGATTGCACGCCCGTTTGCGTTTTGGTAAAGCATGCATTCACCATTTTTGGTGCGTTAACGCATGCATTTCCATAACGGAAAACGGAAAAATTGTATGCGCAACACAAACACGCAAAACGCACAAGAATTGAGCACACAATCGCATACGATAACGCTCGTGATTCCGTGCGCGATTCCTGTGCGTTGCAGTGTGGCCTCAGCTTTATTGTTTCTTACTGTCATTATTACCTAGTTTAAAGGTCAAGTCCAGCCTCATAATAAAAAAATAGTCAAATGCAACACCCCCATTAATGTAGTTTTTGTTTTACTTAACGGTTCATAGAGCACTCCTAAGGATACTTACAGTCCCCAGATATGAGCTTTAACAGTAGCAGGAGAGACTTCTTCAGTAGCATCCGTCAGCCATTAGCAATGAAGTCACTGTCATGGTCTTAAATGAAGTTCACTGCCTGAAAGCATCAGGAAGAGTGAGAAAGCTGCAGAGAGGTGTCAGGGCCTGTCAGTATCTTTATGAGCATCAGATAAAATGGTAAGTACAATAAAAACTAGGTTTGGGGGGTGCATCTTACAAATCTAGTTTTTCAATATAAGTTTTGTGGTACCATTTAAAGAATGCTCATAACTGTGAAACTATAAAGTAAGAATGCCATATCTTGTATTAAATTCAATTGCACAAAACTAAAGTGCATTTACAAAGATGTCTTTTCATATGAAATATGTATGTCCTGACACAGGTCAGGCTCCCCCTGTCTCTGTCTCTTTAGCTCTGCTTCTCTGTAATCCCTGCAAGTTGATGTGGTTGATAAGTGCACTTTAATATTTAACACTTTAAAGAGCAAGTCCATCCCAAAAACTATAACTACGATGTTATTGGTCATTACTGTAGCTTTAAAATAAGCCATCCCCCATTAAAATCCGTTCAGCCAAACTGAAGATACATATGTTTTTCCAGACCAGGAACATCTCATCTGTAATCCAAGCTGGCTGGTGTCACCTCAACCCGTGCCTTTTCTGTGCCCGCAGCCTCCCTTGGTGCCCCCCCCCCTCCCACCATCCGGATCCATCCTCGGTTCCCCTGCATCCTATCGACAAATCCTTTCAGGGGATGTTAGATGCCCTCTGTCCAGACTAAAAGGCATTGTTATTTTTTAAAAAAAATTATTCTATCTATACTTACAGCCCTTCATTCCCGCGGCAGTCTATTCCCGCGGCAGCCGCATCTGGGACAATCACAAACGCGGCTGACGTCACGGAAAGCGTCACGGGAACGAAGGGAACTGCAGGCACCGAAAAGGCACGGGCTGAGGTGACATCAGCCAGCTTGGATTACAGATGAGATGTTCCTGGTCTGCAAAAACGTATGTATCTTCAGTTTGGCTGAACACATTCTAATCGAGGATAGCTTATTTTAAAGCTACAGCCATGGCCAATAACATATCAAGTTATAGTTTTTGGGGTGGACTTGCCCTTTAACATATTTGCCTTAGTAAAACATTTAACCTAGTAAAATACATTTTGTTAAATACACTTTAGTTCTCATTTAATTTGATTTATTTATACTAATGAAATTTCTAATCAAAGCCAAATGGCACAACACAACTTGAAAATGCAAATGTTAAGGCAATGAATGTAAGACAGGAATGTCACATAAACAGCACCACAATCACAAGCACTCAGACACCTTGATTTCAGCTATTTGTAGCAACAGAACAGCCCTAAGGAAAGTGCCATTCTGAGTTATTGGTTGATTGGCTTTAGAGCAATTCATCAGACTCACAATCACTTAATTCCCGAAAGATTATCTGTCAGTGGTCTCTCAGCAGGCAGTATTTCACTCGTAAAAAAATGAGGGAGGATGTGAAGATGTGATGCCTTGTGCAATGTGTTGATTGTGGTGTAATCAGCAAAGTGGCCTTTGCTATCTCTTTACTTTCCACTCTTCTCTCTATTCTTTCATTTTTCATATTTTTCATTATACAGTCTCTTTTACCTATCCTTATCTATCTTTATCAGTGGATCAATTGCATTTTGTTATTTTTACCAATACAACAATTAAAATATTCTTGTTACCCCTTTTACCTTTCCCCTCTTCCATTCTTATTTTGGCTGTTTCTATTGGCTGCATCTTTAATTATTTATAATTAGATACATATTACCATATCAACTCCCTGAGTTCTCTTTCTCAGTACACACTATTGCCATATTACAATTACAGCAGACACAAGGACTGTTTACACTTTTTCAATTTTTTTATTGATTTTATGACAAAAATGTAGGAGAAAGCAAAAGGATTGAGCAAGAAGTCAAAAGGTTGTCGGAAAACAATAGGTGTAGAGGAAATCAGGTGAAAGAAGAAATTGAAAAAACTCTCAGTTTAATAACTAAGGTTTGCTTTACTCAGTACATAGACATACATTGTAAAACTGCAGTAAAACAAATATATATAACTCATTCTATAAAATAGTTATTGAAAACTATGTGAATATATAAAAGTATTTATTTCATTAATTAAAATCATTATTAATTATCAAAGCTAGCACATAATCCTCATCAAACAAACTAGAAGTCTAATTGGCAGTGGTAATTTCTCTACTTGTTTACTTGGTAAGCCAATTGAGGATAGTCTTCATAAATGCCTGGTGCTACCCTGGGGATTATTTATTTATATTTATAAATATTATTTATATTCAAACAGGTACTTTCAAGGTGCACAACTCGGACTTCTTTAAATCTCTTTTATTGAGATGCATAAAACAGCAACGTTTCAGTCTTTTCTCTTAGACCTTTATCAAGCTATCAAGTCCGAGTTGTGCACCTTGAAAGTACTTGTATATATATATATATATTGTATGTATTTATTTGGAAGCCAGGTCAAGCTTCCATGTGGTTATAGCACCCCCAACTCGCCCCTTTTATGGGAGGTCCTATGCCTTTAATATAAAGCACTGGATGGCCCCTTCCCTCATTTTTAAAAAGGCTGGGGGGGAAGTGAGAGAGCTTGTTATTTGGATCCAGTGTGTAAGAATGAGAAATACAAAGTTTGCTAATCGTAATCGAAGTAAAAGAAATTTAAAAAGGTTAGAAGTTAGGACCTTCCAGACAGGGGTTACCTTGACATATATATACACACACAATGTCTCCGCACTCCATTCACACTCAAACAAACCGGGTGCTACTGTACATACAAGTGTACATACAGACATAGTTCCAGAGCACTCCCCGAATTTAAACAAGAACAAATTATTCAGTAAGTAGCATCATATCACCTACAGTATGCGTTTCAGCCAGGTGATGGCCTGTTTGTTAATGTCTGAATAACTTGTTGTTGTTTAAATCCTCGGAGTGCTCTGGAACTATGTCTGTATTATACCGCAATTAGGCATTAGGCTAGGCTAAATTACAACTACATTTTGCAGAAGTGCTACTGATCTGGTCAAACATTTATACAAAATAAAGAAAAGATAATCAATGCACATTCCTAGGCCCCACACACATACCATTTTATCTGCACACTGGCATACATTATAACAGAGGGTTTTTAGTTTTCATATGAATGAAATTGAAGTAATTGAAGGTTAGAAGTTAGGACCTTCCAGACTGGAGTTACCTTAACGTGTTGGAAGGCTTTTCATTTATGTGATCACAGTAATATATACTAAAAAAAACGTTTTTAAAGTATGCCAGTGTGCAGATAATATGATATTATATTGGGACTATGAATGGGCATTGATTATCTTTTTCATGTTTGTTATATATATATATATATATATATATATATATATATATATATATATATACAAATTCAAAAAATATGCAGCTCAAACCTTAATTCAAAAACACTTTCTGGTGTGGTGCCCTTTAAGGCAGTCCAGAAGGAAGGTTTAAAAAGGTTTAAAAAGATAGAGAAGCTTTGTAAGCTCATTTGAGTCCTTGGAAAAGGTCATGCTAGATAAAGAGAGAAGCAGGTATGACCTGGTAGCTCCAGGGAACATATATTTTTTCACTAGGTTAGGACTGACACTGGGATACTGCCGTGAAGTGGCGTGTCAGCTAAGCATGTTTGTACAAACAATGTAACTAAAGGTATCCATTTGAACTAAAAGTGCAGGTGACTTGCCTTCATTGCTTGCATCCATGCCTAACTCTTTTACCCTGTTCATTTATAATTGTATGTGTAGTTGAGTGCTGGAGACTTTTGTGTAATGTATATATATATATATATATATATACTAGACATTAAGCCTGCTACAATAACGGGCGCTAGAAGCACAGAGTGCCCCCTTAGTGTCCCAAGGCCATTGTCCTCCTCCATGTCCCAAGGCCAGAGTACCCTCTTAGTGTCCCAAGGCCCGAGTCCCCACTCTGTCCAAGGCCAGGGGCCCCTTCTGTCCCAAATCCAGAGGCCCCCCTCTGTCCCAAATCCAGCCCCCCCTCTGTTCCAAATCCAGGGCTCACCCTCTGTACCAAATCCAAGGTCCCCCCTCTGTACCAAATCCAGGGGGCCCCCTCTGTCCCAAATCCAAGGGCCCCCATCTGTTCTGAATCCAGGGCCCCCCTCTGTCCCAAATCCAGGGGCTCCTCTGTCCCAAATCCAGAGGCCCCAGTCCCAAGCAATGTTACCTGCAGTCTGTTTAATTGTGGTTCTCCCTCCGTGTGTTTCCGGTGTTTCTCCCTCTAGTGGTGAGTGAATAGGAACTGCAGACACTCTCCCTCTAGTGGTGAGTCAGTAGGAACTGCAGAGACTCTCCCTCTAGTGGTGAGTCAATAGGAACTGCAGAGACTCTCCCTCTAGTGGTGAGTCCATAGGAACTGCAGGGACACACACACACGGACACAGGGACGCACACTTAGGGTTTTATTTTATATGATGATATATATATATATATATATATATATATATATGTATATATAGTGTCAACCAACAATCATTTGGTCACTTTAATGCCGTTAATAAACATTGGCTTACCTTTGTGCATCCTTCGTGCCCAAGTATTTATATACACCTTGATGGTTTTTAAATTGGTTTTATATGTTTTCTTAATGATGGTTCGTATTTTTTAATATGTTTGTTCACAATTATCTATGTGGGGGATTATCCATGTATTACATCAAATCCTGAGGACAGCTGTTATAGTAGCCGAAATGCATAGATGTTTTAATAAAAAAAAGTGTCCCACCAGTGCTCTGTCTACAAGTACTGTATGAAAATTCCTGTATAAGAAGCACCGGGGTACGAATTTGAGTTAGTGAGAGTGCGAAACCAAAGGATTCTGTGTATATATATTATAAAATATGAACATAGTGCACTTGTAAAGGACTTAATAGTGAATTTTATGGTTAACGTTTCAAGCCATGTACTGTGTGTATATATCCTATATAACCCACCCCTCCCATTAATCCCTATGGGACCCAACCGTAAATAATATTGCTATAATTGGCGCGCTACTGCGTAGTAGCGTGCCGATTATAACAAGGAAGTGGTTCCCCCTTTGTAGGTATGCAGGTTTGCTCACTGTGTAGCCCGCCCTCAGCCCGATGCTGAGTCATCCTCCACCAGGATATTCTGTGCCGGAAGCAGAGGGGGCAGAGAGCGAAGTGAATGTTTAATTAGTGCAGGGCTGTAACTCTTACTGACAGCGGGGGAGGGAACTGAAATATCGCATTGCTGCTGCCTGGTCTGACTTCTATGCATGAAGGTAAATGGGGGTTGAGGAGGGGGAAGCAAGTTCAGTTTATAGTTTCAAGGCATGGAATGCTTGGGGGGGGGGTTAGGGAATGAGTTAGTGTTTATCTGTAGGAAAAAGGGAGGTGTGTGTGAATCTAAGAAGGGGGGGCACTGTGTTGTCTGTTTAACATAGAAGGTTGTGGTGTTACAGGCAGGGAATATCTGACAAAAAAAACTTTGAAAGGGGTGAATTATAATGGATAATGTACCCCCTAAATTATACTGTAAATTATCTGGACGCCGGCCAGATTGCGTCCGCACGTGAACGCCGGCGCATGCCTCTGCCAACAGGTAGGACTGGGGCCATAACAGTTCCTCCCTCCCCCAGTGCCCTGAACTGGACTTTTACTCCATTGGTACTTACCTGGCATCTTGGCTTCTGCGCATGCGCAGACCTTTGCGTGTGCGCAAACAGGACCCGACACTGAAAATAGTGTCTTCTTGACATTCAGTAAGTTTGCCTCCCCCTGAACCGGACTGTTACTTCTTTTTCTGTTACCTAGCGTCTGTCACTCGAACCTTACTGGGCCCTGAGGGGGGGGGAGAGAATGTGTTTGCATGCATGTGTGTATGTCTTTCTGTCGGCATGCATGTATGTATGTCTGCATGCATGTGTATGTCTTTCTGTCTGCATGTATGTATGTCTGCATGCATGTGTGTATGTCTTTTTGTCTGCATGCGTGTATGTATGTCTGCATGCATGTTTGTCTGTCTGCATGTATGTGTCTATGTCTGCATGTGTGTATGTCTGCCTGCACGCATGTGTGTGTCTGTCTGCACACATGTGTGTCTATGTGCATGCGGGTGTGCATGTCTGTCTGCATGTGTATGTCTGTCTGCGTGTGTATGTGTATGTCTCTGCAAGCATGTGTGTCTGTCTACATGTGTGTATGTCTGTCTGCATCCATGTGTGTATGTCTGCATATGTGTATGTCAGTCAGCATGCATGTGTAGGTCTGCATGTATGTTTAGGTCTGCATGCATCTATGGATGTGTGCCTGTATGCATGAGTGTATCTATCTGTCTGTCTGTATGTATGTGTGTGTTTGTCTGTATGCATGTGTGTGTATCTGTCAGCATGTGTGTGCTTGCATGTATGCGTCTCTGTATAGGTGTCTAAATGAATGTATGTGTGTGTTTGGAATGCATAACACATGTTAAGGTCCACGTTAAGTTCACAGGCTTAATGTCTAGTGGGCTAAATAGAGCACTCCAACTTTAGGATGATAGATGCACATACCAATGGGTCCCAGTAGTCCCACTATCCATACAAGAAAAGAAAAGTCCAAGAGGTACAGCATCAAATAAATGTATTAATAATTCACATAGCATAGCATAGCTTCAGGACAACATAGCAGTGCAGTTTGCTACAGTTGACTGCTATATTGTTGTGAAGCTTTGCTTTGCTATGAGAATTATTTATAAATGTATTTGATGCTGTATCTCTTGGACTTTTTCTTAAATAAATAAATATATTATATTATGTCTGTAAATAGTATACAGTATATTTACTTCATGCAGAAGTATTTTATTAGGAAATATTTCACTCTTACTGTATTTTCAATGGCTACATACGGAACGGAATCATGAAACGCATGTCATGATACACTTAGCAGTTATATCTTACATAAGCCAAGAAACTGCCTATTTCTACTCCTGTGCCAAGACACTGTCTGCCTTATTCATTCACCATCAAGAAGAGATACATCTCCTGGTAAAATGGCCTTTAGCAATTATACTATCATTTTTTATTATTATTTTTTTACATATGTGGGTTTTTGTAGCGCTGGCGTTTGCCTACGCTTTAAGTAGGCAGCAGAGAAGGGAAATGTAAATTTTCTGTATGCATTAATTACCAGAGAATAATAATTAAAACATTGCCATCTTAAAATTATTATTTATTAATAGGAGAATTCATTTACAATAAGATAAAGGTTTGTTTTAATGGATGCCCTGCTTATTGGGAGCTCAAATGTTATAAATTATTTTATTTTATTAGTGTATTTAAGTGGTTAACTGCAAATGGAAATAGTACATCCCTAGTGATGTGGATAAAGCCTTAGGTGAGTTTGTTCGTGTTTTGGCCTTAAAAGCAAATTATTCATTCACACAGATGCTCGGAGTTTTAAAGGTTTCTGCTCTGATTTATAATTTATATAAAGCTCACATAAATTCAACTGCACCAGCAATGTAATGAACTGTGATGAATATTATTTATTTTTATATTAATAATAATAAATAATATAATTTTATATTATTTATTATTTATTTCTTTTCTGTAATAATGGATCATGTGTTGTGATTCCTGACAGTAACCAGTAAGTTCTGAATAGTTTTGAATCGAGCATGAAATATAAGATCAATCGTTATTTTGTGATAATGCCGGTGTACTTTGTAATTGATGGTTCAGGTTCCCATGATAACCATATGCAATCAGCTGGTACCACAGGAACCAGAACCATCGGTGGTCTAATTGACATCAAACTGCTGGTAAGTGGATGTTTTCTTAAAATAATGATCAAAATCAATTGTTATGTTACGAAATTGCCAGTAGTGTATCGTTAAATAACGATCTGTATCATCACTGGGCCCCCTAGCAAAACGATGATGGGCCCCAACCTTGCTTCATATACAGCAGTTTTCTGGGGGGAAGCTGTCATTGGCAAAGCAAGAAGACTTCTGACACCTGACTTCTGGGCCCCCCTGCAGTCGCAGTGTCTAATACCCTGGTAGTTACTCCCCTGATAACATATGCTTGGTTGTTGCAAATTTAAAGCATGTGTCTAATGCTTCCAGTAGCAGACATGGCATGACATAGCAGTGAATGTAAATGTGATGTCAATGCACAATGATCAACACATGCTTTTCAGGAAAAAAAAAGACAAGCTGGGTAATACATGAGTCATTTATATATTTAAAAAATACACTGGGCAATAGCTAGACAATGTGTTGTGGAGCATCTTCAATAGGTTACTGACCTTTCTTTAAGGTTTGCAAGACTTTTATTTCTTTGGAATTGCCTGAAATTTGTTTAAAACTGTTAAATAATGTTTTGAAATAAAGATATAACAAGGCCCTATCATTCTGACTCTGAAACCAAAGAAATTACAATTTATTTTACATCTCAAATAATTATGGAAATAAACTATACATTTATATGCATTTTAAATGTATGAGGAAGAAAGGCACTTGTGTAGGAATCATGGTATAGGGCATATAAGTCACCCTAATTAATCTTGGCACCCCAAATGTTTAGAAATGACAACTCAAGTTGTAGTTTCAAAACATCTGGAATGCCAAGGTTCGACATCACTGCCCTAATGCCTAGTTAAATTAATTTACTAGTTAATATATGGTTAAAAAAAATGTGGCGTGGTAACGTGCCCCATTTCCCTATAAATGGATATAAAAATGGAAATTGATTGAATTGACTGTGTTTTTACGACTGTTGATGGATTATAGTAGCTCCTCATTGCTCCATTGCTTCTATTAATTCTTGACAGGAGTGACATTTTCTATGCAGCTTTCTTAAGAGATACAGTAATAGGTGGCAAATATGCACATGAGTAATCTGATAACCTAGACTATTCTACTTGCATCTGTCAACAACATGACAGTGGAGATTTAACTTCTCCCAAACAGGATGAATGAGCCTTCATTTCCTAAATCGGTGGTAATATTTCTGCTAATGGCATTGTGACAACTTTTACTAAGGGTGAAAGAAGGAACATGTAACTGATGGATTATAAAAGTGGTTGCGACATTTTCAGTTTGTTTACATACATGAAGCAATAGAAGGACTGTGGGAACACTAAATTAAAATTACATTTTGTGGAAGTGCTACTGATCTAGTTAATATTTCATACAAACATAGAAATGATAATCAATGCACATTCCTAGGCCCCATACAATACACATTGGTATACATCATGAACAAAGGGGTTTTAGTATATATTACTGTGATCACATGAATGAAAAGCCTTCCAACCACATAAAGGTAACCCAAGCCCGGAAGGTCCCAACTTCTATCCTTTTTTACCTAAATTACTTTGATAAATTTGCTTGGATCAACTGCCTGGCACTATTCTTTTCATTAGACAGTGATCAGCTGTAATTGCTCATAGCGGATCACTTTTTATTTTAATCACAGGATTATGACACTTCATTCTTTTTTTTTTTACAGTAAAATAGGTGTTACTTTTTCTATTCTATTATTTTAGGTGAAATGAAAAATGTTGAGTGTACTTTTCTGCATTCTAAAAGAGATTAACTCATCTAACAATAACAAGAGAACTGATTTCATGGGTTTGCTGCTGTTTCCCTTATGGGACGCTGATTTACTGATTCTATTTTGAATATATGCAAATACATTTACTGCTGCATTGGCTGATAATGTGCATTGTTTGCCACCTGTCTGGCATCTGAATACTGCCAGGATTACTTGACCTTTAGTTTGGAAGACAAAAATACCATTTGTTCATGGACCTGATACAAAATGTAAATTGTGACAACCCGCAGAATGAATGTAAACCCCTTTCACACATAGTTGCCAATATATTGTCAACTATTTTGTATATCTATTGAGAATGTGTGTAGTTCAGTAACTAAGTAACTAAAAAGCTGATTTAATTAGTAAATGAAAATTAAAGATGTATCACTGTCTCCAGGTATTGGAGCTACGATTTCAAAATACTGTTGTCAGTAAAGTTAATATAGGTGAGTAACATGATTCTAAAAACTAGTTTAAAGGATAATAAAATTAGTTGGAAGCTGCAGCTTTAAAACATTTTTGCCATTTTTTTCTCTGCCCCCCCAGAGCATACATTTCCTCCTTCAAAGTTGTTGACATTTTGATTCTGTATATTTGAATGTGTAGCTCCGCCCCTCCAAGATTTTATGGTTCCTCCTGCTTCATTAGTCTCAAAAGGCCTGTATGTTCCAAGCACGCGGCACAACGTCATTCGTGTGCACATGGCGAGGGCGTGTGTGCGTGCATGGAACCAATGGACATTACCTTTTTGAGACTAATGAAGCAGGAGGAACCAGGAAATCTCAGAGGGGCAGAGCTACACATTGAACTATACAGAATCAAGAATCAAGATGTCAGCAACTTTGAAGCAGGAAAAGTAGGCTCTGGAGGGGCCAAAAGTAGGCTCTGGAGGGGCCAAAAGTTTTTTAAAGCTGCAGCTTTCAACTAAACATTTTTTTTTTTTTACAGCATACTTATCCTTTAACTCCAGCTCCATATCAGAAAACAGTTTACCTAGCAAGGTTTAGGTTCTGGGTTGGGATTGGCGGAAAAGTTAAGGTGAGTCAAAGGGGCTAATCGGAGAGAACGACACCCCACCTGGGAGGTCCCACTTCATCCCACTTTCTGTATTGTAGTCTAAATATTTTCTTTAATACTTGTATATTACATAACCTACGTGGATTTATTAAAACTAAGCACGCACATTGGAGCAGTTGTTTTCTTTGTAAAGTTCATTAGAAAATGAGTCATGACTAATTAAAAAAAAAATTATAATAAATTGTCATTATCTGTCTGATTCATTGTTAACATAATAGCTCATATAACCCTACTCTCACTGGAATCCAGAGCTTGTCTGTATTTTTTGGTTGATACGATTTCTTTTACATCATTTTACATCATCTTGGTTTTAAGTGCCAGAAGCAGTGAATTGTGGATACTGCTCATGGCAGATATCACACTGTATCTAAATAATGAGTCATCTCTGAGATATGCCTGTAAAAAGAACTTATTTTTAAGGAGCGGCTTTTCGAGAGGATCGCGGTAAGGTACGTTCCAGGACCCCCGAGCAAGCTATTATTCACAGAGAGGTGGGAATAAGCGTTCTCACCTCCCTGTGAATAATAGAAATGGATGCCAAATACTTGTTTTTTAAGTTTAGTGTTCCTTTAATGTGCAGATCATAGTGCAGGGATGGGCAATTACATTTCACGGGGGAATATGAGAAACTTCAACAGTCGTGAAGGGCCAGGGTAATCAATTTGTTATTAATTATTACAATGAATGTTTATTTACTCTCATAGTATAGATATATTTTTTGCCTCAGAAATTGATTTTTGGTACAAAACAATCTTTATTAAAATTAGGGAAAAGAACAATATAATGTTACCCACCCAAGTCCATAAAGGACATGCAAACTGGGGCAAATAATTTTTTAACTAATCACACAGTAATTAGGATTAATTCCCACTAATCTTAAATCTGCTTTTTATTTTTCTTCTCTGACCTTCCTATTCCTTTTTTTTCTCCTTTTCTTTTGGGAGTTTTATTTTTTTAAAGAGGGCGAGGCACAGCCAGTGAGTAAAGAACTGTCAATCATCCAGCCCCTCCCCCGGCACACTACATGTAGAAACTATCCATTCTATAAAAGTAAAGCTTATTTCTTTATCACTGCATGGCAAGTCCACCCACACACCTTCAAACTCCTACAGCTAAAAGAAAATCTAAAATTCAAGCAGTTATTACAGTTCCCAGTGTTACTTACCTTCCCATAGCAAAGCAGTTTTACTTTCACTATAACACAAAATCACTGGATGAATGCTATTGGCTGTAGTGAGGCACAGATCATCTCCGCTGCACATGCTCCACACTCTATCTGTGTCTCAGTTTTGGGAGGGGGTGGATACATAGAGAGGAGACGTACATATTAACTAGGAGTGAGCTGAACAGGACATAAGGAGATCTTATGTTTATAGTCACACAAGCACAGTGTGACTATAAACAGTCTATATATACCTTTATAGAGTCCATGTAGGAAAAATAGGAAGTGCACTCTGTAACCTGTGCCACAACAGGTAATTAACACGTGCAAATAAAAATAGAGAGGCACACTCCTATAAAACACGTTTTGCATATCTTTATTTGTATATAAACACTTTGAAGATATAGATGATGGTAGATTTACACTCAGTATCTAACCACTGGCAGCGGCAATCAGACAGTATAGAGATATCAGAGGCATTTGCATTGGAAAATGTCAATACAAAATAAGCCTATTAATGTTATCCTGACCATTACCATGGTTTATGCCTTGACACCCTGGTTAGCTACAAAGGGAAAAAGAGTAAATTGCAATTATTGCCTATAAAATCCCACCTGCAAAGCCTCACATTTTAAGAGCAACTTAACCCATATTAATTGCAGACAAGATGTAAACAATATCTTGGGATCCCTCTCACAGACTATATGAGGCAAACTACACAAAACTACCACAGAATCTATAGGAACTCCATACGAATTGGTATTTTATATTTATATACCTGTAAGGAGGGGGGGGGGGGATTATGGGTGCCTGTAATTCCTCTTTCTGCTGGCTCAGTGCAGTTTGCTATTCTACTTCTCCTGGTGTCCATAGACTGTTACATAGACTGTTACATAGATTGTTACCACACTGTTAGACCAAAAAAGGGTATATGTTAGTATACCCTTTGAGCACCATATTACGAATACGATCCACAGGTTTTTCATTGATATGGTGCACCGACCCATGTATTATTTATACTGTTACATAGATTGTTACATTGTCAATTGAGCTGTGAGTGAAAAGAAGCAAATATGTATCCGGTCTGCCCTATGATTGACAGCAGCATAGAGAACTGTACCAACATTGCTGGGACTGGGGATATATTCAGTACTTACTGTACCTACTACTCCGTGATGGAACTTAGTGAGTAAAGATGGACAAACTTTAGAAAGTTCGGTCCGTTTTCGAACTTTTGAACTATATGGAAAGTTTGAAAACAGACCCATTAAAGTCAATAGGAGTCCAATAGTTTGAAAAGTTCGAATGAAATACAATTAAAATATCAATGGTAACTTACGGTAATGTTAATGGCTATGGGACCTGGGAAATGGTCTGGGGAACATGTTCGAACATCCAGGACTTTCAAAAACTCGATTTTACTCTCACGCACGCTACTTTTGATCTCTCGCGTTCAGATATTCGATAATTATCCCATGAACGACTCGCGGATTCGAGAATTCGATATTTACTCATGTATTGGTATAATAGACATTTTACTCGTGGATTTGATAATTCGATATTTACTCACGTATTGGTATAATAGACATTTTACACGCGGATTTGAGAATTTGATATTTACTCACGTATTTGTATAATAGACATTTTACTCGCGGATTCGTTAATTCGATATTTACTCGCGTATTGGTATAATAGACATTTTACTCGCATATTCGCATGCCTCGAACATTCGATAATTAGCAAAAGTCCGGAAAATATCGAAGGTCCGGGATAGTTCGAGAAGTTTGAGTCTGTTCGAACTCAAATTGTTCGGCTTGAACTCGGGTTCAAGTTCGAGTTCTCTATCTCTATTAGTGAGAAGGTACAGTAGACATTAAGAAATCCTGGATGTAATTGTATAGCTGACAGTCAACATTGCATTATATTATATATATTATTTACACACGAGTGATTGTGCTGTATATTCTTTATACAGAACAATTTTTCTGATGTTATTGTCTCCCTTTAGTAAAGGCGCAAATGTGAATTTCTCAGTAAAGCCGAACGTAAATGAATATACTTTATAACAAAAGTAAAGGTAATATCTGTATATGATAATCATAGCAAGCAGAGAATATATAATCCATATGTAATATATAATGGAATATATAGATGTATTTGGTCACAAAATCTAGCACTTCTATTTCTATAATTTATATATTTATTTACTGAACTATCTATGTATTTGTTCCCCTTTTTATTGTATTTTGTTACTGTACAGCATGCGTCCCCAAGTGGCACTTTATAAATAAACTATACATACATACATACATACAAACCTCCTTCTGGGCATGTTCGTTGGTAACCCATTCAGGAATCCACCCTTAAAAAACCTGTGCTTGCTCAGTACTAAAAGGCATCATCTTAATTACTGTGCCTCAATCATGTATTGACTATACCAAATCATTTCAATATGTTAGGAGAATGCACAGTGTGTTGATATAAAAATAATCATCTTTTTCCTTGGCTTGACAAATATATTTTGTTTTTGTCTGCAATATACATTTGTCTATAAACTTGGATGTAAATGCACAAAGAAGCCTTTTCTGGGATGTAAAATGTTTTACTTTGCATATGTTGGATAGTGACTTAGTGAGGTTGGTCACCTACCTTTCTGACATAACATTAGAAGTGTGGGAACTGAACATTTGTCAGCAATTTAGACAGCATATGGAGAAAGTTACATGGTACACTGCTTTGATTCCTCCTCAGGTATGTCACATGCTGCCATACTGTATGTAGAGCCACTGCAATTAGATAATTATTCCTACTGTATGTTAGGAATATTCTCTCTATCCTTTTGAAACACAATGACTAAATGGACACAAAATGTGCTTGATGTGGTTGGGAGGCTTTTTGTTTTCATGATTATATGATCTTACTTACATTATAATCCCTATTGGTATATTGAAAAGATAAGTGGAGAGATTTTGTAATTTGAAAATGTATATTATTCTTTCTTTCTTATCTTTCTTTTTTGTTTGTAAGAACAAAATAAATAGGTTTACAAAATCTATACTTTTCTAGAAATATAATTTGCTACTGTTTATATATTTAATATTCTATATTTTAATTTAGAATAAATTCAGTACATCCTCTACATATACAATGTCTCTGCTGTTTTGGATTCATACAGGGCAATGCACCATGAGACGCAATGCAACCGTGGAGTTAAAGTCCCGCTAACCTTTGTTTTATTGGTTAGTGCTTGGATATGCTTACCCACTTTAACATCTTAAGTGGTCCTTTGAAATTACATTGATACATACAATGAATATTGCATATAAAGCAACATTGAGCAGTATGGGTAATATACAGCAATACCATGATACAATAGGAAAGAGGGCTCACCCAAATTAGATTACAAGAAAAAGAATTAAGGGCCGTACACACATGTCATTGCGGTTGCCAGCCCGCAATGCACGATGTGTACAAACGGCAGTTTCGGCTGATAATCAACCCATGTATGGGCACTTTATCGGGCAAATATCGCTGGATCTCTGAACGAGCAGCCGTTTTAGCCAATAAAGTGCCCATACATGGACCGATTATCGCCCTAAACGGCCGTATGTACACATTGTGCACCCGTGATCACACGTGTACAGACATAAGGATAAGGGATTTCTTAGGGATGAATATATGTTGAAAGCAGATTTTCAGAGGGTTGTGCTAATCTGGGTCAATGGTTGGGGAAGTGTCCTAGGTTACATTATATGCTTGCCTGTAGAGTTATACAAAATCAACTACTTCTAAAGACAAACTAATAGGTTGTGAGTATGTGACAGGATAAATCAATTGTAACCACCGTGTAATATGTTTAAAGCATTATACGTTAAATAAAATAAACCAATGTAATATCATTGGATAGGATATGAATTCTAGAAAATCACCAGAACAAGAATTCTATTAGAACTTTGTATACAATCTTTTTATCATTTAAAAGACAAATGTCATTTTATTTTTAAATACAGTAACTTATCATTCAATCCATGCAAGTTCAGGTTAAAATCATAATTTTTCTTTAAGATGGTTTATGGATTTTTAGATTTTAGCCCTTTTACTTCCTGCCATAATGATCTTATTGCTGACAAGAGTAACAGAAAAGAAAATGTCACATTTAATTAACTTGTGTTGCATATCATATATATGGAATTAGGTTTTCCCTGATGAATTAATTATATAATGTCATGCTAGAGACCAATTACAGTGTTTAGCGACTAAAATCTAATGGTGACATTTTCCCCCCAATGATCTAATCACTAATTAGTTTTATTTTGGTTTAAATACTAAAGGGGTAATGTAATACTGATCTCTGGTGTGGCCTACCTGCCTGCACTCCAATAATACCTTCATCACTAGAGATGGGCTAGAACTCGAACTTGAACCCGAGTTTGAGCCGAACTATTCGAATTCGAACGAATTCGGACTTCTCGAACTATCCCGAACCCGGATTTTCGATATTTTCGGACTTTCAATAAATATCGAATGTTCGACCGTTCGAATGTGCGAGTAAAATGCCTATTATACCTATACTCAAGCATCGAATCCACGAGTAAAGTGTCCTTTAAAACCTATACGCGAGCATCGAATCCGCGAGTAAAATGTCCATGGTATCTAGGCGCGAACGCGAGCATGGAATCCGCGAGTAAAGTGTCCATTAAAACCTATACGCGAGCATGGAATCCGCGAGTAAAATGTCCATGGTATCTAGGCACGAACATCAAATACGCGAGTAGTCTTCAGTAAAACCTATACGCGAGCATCAAATCCGTGAGTAAAATGTCCATGGTATCTAGGTGCGAACAAGCTAGAAAATAGCGCGAGTGAGAGTAAAATTGATTTTCGAATTTCCTGGATATTTGAACATGTTCCCCAGACCATTTCCCAGGTCCCACAGCCATTTACATTAAGTTACCATTAATATTTTAATTGTATTTTATTAGAACTTTTCGAACTATTTGACTCCCATTGACTTTAATAGGTCCGTTTTCTTCCATATAGTTCGAAATTTCGAAAACGGACCGAACTTTCAAAAGTTCGGCCATCTCTATTCATCACTTTGTGGTAGATACAGCTGCACAGTCAGTTAAGCAGCTCCAGGGAGCAGAGGATGAAAGGGACACTATTCTGATAAAATCATGTAGCCATTATTCACTGGTGGATGAGACCAATTATTCCTACCTCCCTATGAATAATAGCATGCCCGGGTAACACAGAAAAACTTACCTACCAGTGCGCCACTCGCAGGTTCTCACCACTAGATGACGAACTGTCTCAACTGCGCTCCTATATTTTGAGCACACGTGCCTATGGTGAGAAGCCACGAGTGGAGTGCCAGTAGGTATGTTTATCTGTGTAACCTGGGCGTTTTATTGTTCACAGGAATGCGGGAATAAGGGATTTCACCTCCCTGTGAATAATAGATACAGATGTAAGGTACATGATTTCATCGGTTTAGTGTCCCTTTAACACCCAGACACAGTAGGTGTTAGGTTGAGCACTACATAGCATAGAACTACAGAAAAGAATACTGTATACTGTGCTGCGCTACCTTCAAAACATTTGGAAGTGTAAAATCCTTATTAAAGGGCATGTCCACCCCTTTTGAAAACTTTTGATATGCGGTTGGGCATGCTCCCCCAGCCACAACCGCATTAATATTATTGTTAGAAAGTCCCCTGATCCTTACTTTCCTTCCCTCTTTCCTCCGCCACACTGTTCCGGCCCTCTGCTTGCATGGAATTGCAAGCAGGGGGCAGGACTGGCAGCCGTGTCCGTGATTGGTTGAGAGGCAGCCAATCACGGTCGCGGATGACGGGAGTTCTGAACAGCGGAGGAGAGTAAGTAAAGAGGTAAGGAGAGGTAAGTAAAGATTGGGGGACTTTTTTGCAATAATATTAATGCGGTTGGGGATGGGGGAACATGCCCTACTGCATATCTAAAGGTTTTAACGTTAGGGGGAGGGAGAGAAAAACGGGAAGGAGAGGGAGGGAGAGAGAAAGGGGGGAGGGCTGCACTGAGCATGCCGCAAAACCTTGACGTGGTTGAGTCAGACTCAGGCACAGAATGAGTCACACACTGCTTCTACACAGCAGTTTCCTGGACTTTGGAGGGGCACAGCAGGGGAACCATTTTGAGCAGTAATGTAAGGTAAGGCTTGTTTTAAACTTCTTAATGTGGCCAGTAAGGGGTTAAATTTTAGTTTTGGGGGTGGACATGCCCTTTAACATGATATTACAAATTGTAGTGTAGATTTTACACTCATTTAGCAGGGGATATTACACTCACCCTTAAAGGGCATGTCCACCCCTTTTAACATTTTTTGTTATATAATAGCTCTCCCTCCCTCAGCCCCAACTGCTATAATAGATTTTCCAGAGACTCCCCCGATCTTTACTTACCTTCCCTCTTTCCTCCGCCATACTGCCCAGCCCTCTGCTTGCATGAAACTACAAGCAGTGGGCCGGACCAGCAGCTGCGTCCATGATTGGCTGAGAGGCAGCCAATCACGGACGCGGCTGCAGGCTGCATAGAACGCCGGGGGAGAGAGGTAAGGTAAGTAAAGATCGGGGGAGTCTCTGGAAAATCTATTATAGCGGTTGGGGCTATGGAAGGGAGACCTATTATATAACAAAGGGTTTTTACACTAGGGGTAGGGAGAGGAAAAAGGGAGGGAGAGGGTGGGAGAGGGAGGAGGGGGAGGGGGAGGAGAGCTGCTCTGAGCAAGCCAAAAACCTCTGAGAGGAAGCCTCAGAGGCAGAAACAATTTCCCTCCCTGCAGTGCTCCTGGTGGCCATTTTTTTTACTTTGGGGGGACATTACTAGAGATGGACTAGAACTCAAACCAAAGACAATACAGGAGAACCATTTGGAGCTGGGATGTAAGGTAAGGATTTTTATACACTACACAGTGGGGCCAGTAGTGGGTTAAATTATAGTTTTGTGGGTGGACATGCCATTTAATAATTTGCTTACCTTAAAGGATGACATGAGGATGGCTACAGCCAGCACTGTACAGTTACCGTAATATAACTAATATTTAGAAACATGGTATAAGAAAACAACATTATCAAATCTTTTCAAGTACAGTACCTGCTTAACAGCATTCCCAGAAAGAATTAGTGCACAGTAAAGACAGGGGTAAGGATCCCATTGTATGTATGATTAGTGATCAGTCCAGTTTGAATTAATTTAATTTAATTAAGCTGTTTAATATTGTCTAGTGCCCTTTGTTGTGTGTTTTAATTAAATAAAATGCTCCATATAACATGTGGATAAACATTAAAGTTGAAGTTCAATGCAAATTCAAATGCTTTCCAGGGATGGGTTTTGAACCCGGTTATGATTAGAATCGTGTGAATTCGGAACTTTCTATCTCGAGCTTAGAATATTTGTTATAGAACTTAAATATTCAATACTGAACACTGTAGAAATGGTAAAACTGTGTATATGTATTTCAGTAGTGGTAATAACACACTGGATACATTTAAGAGCTGGAGGTCTATTTAGCTCCATGGAGATATCCTTCTGATTTCAGTTAAAGTTCCCTTTTGGTGCAAGGAGTTAAAGGGCATGTCCACCCCTAAAACTAAAATGTGCCCCAGTGCTGACCCAACTGTGTAATGTAAAAAAATTTTACTTAATCCTCAGGTCCTTGTGGTTGTGGCTGCTGTGTCTGTTCAAAGTCCCAAAAAGTGAAGAGTAGGAGCTGTCTGTGTGTCATCTGGTGCCTGCTACTTCTTTGCGGGCATGCGCAGGGGAGCTCTCCCCCTCCCGCCCTTCATGCTGTCATCATCTTCTAGCAATAAAATAATTTTTCTTTAGTGTAGGTCAACCCCCACCTAACCCTAACCTCCAGGTTTAAATGTAAAAAAAAAGTGCAGAACTAGACATACCAAGCTTTGTTCCTTTGGCTCTCTCTATAGCCAGCAGCCACGTCTGTGATTGGCTGACAGTCAGCCAATCACAGACATGGCTGCCATCCTGGCTCCTAATGCTACTGACGGGAACGGAGTAGCAATAGGACAATAGAGCAGAGTGAACAAAGCTGGGTAAGTCAATTTCTGTTTAAAAACATTACTTATGGGAGGGGAGTGTGTCAGGGGCCCGGCCTCCAATCTTGCGAGGGGGCCCAGGCCCCTGCAGTTACGCCCCTGTCTCAAAGGGTTAGCCTTCACCCTTTTATTTGAGCAGCTTATCCTTAGTCTGAGTTTCTGTGATATTTCTAGTGGATACTAGTTTTCGTCTTTTCACACAATAATCAATACTCCTCCCAACCTATATATTTTATCATTATTTGTAAATTATAAAGATTTTTTAAAATAAGATTTTTTATTGATAGATTAGTCTAGGCCGGACAGTTATTTTCTTTTTTATTAATGGGAATACTGTACCTTTTCTTAATATTTAATAAATTCCTATTTAATAATGTATACCGTATATACTTGAGTATAATCCATGGTTTTCAGGCTTTAAAAAAAGCCTGAAAACTGAACCTCGGTTTATACTGGAGTCAAACACTTACCTTGCCTCTGACTTCCAGGCTCCGATTAGTGATGTCATCCAGAAGCACAGAGGATGCTGAGACAAGGTCAGAGAAGGCAACTAAAAAAAATATACAGAGGAGGTAACACCAGTCGCCAATACTTATATGCATGAATAAGGGAGGTTTTACCCCTATTTGCAAGTATTGGGGACTGGTTGGCTCCTCTGTATGTTTTTTGGAGTGGTCTACATTGGTGACAGTGAGCATGCTGGGAATTGTAGTTTCCAAACATCTAAAGTGACAAGGAATTGGGGGTTACTGTGTGGAATTTACTCTACATTTAAAAGGAAACTAAACTAAATCAATACCAAATCAGGAGGATGGTATCTATTGTTAAAGATTGCCTTCTGATTCTGTATTGTTTTGAGGCTTTAGTTGCCCTTTAAATGGATAGCAGAATTCCCATACAGTAGTCCCATACAGTAATAGCCATACTGGATTTGGCTATTACTGTATGAGACTACTGTATGGGAATTCTGCTGTCCATTTAAAGGGCAACCAAAGCCTCTAAACAATACAAAATCAGAAGGCAGTATTGGTCATAATTTCTACCCTTGGTTTATACTCGAGTCAATCACTTTTACTCCTTTTTTCAAGTGAAATTTGGTACCTTGGTTTATACTCGAGTACATACAGTACACATTTATTGGTTTGTTACCTGTTGCTTCTTCAAATTAAGTTGTGTTCCAAAATGTTTACATGGCTTCTGAAGGCCAAATTCTGAATAACTCTAATTAACTGAACTAACTTAGTTAATATATATAACTTATAAAGTGGACTTCAAGAATCCCCCCATTTCACTAAAGACAGACTTACATTTTTGGAGGTTCAAAAAGGCCCCATGTTTATTGTGCATAAAATAACCAATTCATTATATTGCAACAGGCACAAAGTATATATAACTTAAAAAAAAAGGCTCCAACTAACACCAGGGATAAACCCAAACTGTAAATTTTGGACTGCCCCCCTTTTGTTGGCCTAACTCACCAACTTAAACCAGATCTGCCTGTCCTGGCGAAATGTGTCATAAATGTGTGCACCGACCACAGCATAACCAGGGCAGATAAAGAAGAATTGAGAATATCAAGCCAATATGGTTAAGGTAGACCCCATCATTTCTTAGTAATGCCTTGTTGTCCCCTTCCAACTCCTTGTGGAGAAAGGACACACCATTCAGTCTCCTAACAAAAGCAGACACTAACAATTTGCGCCTGCAGTTTTCAATAATAAACAGGTTACGTGCAGCAGACAAAAAGGTTCTTGGGACATCAACTGACCATATTATTATTGAACCTTAATTTAAGGACATACACCAAACCAGGTTGTGTTTCTCAGCTCTATTTGCAGCCCAATAAACGTACAAATGGCCCAGGATCCAAACCACCAAAGGACCTGAAAACAAACAAGCCAAATTAACTGGCGATCACCCAAATAGTTAACAGTTAACATTAAATTAAATAATCTATTAGATTCATGTGGGGACAAATATAACTTTTGATCCTGTTTGATTTCCACCGTCCCACTTTGACATTCCTCCTGGACCAACCCAAACAATAGGTCTCTGTATCTGCCAATATTCTAAATGAGTGGGAGGCAAATGAAACGTGTTGGATTCTTAAGAATTTTAAACACAAACGAAAAACGGCACAAAATTAAAATTTGGATAGAAAAGAAAGTTTTTCAAGACTCAACAACGGGCCCTGTTTTACAGGTCGTCTAGCAGATTCAGATTGAGGAGAGACAATACTCACCTCCATAATAGTGCATTATTACCAGCCTACCTTTCCCTTAAGTGTCTGTCTTAGGGCTTGTTCACACTATATCAGTTTGCATCCGTTTTTTCAAACGCAGGTGTGTTTAAAAAAAATGGACAGACAGTAAAACCCCATAGGATTTCACAATATCGTTCACACCTTCTGCGTTATAATCCGTACCGTTCCAGTCTGTTTAAAAAACGCACTGCATGCAGCATTCCTGTCCATTTTTTAATGCATTTTTTATATAAATGGAATACACATTGGCCTGCATCCCTAACCAGACATAGAACCTTGTCAAAGGAAGCATAATGGACTCTCAATTCCTCCTATGCAAATGTATCATTAACCGATGAGCCTCTAGGATGGAAGAGGTGATGAATCAGGTGGTATTTTCCTTCCTCTGTCTTAGGCACCAACTCAAGGGAGGAGAATCTAATATTGGAAATTGGAGGATCCTTTAAGGGGCCTGTCATCCGTCCCAATGCTACCTCCTTCATCAGCTTCCTCCACACCAAAGGCCTATCAGCCAAAGCAAACTTTAAATTATAAAAAAAAGGGGGTCGTCAATCATTTTAAAAAGGTTCTAGAACCCTGTCTCAAAATCTGACTCCAACAATAGGGCATCCCTATGCCTATTGTACTGACTTAGCCATAGTTGAAGTCTTTCCAATAAAAACAGAGTCCTCGCTCTTACCAGGATTGGGCACGTATTTCTGACCTTACTGCCTTGATCTCTTCCCCACAGAATGAACACTCATGTTTGTATCTGCAGGAAGAAAATTACCTGCAGTGGCTCATTATACAACCAGCAAGTCCCCTTTTTTTTCAGCCGTCATCGATGCCCCATACTGTGAAGTGCTGGCAGCCCCTGGAAAGGGGTTTGATGCCAATGATCTACTAGGCAACATAATCAAAAGCCACAAACTCAAATCCTGACAATCCCATTTGGACCCTGCACTAGAAGCCATTCTACGCTGAAATTGCTCATCGTATCTCAACCAAGATAAGTTTTGTATGCCCCCAGATCAATTCTAAGGGCTCGTTCACACTAGAAACTGACAGAAACGCACAGCATGTGTTTCTGTCAGTTTGTATCCATTTTTTCCATACATTTGTATCCATTTTTTAACAATGTGTATTCCATAGATTTCTATAGAAAATGCATGAAAAAACGGACAGAAATGCTGCATGCAGTGCGTTTTTTAAACGGACTGGAACAGAACGGAATATAACGCAGCAGGTGTGAACAAAATTATGAAATCCATTGGGGTTTTACTGTCTGTCCATTTTTTTAAACGCACCTGTGTTTAAAAAAAACGGATACAAAGTGATGTAGTGTGAACGAGCCCTAAATAGCTAAAAAGCTGTGCTCCCCGTTCTGGGAAACTCTCACATAGTTTACTGGCAAAGAAGGTAAAATCGTGTATCCAGTTATTAATAGTTCTGGGGACAACAATCTTATTTTTTCTTTATCTTTCTCTTCTGACTTGGCTGCTTCCATATGGGTTTATCTGCTGAATCCTTTTCTAGCTGAATTAAGGAGAAAAATATCCAAATATTTACCCGCCCATATTTTCTCTCTTATATTACTATCCATGTGAAGTCCCAGAGAACCCATGTCACAGGTGTGCTCCATATCACTGCTCTTTACAACGCTACTATGCGCCCCAGGAGCTTAAGTAACCTTTTCACTACCTGACCCAGCCATGGCAGAGGATGAATCCAAAGTTTGACAAGGTGTCTGAAAATCTCTTTGTTACTAAACTGCTCCCTTAAACCAAAGTGCTAGCTACTGTATTGCCTGTGTCCTGCTGAGGTGGATGCCTATTACCCAATTCCTGACTTACAGCACCCCCCTCTGCAACCCCTCATGATGACCACTTTGCTCAGCTGTAACTGAAGGACTGCTTCTATAAGCATCCTGTGTGGGCTGGCATTTATTCCAAATAAGTTGCAATAGATTGAGGATGCACCCTGTATCCTGCCCAGACATGTCTGACTGAGCTCACCAAACAGTTAATGGGTTGTATTCGCCACCACTAGACAGCTGAGCTGTTAAACAGGAACTGCTGCAGGTTGGTCTCATAGGAGCCTCAGAGAGCTCCTTTCTGCAGTGCCATACTTCCTCCTCCTTCCTCCTTCTGTGCCGTCTCTTCTTCTCTCAATAGATATGACATCATCACGCCAAATCCAGGTTCGCTTATTGAGCCTACTAAGATGGTGGCTTGGACTCCTTCTGCGGCAGCCATCTTACTATCCCCGAGATACAAGCCATGACAGAGACCCTCACCCCAGTCTCCAACTTGGCTGCAAGTCTCCTAATTGTAACCTCAGATTGAGCAGCAAAGGTGGGGGCCATGGTCCTTCCCAAAACCCCTTCTCCCCAAAACCCTCTTTCTCCTCCTACCCTTCTGAAACCCTCCTGCTGGGCTGGAGCTTAGACGCTCATTTATTTCCATGTCTCTCCGTGGCTTACCACTTTTGCTGTCAGCTGTTCTAAAGTAAGTTCCTCCATACTGATGGGAATTTTTATCTTTCTACCTATTAATTATCTTGGGGATATGCTGTGTCCGGGAAATTGACTGGATAAATTTCCTGCTCAATGTGTACATTGCTTGTGACACCCCCTTCCCACATTTGCCCAGCAAATCAGGCTACAGCTAACACGATTGGCTGCCACCTATTCTCCATCTTCAGCCCATCTGCTGTTGCCAGGCTCTCATTGTAGACATGTTAAGCTTTCGGTATAGTGCACCATCTAACACTGATATCTCTAATTTTCAAAACTGGGTCAGAAAAAAATATGAACAAAATATTACTGTCTTTTAATCATAGTGAATAAAACTACCACCATAATTTGCATGAAAAGTATGCACAGAAAGAGTTCTCTTTCTATTTAGGTTAAGCAAAGCTATATTTAATCATGATGCAGTGGGGGTCTAGAAAATGATTATATCTATCAAACACCAAACTACAGTAAAACTTCTCATTTTGTCTTTTCTATATAAGAAAAATGCACAAATCTATAATAAAATAGTCCTTCATGATAATAATCTAGCACAACTTTTACATAAAATATAAGTTTCGCAACATCTAAGCTCATTTATTAAGGTATCCCAATGTGTTGTGAATTAGTATGACCTGTTAAATTTTAGCAATAGTGTATATTTTAGCAGCAGAATTACATACTTTAGCATGGTCCGTCATACATGTAAAGCCAGTGAAAGAGAAGATAACTATACAAATTGCAAAACGAATGTGTCTGCAAGTGTTCTTGCGAGAAATGCATGGTGTTTCGGAGTGTTCCTATATACAAGCATATATAATTTTTTTGTTTCTTAACACTTAGCCAGTCGACATAGTAAAGAAATATTGTTTAATATGCTTACAAACATAGCAATCAACACAATATTTTATCATGTTGAATAAACATTTCAGCACTTTATAATTAACTTTTAATAGAGATGGACCAAACCCGAACCAGAACCCGAGTTTAGAAATTGAACTCTTCCAAACTTCACGAGCTATAAACTAGTTGGGTTTTCGAGAATTTATTTTTGAGAATTATCAAAAATTTCATAATAATTGAATTCTCAAATCACTAACCCTCGAATGTGTCTTTCGATTTCGGTAACCCTCGAATGTATCCTTTGATTTCGGTAACCCTTGAATGAGCCTTTCAGTTATCCTTAAATGTAACATTCGATTTCGGTAACCCTTGAATGTAGCCTTTGATTTCGTTTACCCTCGAATGTATAGTTTGGTGGTTTGGTATCCCTCGATTTGGCCATAAACCTCAACTGTAGCATGCGGAAACCTGACAATTGCCTGATTGTAGCTATTTTATTAGTATTTAATCTTCACGGAAGACAAGTAGAAGGCAGTGAGGGAACGAAGGCTTGTAAGTACATTTGGGGACAGCTTTGAGTTATATAAATCTTGCGAGGTCAAGGTTTTCGACCTTTTCCTGCAATATATTGGTTGGACACGTCTGCAAGAAGTTCGTATGTTCTCCCTGTGCTTGTGTGGGTTTCCTTCAGGTACTCTGGTTTCCCCCACAATCACAAAGACATAATGATAGGTTGTATGTTTCAAATTAATGTGCTTAGATTGTAAGCTCTTCGGGGCAGGGACTGATGTGAATGTATGCATGTAATTGTAAAGTGAAGATGTTGGTGCTATATAAATCCGTAATAATAATAATAATAATAATAACATGTAAAATGTTTGTTTGGGGGGTGGACATACCCTTCAGGAAGTTCGGCCATCTCTATTTTTAAAAAGCCAAACATTATTTTGACTATGTAAGTGCTCAAAAGGTGTATTTTCATATAAAAGTGAAAATCCTCACTTATAAATTAGTGGCTTAGTTGGCCTTATAATGCTAACAAAGCTTTCTACATCAGATTAAATAAAACAAATACTGTTTTTTTTCTTTCCCTGCCAGCTGAACGGAGCACAATGGTTTTGACCATTTCTAGAAATCAGGATGGCAGCCCAGCTGCATACAAGGATGTGAAGAAGATGAAGGCCATGTTATACAATTAGACTGGGAATTAGGTAAGGTTTTTGAAATTGAGATGATAGTAATTAAGGTCACTATTTATTGGGGAATAGGAAAATGCAGCAAAGCCTCTTTATAGCAAAAGGTACAGTTATAAATATTTTATAGAAAGAATTATGGCTAAAACCATGCAGTCTATGCCAATATATGGGTTACACACCATACAGTCTTAATTTATTTCATTCTTGTTAGAGCTCATTAGTGCAAGATATGGAATAATAGTTATTATATCACCTAAAGGTTTTTTAATCATCAAGTTGTCCTTACAGGTGAAATTCCCTTTGAGTTTATATCCGCAATAAATGTTAGAATTTTGAAACACGTGAAACTGATAAGAGATTTTGAAGTAATTTATTTCGCCAGGCTCTGCAATCAATATTACACAGTGATACCATCAAGCAGTTACCAAGTGCAGCTCTGACTGCTAAAGCTAGGGATTCAAGTGAAACAAAACCTCTAAAATATAGAAATTATTTTAATCTGTCAAAACACACTTACCTAAAAGAGAGAATGTTAGAATTTTTATCTGTCTTCGTAGTGAAGAACTCCTATTGTTACAGAAATGAAAATACTTTCCTTTTATCTCAGCACTTGAGCTTTTGCGCTCAATACATTCCATTGAGTTAAAAAATCCAGTGCCATTTATATTGACCTTTAAAGGGATACCTTCATCCATTTCTCCACAATCTCGGCTCTGTTTAAATCTTTAGATTAGTATGGAACTGCAATGGGAACCCTGTGGTGCTTAACAAATATCTGCTAGAAAATACCACAAATGGCATTAGTGGACAATAAAAGAGACACAATACGTACAATACTGCAGTAATGTTTCCAAATGTCTTATCTCTATTATGATTTGTTTTCTAATCTCATATGTATTAGGATCAAGTGGAAAAAGAGGTGCATTTATCATATAAATTCAACATAATCTTCTCGTTTTGTATTCTATTGATTTATTATGAACTATTTATTTGGCAAGAGGCCACTATTATATAGCCACAGAAAACTGTACATTTCTATTTATATCTGGTTGTTTACTTTGTATGCTAAAGATGGGTTAACACATTAGTGATATAGGGCCAATCCCATTGGTACATACGGGATTGGCCCTATATTGCTAATGAGTGTAGGGCCTAAACAACCGTTTCCAACACAAATTAATGTTCGGAAAATTTCCTTCGGACACGGTCTTCCACATGTACTTAAGTATAGTGAGTCAGTCACTATCGTAGGGAGTATGGCAGTCACGAACGTTCTTTTACACTTTATATAGGGAGAATGATCATGACTGTATGTACTCCCATCTGTAAAAGATGATCATTTTTGACGGATTGATACTGTGTGTACCCACTTTAAGGTGTGCATAAAATGCAGAATGTATCATGATGGTATTGAGCAGTGGTTGTTTGGGGCAAAGCTTAACATTTCTTACTGTGACTTTGCCTCTAGTATCTAAGTATGAATTAGGTGTGGTATCCAAGAATCCTGGTAGGCCAGTTTGACCCTGGTTTTGCTTTAAACCTTATATTTAAATGACAGAGATGGTCTAAAGATGGTAATAAGGGCAAAAGGTTAATAATTAAATAATAACAGGTCATTTTTGAAATTTCCAACTTGTAAGGAAAAAAGGCATCAAGAAAATGCTAAAGGTGTTCTTCAGTGGGGCCACTATTATATCATATGATAATTTTTATTGAAAACATCTCATATGAGATCCAATCGAATGCCTGTATATATTTATTTATTATTTATTTTGCAATTTCTTTAAAAGGCAACTATTCTTTAGGAACTAAACATCCCCCACTCCACCCCAGGTAGGAGCAAGTAGTCTGCTTTCTTTTAAAAAATAATTAGCGGTAGAAATTTTGCCTGAAACTTATCAATTTTATTAGCTAGACTGAAAGTTTTAAGCACTCACTGACTACACATCTAACCTAATTACTTATAAATACAGCAGAATGAAAGGTACTGTAGGAATACCACTTACAGAATTATACATTTAGGGGAAGAAAAGTTGGAAAGTTGTTTTTATGGTATAATTAACTTTTGCATTTTTTAATTAGTTCTGATGTTATACTTAGTTATAGTAATAATTTTATTTTTGTTATATTATGCAATATTTCTTCAGGGTACAAGATGCAAGGCAGACGGTCACTTTCTGTGTGACTCCCAACATGTCTGTAATTAATCTGAAAACTTTCAGTTTCAAAGATGTCCCTTGTTTCCCAGAGAAAACCTATAGAATAAATAAAAAACACTACTTTGTAAAATAAGATATTCCCTTATGCATTAGTGTTTATTTTGTATGTTTATTGTTTTTATTTCCAATATTTTGCAAATGTTTATCCAGGATTTTTGAGTAAAAAAATTGTGATTGAAAATTCTAATATATTGGGTTCGAATTGGATTTTCAAACTTCAATAGGTTCCACAGAACCCCTGTCCCTCAAGATGATCTTCACTTTTTTGCTGATTCAAGGTTTGTTTGCTTAAGTTCAGGACAGATCCACCTAAAGGATTTATTTGACTGATTACATTTTCTGCAATATAATTATTTTACTAAATTCAGGAACATTCTGCCCCTTTTAGAGAAAAATAATTACTAAAACGAATGTTGTTATTTTATGAAATAAAGTCTCATAAGATAAAACTTTTGTATCTAAAGGAAAGGATCTGGTAAATTTATTAGGCTAGGAAACAACAAAAAAATTTCTTACGTACACTTGCTAGTAGCTACTTACACTAGGGTGTAGATTTAAAAACTGCTCTCATATTCAAAGAATTCTGTTTGTGCTAGGCAGCGGTGAGACACATTGGTATGCTATAGTATTAGGAAAGTCCTGTCATCATATTACAAAACAAATTGCTGGGTGCTCCAGGACTGTAGCTATAGGAAGTCAATAAAGCAGTAAGGTAAGCTGGACAGACCAGATGTAAAAATAAGACCATTCCCGACGCTGCCGAACATTCATTATCAGCATCAGAAACATTTGTTATGGGCCAAATTTTCCCTTGGATGTCTCCCTGTGCTGTAGTATAGGGAGTCGTCCATGATCGTTAGGATGAATATTATATTAGTAATATAGGGGAACCTGTCGGGACTGTGTGTAGCCACATCTTACAGATTCCATCTGTCATCTTTCAAAGATTGTTACTGTATGTACTGCTTCTGACAGATCTTAAAAAACATTTTGATAAGACTTGTTCTAACTGTTCATAGATATACCAGTGTTATAAATTAGTTTTCAAAACTAGGTTAAGGGGACATTATAATTCATGGGGAGGTAGGAGTATAACTACACCGTCTGTGTAGTAGAAGATAAATAGTGGATAGACTTGCTGACAAGAGTTCTTGCTTACTCTGACAACAATGAAGTTCGACACCGTATTCCTCATACTAGGAGATAGTAGTAGTGTACTCATGGTCCCCTACCTCCCTGGATCATATTGTTTTAAAATGTAAAAAGTAGTTTGGGGCACTGCAGTGTGTTAAGTGTACCTTAAGTTAGCTTAGACAATAGATCAATGGATGTGATCAATTATGGATAAATGTAAAAAGCTTCCTATTGTAACAATTGTACTCAAAGCAAATTGCCACATGAGTTGCAGCTATAGGAAATCAATAATAAATTTACTCAAAAGAATGAAAAAGACAAAAAATTTAACTAATTTGTATATCTCAGGGAGCATCACTTTAAGACAGATACAGTTGACACCATCAAGGCATTACCCTTTAAAGTCAGTAGCCGCTTCAAAACTGCTAAAAAAATCAGTTGTAAAGCCAGATTGCTTTGAAATGTCTCTTGAGTAATATTGCCTCTTCAGAATTTCAGTGGCTCCACAAGCATGCAGATAGAGTGCAAATAGTCAATATGATTTTAGATAATATTTGCAAAGATAAATCTTGGGAGCATTGCAGGAATGTCTAAAATGAGCGAAAACGTTCCAGGTGGAACTGAACCTTTTTAAGGTTTATGGGCATGTATGGATGTGTGTTTGCATGTGAGAAAGTAATTACTATAAACAAAGCTGTTTGACCCAGTAGACCACTGGGGGAAAAAGTATCATCATGAAAGGTACTAGGTTATGTGTTTTCTATGCAAAGCAAATGGCATGAAAGAAAAATTTACATCTGATTATTTTAGTACCTGGAATTTAGCAGAAAGGTTAGAGAGTGATATCAACAAACCAATCAACTTACTCCCCTGATTAATGAATGGGGTTGAGAGACAACAATGTATTAAATGTTCTCTTTAATAGGTAATATTTAACCTGAAATATTTCTATCACTTGCATTTTAAAATGATGGCTCAGGCACACTTAACAAGTGTCAGTAGACAAAAGATGGCTGTAGGATAGAAGTATAAATACAGTTATTTTTAAGAATTATTGAATGAAAGAAAAGTAAAGATAGTGTAATAGTTGTTTACAGATACGCATTTTATTCTTTAAAAAATATCAGATATATTATAAACACTCAACAATTTTATTTCCAGTTCTATATAACAAAATATTGGACAATTCTACTATTTTCTTAACAAATAATACAGAACATTCATGCGGAAAATACTGCTCATCAAACACACAATGCTACCTTTATTTGAACAGACAAACATACTCTATTGGTAGGTGTTGCTTGCTACAATAAACACTTTTTACTCCCAATCTATCAGTGTGATTGGTGTTACAAAAGTATACCTGAGTATTTAATATACAGGACAATAAAATTTAGAACATTTGTATTTCAGATTTTCAGTCCATGTATCAAATGGCAACAGACAATGTTCCCTCTAGTTTAAAATCATTTATGTACGCAGAAATAAATCTGTGTGCATATGCACACCACAGCAGATGCATGCGCACTACTGTAACCAGTGCACAACTTAGAGGGAACACTGACAAAAGTTGATAATTAGTCAGACCTTTTGTAATTTAAACTAGGGTTGTCACCTTAAAGCATAAAGATACCAGAGCTTGGGCGTTGAGACAAACACCCATTTAAAGAATAGGATATGGTATTTTTCATTTTTTTTTTCTTTCACCAGCATGTTATATAGCCTCATCATAGTGGCAACATTAGTTCAAATAGGCTTTGGAATGCCTGCTAAACAATAATAATAGGACATGTGACACATGGTAAATTTAAACTGAAACTGTATATTACAGAGGCACTGCTAGTACAGTTAACATTAACATTTCTTTTGGTATGAGCTTTATCTGCTGTAGTAAAATATAAAATAGACAAGATTTTTCTTTATAGACTACAAGCATGCAACGTGAGTTTAAGTTTTTACAAATCTTTAAGCAGATGTAATATAGCAGAATGGTTACTACACAGTGAGCTTCATAACTGTGCTGTGTCTTCATCTGTGCCTAAAAAAAGAATTGAAAAGAAGAGTTGTCCTTAACAATTTCAATACATCGAAAATGCTGGCTAGTGTTCTGTTACCCCTCTTTCTGCTTTCCATCTTTTTTTCTGGTTAGCAGCTGTCAGTCATGGATGCAACATTTAATATCACAGCCAGTGGCTATATGGTATTTCTCTAGCTGGCTCCTCTTAGCATGTGCGAGCTTAAAAACAAGCTTGGGTAGAAGGCAAAAACCTTTTTAGAGCTAGAGGAGGAGAAGAGCATTCCACTGCATGACAGGTTAGTTCTACATCTGCCAATTTTCTAACCATTGTGGTTTAGGGGGTTGGGGGTGATTTAAATATATAAAAACATTGAAGAGTAAAAATATTTTTATTTTAAAGAAAGACATTCAGGTTGTCATTCAAGAACAAAAATATTTTTTTCAATAATTATGTAATTTATACAGTTTTTATTGCTGTTTGGCAACACACACATTCAAGATGCCATTAGGTCTCTTGAACAAAATAAATGGATTTAATAAGAATTATACTCATTAAGTAACTGCTTTATAACTTCTCTCTGTCCTTCAGTAACATATTTTTTCAGAGATGAGATCATTGTCAGTGACAATGCCTCTGGGAGGAGCCAGAAAGAAGCCAATTACTGCATTAGTATAATTCTCTTTTAAATGGTTCTCTGTCATCTAGAGTGGCCTTCAAAGACTACTCACTAGCATTTCTTATGATGCTGGGAACACGGTCAATTTTCTAAATCCTAATATGCATATCATGTTTTCAAATTATACAACATAAATTCTTTTTATTGCAAGATCAGTGACACAATCATTTTTATAGATAGACCTAAGTGACTAAGGCAGGGATAAACAACCAGTAGCCCTCCTTTTGTTTAAAAACTGCAACCACAATCAATCCCGTTCCCTGGACTTAATAATTTTATTGTCTTTTTATAGGAAGAAGACACATAGGTGTGCATTACTGTAAGTATACATTGTATATTGTGCATTTTAATGAAAAAGTAGTTCATATATACAACTTGTTATATTTTTGTTTTACTGGTAAATATACAAACAATTACATTTGAACTTGATGCCTCTGCAGCAGAATATACAGAAAACCCATGCTTTTGCTGGTATAATAGTAACTCACAAGGCCTAGAAATACGTTTTAATTGAGTAGGTGGTCTAGAAATCAGGCTGTATACTGTATGTGCAATACTGTCTTACCACCCAGTGACAAAGCCTATAATAATTCACTATGTGCTCCACTGCAAAATATAGGCAGATTTGCACACATGTGCCATTATTGAGTAAAGAATATTGATTTAGGTGCATTTATTAGCCTAGATGTTGCTATTCCATTGAGAAGTAGTATAGAAGTGCAATAAGGTGTAATGGTGAATATAAATGTTATGCTTTAGATCTGCTTTACAAAGGTAAGGGCAATTGATGGCATAAAAAGATCTAAAAAGTGAAAACATTGACTCCTTAACGGAGAACAAAACATACTTATTACTTATAGCTAAACTTGTTTTTTTAATCCTAATGTACAAGCTTTTCTGCCCAGAGCATTTATATTCAATGTAAGATACTTCTGTGGTAGGTTGCATTTACATGATTTAAGAAGTAGATTCTATAACTAAGAATGCTTCCATATATATATATACATAGATATAGGGGAGAAGAAATTGGTAATATCAGAAATAATAAGTTTCTAAAACTCCCAAGAATACCGCACATTCAAAACCATATAACAAAATTCTTTATTGATCATATACTGAATTGCCGTCAGAAGCCGTGTGGTCGAAGCATGCCCAACCTGTGTTTCCTGACCCTCCCTCTTACCGTATTCCTCGGCTTTCCTGTCCTCAGACTGTTACTGCTTGACAGATAAGTAGCACATTAGCCATGGGTATTTACACAGTAGGATAGGGTTGATACCAATTATCAGATTATCAATTTGTTCATAGGGAAAAGATTATGCATTTTGTGCTTAGGGCAGGATACTTTGCATTTTTAATTTCATTATCCTCAGTGTGTTGTATATGAATAATAAAGGATTCATTTGTTTTGTTTTACGGTTAGCAGTGTGCTGAAATCCTTTGAAGTATTTTCTCTATATTTCTGCTATGCCCCTGGATGTGGTTGAATAAGTTTATTGAATGTTTTAGATTCTATTTAACATCTAATTAATATTTAAAGGGTCTCTCCACCCGAAAATATACATTTTGCGGTCATGTAGGGGACCCCTGTCCAACCCTAAATGCAAGGGTTTTACGTTTAAATAGTTCCCAGAAATTGACTTACCCACCATCTTTCCCTCTGCCTCTACAGCTACTTCTGGGAATGGAGAAGCAATAGGGGCTAGACCAGCAGTCCCATCTGTGATAGGCTGAGAGTTAGCCAATCACAGACGCGGCTGCCGGCTATTGAGAGCCGAGGAAACGAGGTCAGGTAAAAAGATAAAAAGCATTTAGGATTGGAGGGGGGTCCCCTACACTACAGAAAAGTTTGTCTTTCTTAACATTCTGAGGAGAAAGGTAAGGATTTTTGAACACTACACAGTGGTGCCAGTAGTGGGTCTATTAAAAGAAAGACATGATTGCTTTTTCTTTATGTTTAAGCCTTAAGATTAATATATGTCTCTCTCTCTGCTGGATTATCTCAAGTGCACTTCTGAAAATAGAAATTGCCATCAAAGCTTCTAGGTTCTCCCCAAACATAAACTGCTTGGACCACACTAGCTATGATGTAAATATAGCCATGTTGTATTGTAATATGAAATAATATGTGTACTAATTGTTACATTAAATAGTGTTATTGGTAACATTGTTTTCTTGCCTTAATAGTTGTGATATAAAGAGATTTGCTATGAGCATTGATAGCCTGTAGCTTGTTTTCTGACACAGAGGCCCAATTCAGAACCCCATACTGGTGGTCTAATAGCATATTCCCCTTTTATAAGTTGATCTGGTGATGGATAAAGCATGTTTTCCTGATTTATAGCCCAGAAACTGTTGACTAAAACAACATAAGTTTTGTCCTTCTTAGTATTTTAAAAACTACAGCAAATCCTGAAGTTATTCTTGTTTCTTTCCCCCTGGGTAAAGCACTCTGAGCATGCCTGAACCACTGGTCAGGACCATAGGGCTTGATCCTTTGTTATGAATTATTCAAGAAGGCAATGTTGTTAATTGAGGACCTATACGTTTGTTTTCTTTTTTACTAGTTACCCATTCCTTATTCAAACATAGTGCATGCTAAAAACATTTTTTTTTGTCTGGCTCCATAAAAATTCTAATTATGATATTTGGGTAAAGCAAAATCTGAATTGTAACCAACACCTGGGAGATTAAACATCACACATATAGATTATATCTACAGTATTTTAACAAACTTTATTGCTGGTGTTGATGGTTACTCTTTGTAGAGAGGGCAGATAAGTAAAAAATAACAACTTAGTAGCTATTATTTATCCCAGTATTACAATGGCAAACAAATCTGTATAATAGCAACAATTATAAGTTTAAATACAATATTAATTAACTAGAATTTTCGTTGTGGTTTAAAATGCAATGCTCTTTAGGAAATATAGTATTGTATATGTGTTAAATTCCAATAGGACTATATTTTAAACTAGGTTGTCTTTAGAAATTATTACTTTTTCATTGCAATTCTTTGTTCCAGACAAGGTTATATTTATATATTATATAACAACATATATTTTATAAATAGAATATATGCAATGGAGCTACAAATCATTAAAACATCAACAGAATAATTTGGTGGCAATGGGAAATACCAGTATGATGAGTTATTGTTTGCAATTACGGAAACTATTCAGTGCTGTACACAGAAATGTTTAGGCACGCTTAGTTCTTGACATACAAAACTTACTTTTAAATTCTGGTAACCTGAGGCACAGGGAGGCACAAGAACAACAAAGTTAAAGAAGAACTAAAGCCCAAAGATTAGAGTAAGCTAGACACATTTTACCTGGTGTATAGAGTTTAACATGATGCTCACTTAACCTAACTTACCTACAGCAGCCCACAGTACATTGAGCATATGCATAGTCACTATGAGGACAGTGTTGTATAAATATAAAGAAGGTTGGTTACCCTACGGAACAATATCAGAAACATGGATTTTCACTGTTTGATAGAAAAAAGTGACTTTGAGTTGGTACTGTGAGAACTATGTATGATGTATGTAATTTCTAGCCAAAGTACTTCAAAAAAATTTTTTTTTATTAACTATAGTTGGCCTTTAAAGTCTAATTTTATAATGAAAACATTATGAAGCGGAAAGTGTTTGTATGGAATGTCAGATAAATTTACTAAAAACGCAAATAGATTCTGAATACCAAAATATCAATGTTTCTGTTATAATATACTGACAATTTCCACTGTGTAAGTTAAACCTTAAATAAATTTAGAAAACTTTTACATATAACTATAAATAATAAAATCTAATTCTTTTCCATTTACAAAACTGTTAAACTGATGTTCCATAAATGTGCATAACATGTACCCTAATAATTCAACTTTAAAAAGTCATTATAGGCAATACTAGAAATGTTTTGATCACAGATATATAAAATACAGCACATAGAGAAGGAGCACATGTAAAACATTGACTGGTAAAAACATTGACTGGTTAAAGTAATGTACAGTAACGTAAGCAATAGGATTCCATGGGAACGCTTCTTTGGCTTACACAATCTACATGAATGATTTAGTCTGTAGTAGTCCTGTGTTATTAATAATACATAGAGCTATGTAATTATAAATAGTTTCTTTTGTTTCATTACAAAACTTCCAAATGGAAAAATACTTTTAATTCAAAGAAAGTTTCTTTTATATTAAAATCTTGTTTCAGATGTGCCTCTTTTAAGATTGTTACTTAAAAATTCATCGTGTTCGAAACTTAGATTATTATGGGATCTGGAAATCATTAAAAGCTTTTCTTTGTTTGTGTAATCTTTTTTAGAGGATTGGGTCTGTGGCACAATTAGTCTGTCCATTGGGTCCTCTTTATTTTCAAGCTTCATATACCCCTTGCTGTTGCTTCGGTCCAGTCTTGGCCAGCTTGGGTGCTTTCTTTGTTCAGCTTGTACTGTTAGAGTAGCATGACCTCTGTCTAAGTCTAAAGATTTAGAATGTGCAGACAAAATATGCAAAGATGTATTGGATCCGAATGGTTTCTTTGCAGCTCCTGGTGACAGAAGTTGTCCGCTAGTGGGAACAGGTATAGTGGAAGAGTTACTTGGTAGTGGTTCCATAATAGAAAAGCTTCTTATAAGAGGAGTATTGGCAGTTTTGTATGGCCTGCTTATATCTGGGGAAGGAACAGTTAATGAATCCATTGATATGTTCCTTGGCCTGCTGTTATTATTTTCAGAGTCTTCTGTGATATTATCAATGTCTGGTTCATCAATGACACAGTTGTTTAATTTAATTACAGGTAAGGTAAAAGCATTAATAGACGAAGACACAATAGACTTGGTCTCACATTTTTTCGTGCCACTATTTCTATCCTCTCCTGTTTTATTTGAATGACAATGAATTCCAAACACTGAGCCAGAATGTTCCATTAGAAGCGGTGGTAAAAGGTTGGCAAAGGTTTTATTTTCACGGTAATTATTCTCCTCATCGCCTGTAGAGCTAAAACTTCTATAGCTGTCACTCATACCAGAAAATGATGCAATGGTTGTTGCAGCCAATTTAGATGCACAGGGTTGATCGGGCTGCCTGAATTCAGTTTCTCCATATAAACCAGAAAATGTGCCGTTTAAATGCTTTTGCTCTTTAATCCTGCTACTGTGAATATCAATTACAGTGGAATATATGTCTCTCATATGAATAACTTTTGTTTCTTTGTCCCGGTTTTCATGTAGAATAGCATTAGCACAAATAAAAATAAATATACCAATCCCCATGGTAAAAGGACCCAGCATTTTCATTTTTTCTGAGTGCAAATGTTGTTCAAAAAATTTAACCATCATCCCAGTTCCAAGAATGTCTGTTTTGTTCACTTCCACTGTAAGTTCTTTGGATAAATCCTGTGCTTTCTGTGGCCAATATCCAAGTACAGCCATAGCTATTCCAGCAACAGATACAAGCACTCCCAAAATAAGAAAAAAACCAGAAGGAGAATAAAGGCGAATTTTTCCTCTCACAATCACTACGTCTGCTCTTGGCCGACGTCTAACTGGCTTTTTTTCTGGAGGTGGTGATGTCGGTCGTGACAGCAGATGTTGTGATCTGGCTGAGTCTTGCCTTTTTAAGGCAGCCAGTCCTGTTATTACGCCTCCAGTAGCTATCATAATTTTCAGCTGGGTTCTGAAGGAAAAATTAAAAGAACAAGTTACAGAGAAAAATAAACAGAAACATAAAAGTTAAAATAAAAACAGAACATATTAAATAATAACTTAAGGTGCAAACATAACCTTTATGGAAGATAAGGCAGACATTAACCACCCTAGTCCTAAATCTGGTGGACACTTCTGCAGTCTTTGGAGAGTATATTTCTTCCATTGTGATGAAATGTTGCCTCCCCAAAGTTTTCCATTTTTACATTTTATTTTCCTTTGTTGGTATAGCCAAATTTTCCTAAACACTTGCAGGGTTATTCAATAAAAGTTTCAAATCTGATTGGTTGGGACAAAATTAGCACCATTTTTAACGATAAGAACTTTTATTGAATCTCCCTGTTGGAAATTTCACATTAGAACAGAATGAAAATACACCAGGTATCAGTTACATTAGCATATATTCCAAAAATGGGAGGATGTAGGGTCTGGGGTGGGGGCAGAGCCTATATCAGCCCTGTTTGGCTCCACTCCTGGACAACCTAGCCATGCTATGGAACATCCCAGCCACACCCCCACTGATCAACTGGGCTTGAAGTTTAGAATCAGTTGGCAATAATTAACCTAGCTCGTATTCCAATAAGCATAAATGAGCAAGGTGTTAGGGACCCTACTGAATGCAAGGTGTTGATTGTTTTGCAGCTAAGAGGTGTTATTAAACTGTCCCGGGTAAGGAGTCAAAACAGCATTGAAACCAGGGGTGTGACTGCAGGCCCCTGACCCATCCCCCTACCCCTCCATGATCAGCTGTTTTTAAACGTAGCTGATTGCGCACATGAATGAAACATACACGCGATCATCTGTTTAAAAGACTGGACCCGAACTTCCTGTTCGGTTCTAGAAGTTCGGGTCCGGTTTTTTAAACAGCTGATTGCGCGTATGTTTCATTCATACCTTATGTTCACCCATACCCTCCGCTCATCGCGAAATCAGCTCCTGTACAAACCCCCCACTGTACTGCTTCCTCTCACCATAAACCTTTTTATCTTGTGGCTCCCATCATCTGGAATTCTATTCCCCTCAATCTATGTCAAGAAACCTCAATTAGCAGGTTTAAATCTATCCTATCTAGATTTACCTATCTGGTAACCAGCACAGTATAGGTTATAATTGTTTTATCTGCACTGCATTTGTCTCACTCCAGCATTTATACCCATTCCATTGTATCTGTATATTACCAGAATGCTGGATGACACTGGACAAAATGCTATACTGTTTGCCATTTAATGAGCCTTATGACAAGCCTGGTCAGACATGAGGTCCCAATCCTATATAAACTGTACCACACAAAAGCCTAAGGTACATGGCTGGCTCCTACACTTAATACAACTAATAATAATTTAAAAAAAAGGTTGGTGTAAATGTAAGATGGGGTTTGGGGTATCTCAAAAACACAACAATGGATGCTTTTTAGTGCCAGCTAATAGATGGCTTTATGGTCACACAAAAATTTTACAGCGAACCACAATGCAGAAGGAACTGCTATCACCCTATTACTTTGGAGGAGTGATTGCCCCCTCACACCATCAAACTGTACTGAGAAAGAAGCAAATGGCAGTGACCAGTGGCAGTCCCACTGAGCAGTCCAACAAACCCAATGATACACCTCCCAGCCTAGTGTTCCCAGACCAGGGATTGGAGGACATTCTTAATAATTTGTAACTAGTACAGCTAGACTGATTTGCATTTTCAAAGTCAGCCTTGCTGTGTATTTTAGTTTTTTTTTTTATACGAACGGTATTGTAGTGTTTTCTGAGCATATCCAGGTGTTTATGGGCAACAAAACACTACATGTAATGTTTTGTCAAATGGCTGGTACCGTAAATGCAAAAAAATTGCTACCTGAGCGAAAACATGCCACTGGGAAACTAGGAAATATAAGTTAAGCAGAATCTATTACTAGGCTCTAAAAAATATGTCTTTTAATTGAGGAGTATGTCCACCCCAAATAAAACATTTTAATATGTTATTTTGGACCCCCCAAAACCCTAGCTTAAATGTTTTAATAATGCACCCAGAACAAGAAATTATATTTACAACCTCCATGATTCACCACCGCTTGCTCACTCTCCACTGCTGCTGCTACATGCTTTTTCCATTCACAAGCAGCAGCAGTGGAGGCTCGTCCAGTAATGGCCATCAGCCATTGTCCGTGAAATCACTGTCACAGGCGTGACTGGCGACCTTACCAGGAAGTAGAAGGGAGCCACAGAGGTGGATCGTGGAGTTTGTAATTGGGGTTTTGGGGGGTTCTGAATAACATATTACATTTTTCTTATAAGGGGTAGACATGCCCTTTAAAATACAACTCATTTTACAAATATGAAAGCACTAAATACTACTTTCACAAAAGAAGTAGAACAAAAGTCAAAAGATTATAGGAAAGGAACTGTTTTCAAAAAAGAATTACATTAAAGCAAAAATAAATACACAAATGTTGACACAAAAGAGCACAGATTAAAATTAAATGAAATTCAAATTAAAGTCAAACTATTTAAATATAAAAAAATATTAGTTAGGGTAACATTTTTGAATAGTTCACCCAAATAAATTCTCATTTACAATTATAAGAATATTTAGAAAATTTTAAAACTTCTTGATATGGTCATGAAAAACTTGGTTTGCTCGTGTTATCTTTAAATTTTTAGGTAGATTCAATAAAAGTTCTTATCGTTTAAAATGGTGCTAAATTTGCCCCAGCCAATCAGATCTTATTTAGCATAGCCAATCAGATCTTATTTAGCATTCGAAAACTAACATCTGATTGGTTGGGGAAAAATTAGCACCATTTTAAACGATAAGAACTTTTATTGAATAACCCTGCGTGTGGCAATAATAGGAACAGTATAATTGCGACAGATAAATAATGATATTCTTTTTGCAAAATTGCTTGCACAAATTCACACTGTCTTAAATAGCATACGATACCCTTTTTATTTCTACAGTGTGTTATTACTATATGTGTTTTATTCTTCACACTAACATTGTCATTTGCAATAGCACTGTCTCTGCCTTCAAGATATCAGAGATAGCAAATGTTATATTCCTGGGACATAGCTACCAGGGGTGCAGGGGATGCAAAGCCCTTGACCAAGAAGGGGCCCCATTTTGTGCTAAGGTTCCAAAACTACCAGTCTGCGTGCCAACTGTTTTACCAGTGGTCTGTGTGCCAGACATTTTACTAGCATTAGTTGGTTAGTTATTTTAGAAGGTTTGAGGAACTAAGTTTAGAAATACTGTTTGAATCTGATTGAATAGTTTTGCTAGGTGTATGGGGAAAGTATGTGCCTTTAAGAAAAATGTTAATGATGAGTTTGGATGTTTTTATGGAAATGATTATTTGATTTATGGTGCCAATTTGTGTTTGCAGTGGTGTTGGGGGGCCCATGCCCAAATTTTGCATCAGAGCCCATAAGTCTGTAGCTACGCCACTGTAATCTTCTATTGTTTTAAATTAGCTTCTCAATGTTTTCCAAAGGCACGTGACATTTCATGAATATTTTTAATCTAGTGATTAAAACCCCGCTAAATATTGTGTGCCTAAGAACTGAAAGTTCCTTTTGACCTCATGCTGGTTGCTTGAGACTACAGGTTCCATATATTCTTTATATGGAACTATTGTTCCCTTAGCCACACATGGGGATGTTCGTATTGGCTTTGCTTACCATTTTCTACTTTATGTTCTCTTCTTATTTATCTACATGTTATATCTATCTACCCCTCTGTTATCACTCCTCCCCCAATGACTTTCTTCTTTACTTCTTTGTTCTACTTCTGCTACATTCTGCTATTCTCTTGCTTATTAAATAAAGCTGGGGACACACATTCCGGCGGGATTGGCCCTTTATCTGTAAAACGTGTACAGTCAAAACTTTAGTTTCCGACACTGATGACTGTTCCTCATTGGCAGCAATAGTTTCAGATGAAAATTTTCCCCTGTTCATGGTTGGCTCCCTGTACTTATGTATAGACAGTCAGCCGCGATCGTAGGGAGTATGGCATTCTCCCTATACTTTATACAGTGAGAAAGATCGTGACTGTGTCATCTGTGTTGATAATTAACAGCAACCAATCAAATGTTTTATAACTGTTGTAGAGATTAAAAAATGTATACGATTGGTTGCTGCACATTAACAGCTAAGGCTGGGTACACACGAGGGGACTATCTGTTACAGCCGAGCACTCGTTCCATCATGACAAATGTCTGTAGCTTGCGGCAATAGTGCCCGCGGCCGACAGTTCATGTGACCGATTGTGCGGTCCCATAAAGAACCGACATGTGTTACCGTCTTTGGTGGTAATCCTCGAAAATAGCCTCGAACATTCAATAATAATCGAAAATTCGTTCCGCTTTTGGATTTTCGGATCTTCGGGATTTTCCCAAGATCCGGGAATCCGAAACTGGTGAGTTTCGGCCATATCTAGTCTACAAATAACATTTGATAAAATCTGATTAGTTGCCGCAGATTAAAAATATTGACAAAATGGTGTTCCTTTTATTAAGACCCTATAGTAAAAAAACAAATATAACGTGCCAAGAATAATACACAGTGATGTAAAATATTCTGCACGGGAACAATCATTAAAAAAGGATTTATTTATTCAAACTTGGATGGTATTGTATTTTTATCACAGCTACTGATTCCTCATAGATTCTTGATGTATTATTACTTTGCTGCCTTTGTATTTTAATTATTGCTCCCTTTTCAAAATTCCTTTCTGCTTGCTGGCTGCACCATGCTGTTACACTTTATACTATTCCCACCTCTTTTGCTGCAATCCCACTAACAAGTAGCTCTTTATGATATCTGTTTGATTGACCTATGTTGTCTTCTGTATCCATAGGAACATTCTTTGCTCTGTAGATCTAGACGTTCATTTTGTGTTCTTGTTTATAATTACCTCTTTTATTCCTATCCTTAATTGATACACCATATTCCATCTACTGTATTTACACAGAGTTTTGGTTATAATGACCCCTTGGACAGAAAAACTGCATTTGGATAATGCATAGTGAGAACAAATCTACATAATAATTTTTGTAAAAACTGAAAAACATATGTTTATCTATGATATATTTGTATACTTCGCTATGCAAATATTTTTCTTTGTGCTATAAAGATATTTAAACCAAACCCAACAGTTAACTGAAAAACCTTTACCTATATGGCAGAATTGGTCAGTAGAGATGAGTCCTAGTTTCTAAATGAACCAAGTTTTTCCTAAATATGTGGATCTGGCAGAATTCTTGGAAATTCTGAAATATGATATCTGCAATTTTAACATTGCAATCGAAAATTTGAGATCGAAAAGTCAACAATCTTGTTGATAGTCGAAAAAATAACAGTTGAGAATTTAAAAACTGAGAACAAAAAAGGCAAAAATCATTGTCGGAAAATGCAAAAACCTCTGCTTCAGTTGGGTTTCAATACGTTTTGTTAATATGTTCTAATTAACAGGAATTTTAATGCTTCATGATTCCTAGGGCAAAATATGCCCAATAGAAAATGTGCATCTACTAACTGTAAATGTTAATTAATTGATAAAACTGTTCTAACGATCAATAGAAGGTTCTTACTGAGAACAGAGCAAAGAGCAGTAGTGAATATAGAAGTGAATATAGCAGTGATTTGCTGTTCCTTTTTAACAGGTGGCCAAACAAACTCTCAGCTTTCAAACTATTTAAGTTTTGGGGAATGGGGGAGATGGTGATTTACCTATATGCTTTTTTTTTTGAATGGTGGAAATGTCCTTTAAAAATAAGGAAACATCAGTAGGCAAAGACAAACAGTGTTTAAAAAATAGGTGCTGAAATCATCTTCCAGGTAGCCAATTATAGTGGGATAAAGGGATTATGGTAGATTAGTCCTGCGCTAATTTTCTTGCAAGATCTGTAAAATACCTGTTGTTGATCAGTTTTTAAGATTTACTGCATTGCTAGTTCATGGTCAGATAAAGATTACTGACAAAAGACATCATGCAGGCCCCATAAAGTAAAAGTAAAACCCACACTGATTACATTGAGTAGTGTAGGTTTTAGACTCACTTTAAGAATAGTGTATGTTACATCTCTCTGTAAGTTCCTTTCATTAGCATTTTAATATTCTTTTCCACTTAAGATTTGCTGTATTCAGAATCCAGTCTCTAGACACATTCCTAACACTAACATTATCCATTGACATTCGTTCTGATCCCTAGTTCTGCCTAAACTCTTCATAATTAAAAGCAATCCTATTATTGTTGTTGCCTCTTGTTGTTCCTGATTGATCGTCTGGCCAGAAGGTGTTACCAACAGCAAAGAAGCTTCCCACTTCTACTTCAGTTTTTAGAAGAATGTTTGTGCTTTTAAATTTAAAAAGAATTGGCTATTCTGGAGCTCATTGTTTGGTGGAATGACATTAACTTGACTTATAAAAGCTGGACATGATTTCATTGATATCAGTACTGCACCACTGAATATCAAAATAATCAATTCTTTAAATGCAAATGTTTAATATTATTCATCATAATATATATATACTCGATAAAGGCCTTTTCGGCCAAACCAGTAAGTAACTTTAGACTGATAGAACAATAGACCAATAAAGAAACATACTGTATGTAACAACTGTATGTAACAACAACTCAAATACTATCAGTTGTTTTCTAATACTAAAAAATGGGATATACAGCATGCCTTATGGATAATACTGACTTCAAATAATTGCTTTCTATTGTATTTTAATGCTATATGTATTTCTGTATTTTCTATATCTATTCTATATGTATTTTAAAGGGAATTCATCTTCAGAGCTTACAAAAGCCAATAGCCAATGCATAAATAGCATTTATATGACTTCCATAAAATACCAATGCCATATTGAATTAAAATCACCTAACATATAATTCTGTTATTTGCTCATCTGTGACTGTAAAGTGACAAAGGATGAAAAGTAATAAAAAGTGCAGTTTTGCAGCCATGTGAAGAGATAATGACTTGGGCCATATAAATTAAATGCACGTTCTGTTTTTTATACGTAACAATAATTGTAGTTTAATCTCTTAGTATACAGGGATGTCAACAGGTAAGAGCAAGGAACCATATATTAATACCATGGCAGAAGCAGAATTATTACAAAATAATAAACAAATTTCAACAAAGAAGGAACAATAAAAAAGGAAATTAAACCTAAGAACAAAATTACACTTTTGATAAAATATATTATTGAGAGCAGCCAGTATTACCTGGGGTATGATTAAAAACAATTGCTTGGATTGCTAGGAACAGCCTACCTTTAACCAAAAGATCATTGTACTCTGTCTAGCACTAATGTGCCATTCTCGATCTTGATTGGTATTGCACTAAAAAAAAATTTTTTAAATCAGTTTCTTTTGCACCGACAAAATTAACTGTTCAACTAAAACTATCCAAATTAAGCACGCATTTCTTTCTTTCTTTTATTTAAAAGCTAAATACATTTTATAAACTAACGCTTCTTTTACTCATGCCATACTTGTTTATTTATTTATTTTAAATGCATTTTTGAATGCACTACAAACAGGTCAATAGGTCATGTTTGCTTCTCTACCTTCTTATTTTATTAAATCCAACATCTGCTCTCTCATAAAGAAAGATTTCCGCAAAGGCCAAAAAACTTTAAGCTTTAAAGAACACATGATTAATCTGTGCCCTGGCAGATGTTAATAGTTCATTAATCCATATTTAACAGACAATGCATTAGTGCTACATACACTTAGCCAATATGCACAGTACATTGCCTTAAAAACTACTCTCCATTGCTAACTATTTATTATCAATATTTAAATCTTGAAAGAGGTTTATAAAAACTACCATTATATATTTTTTTAATGCATTCAGATATAGACTTATGGAATGAAATGGTCTGTAAACACAAATTAACAGCCTTGTTTTCAACAAATCTTCAATCAAATTTATAATTGTCACGAAGGCAAGAATACTTACTCGTATCTCCTAGAATTTTTCAAGCCAAGGTTTCACGACTTACCTATCAGTGATCCTGCTGGCTGCAGCCTCTTGCTTCCCAGTTTGGCTCCAATGTACCTGTGTTCCAGACAAAGTGCCTAGCTTTTGCATAGGTGCGCATGTGCACAGGGGGTGCAAGGAGAGGAGAAAGAGAAGTTCTGTTGAATCATGTACAGGTAAATAATCTCGGCATAGAAATGATAGATTTGTTTTTTTTTAATAAAACAAAAGGAAGTGGAATTGGTTTTATAATCGTTTAACTGACCAAATATGTTTTTAATCAAGGCACTATAGGGTCATTTTAATTATACTGACCATACACTTTTCTGGTGTTGCGTCATTTTACTATTTGTTCTCACTAGTGAAACGTCAGATCAAACTTTGTCCAGTTGATCTACAGTGGTTTGCAAAAGTATTCGGCCCCCTTGAAGTTTCCCACATTTTGTCACATTACTGCCACAAACATGAATCAATTTTATTGGAATTAAACGTGAAAGACCAATACAAAGTGGTGTACACGTGAGAAGTGGAACGAAAATCATACATGATTCCAAACATTTTTAACAAATCAATAACTGCAAAGTGGGGTGTGCTTAATTATTCAGCCCCTGAATACTAGAACCACCTTTTGCTGTAATTACAGCTGCCAGTCTTTTAGGGTATGTCTCTACCAGCTTTGCACATCTAGAGACTGAAATCCTTGCCTTCTTCTTTGCAAAACAGCTCCAGCTTAGTCAGATTAGATGGACAGCGTTTGTGAACAGCAGTTTTCAGATCTTGCCACAGATTTTTGATTGGATTTAGATCTGGACTTTGACTGGGCCATTCTAACACATGGATATGTTTTGTTTTAAACCATTCCATTGTTGCCCTGGCTTTATTTTTATGGTTGTTGTCCTGCTGGAAGGTGAACCTCTGCCCCAGTCTCAAGTCTTTTGCTGACTCCAAGAGGTTTTCTTCCAAGATTGCCCTGTATTTGGCTCCATCCATCTTCCCATCAACTCTGACCAGCTTCCCTGTCCCTGCTGAAGAGAAGCACCCCCAGAGCATGATGCTGCCACCACCATATTTGACAGTGGGGATGGTGTGTTCTGAGTAATGTGCATACACATTACACATAGCATTTTGCATTTTGGCCAAAAAGTTAAATTTTGGTCTCATCTGACCATGAGCACCATCTTCCACATGTTTGCTGTGTCCCCCACATGGCTTGTGGCAAACTGCAAACGGGACTTCTTATGCTTTTCTGTTAACAATGGCTTTCTTTTTGCCACTCTTCCATAAAGGGCAAGTTTGTGCAGTGCATGATTTTCGTTCCACTTCTCATATTTACACCACTTTGTATTGGTCTTTCACGTGGAATTCCAATAAAATTGATTCATGTTTGTGGCAGTAATGTGACAAAATTTGGAAAACTTCAAGGGGGCCGAATACTTTTGCAAACCACTTTTAACTGTATACCACAGATATCCCTGGTCCATACAAAAATATCTTTGGTACAATTAAAATGTGTGGGGTTGTACTACAACTATAACAGGACACTAAGAGGCATATTTAAAAAACAGTCGAAATTTCTATGCTATTTTCAACATTTTATTTAATGCTAACTATAAATGTTGGCATTAAAAGTTTTTTTATCTTTTGCTTCCACATTTTTCAACAAACATTGTTAAGGATTTTTTTTTATTGTTAAACATGGTGAAAATCACATTGGTAAAGTGGGATAAAGTTTAAAATCCTGCTCAGGGACGATCCCATCTAATATAAGTGAATGGTAGTGCTCTACCGTGGGAGCACACCGCTATTGACTTCTATTTAAAGGGGAGTGACAGGGCAATCTGCTCCCGGTGCCATTACCCTTAGTGATGCTCCTGTTGCCACAAAAGTATCTGAAAGATATCTCCAAGTCTGGGGTGGTATAATGCATCTACTGGAACTTTTCTAATCTGTAAATAGATTATTTTACTTATTGGAATTTGTAAGGTTCCATAAACATTCCTATTGATTAAAAACATCACCATAGTGTAACTAGGCTAAAAATGTGCCATGCTGAAAATAGGAAATATTGAAATTAAGCCATGGGATATACTGTTTTTACATGTGTATAAGCCAAGCAAGTTCAAATATTTAAAGCCAAATGTACGTACACATGGTACCCATATACACCATAATCTGGCCAGACATTAGAGAAATGTTACATTTAAAATTGACTTGATCTGAGTATCGAGCAGGACTATGGATTACCTGCCATTAACCCCTATGACATTTCTCAGCCAAGGTTATTCATTCTATGTTCTATAGTCATAAAACTGCCTAGACAGGGGGTAACTTACTGTTTTTACTCCTCCGGGGATTGTAGAATTACAGCAACTAGCTTTTGTTTGTACAAAGAGGATACAACTGGTGGGCCCTATATAAATGTTCCCATTGGGTTCAGTGATTCCTAGCTGCATATACATATCTAGAAAAATAAATCCTGTGCAAACTTGTTCCACCTTTTACAAAATTAACATCCATACCATAACCCTATACAACTATGGTTTTACTGGGACAGACCCATATTGAGGGGTCTGTTCTGGTATCCTGTAATTCCTAACTTCATCCTACAGGGGGTGGGGCATTGAGCCATCCAGCCTAACTCAAATAGTTGTTAGTATACACCTGATATCAATTAAAGTGACTCTTATAAACCTTGAATAAAGCTTCCCTTCCGGTAGAATTTCCTCTTGGCTTTAAACTTAAAGACATGCAGGGAGATTCAATAAAAGTTCTTATTATTAAAAATGGTGCTATCTTTGCATTAACCAATCAGATCTTATTTAATATTTAAAAGCTAACAGCTGATTGGATGGGGCAAAATTAGCATCCCTCCAGATCTCTTCTTGCTGCTTCTATCCCTAATGATAAAAGCCCTATTCTGTAGTGTAGCTTACCCAAGCCCATCCCGAACCGCCAATTTAATTTTGTAAAACAAGCCCCAGAAACATACTTACACTCCTTCGTTCCCATGACTGTCTGCATAGTTGGCAGCCACGTATATCATTGGCTGACTCTCAGCCAATCACAGACACGGCTGCCGACCCAGCCCCTCTTTGCTGTTCAGGCAAGCAGCGAGCCTGGAGCAGACAGCCGATATCTAAGATATATCTTATCTACATCAAATATAAAAATATACAATTATAAAAAATTTATAATAAACATAAACATTATATATGTTATATAAACATTATATATATATATATATATATTATATATATATATATATTATAAACATATAACAAAAACAAGTAATTCATTTTTGCTGATCACCTCTACAATATTATTATTAACGGATGCCAGGGAAGATATAACCTGAAAAGCCTTTACAGGTGAGATTATTTTAGAACTGTTCTGATTTGCAGTTTTTCCACTAAAGTGATATGTGTCTTAACCCAGTATGTTTCACATCCCCCTTCCTGCAATGTCTAACTGTTTCAGTGCTCCAGAAAAGTGCTGTCTTGGGATTATGAAAGGTGGATCGGTGACTGGTACACTTTACATGGGGACACAAGGGAACATATAAACAGTAATATTAAGAAAGACTGTCCACATATCCACATAACTCCCATGCACACTAATCCAAACTTCACACTCTGTATGTAAATCTTTTTCATTGTTTTTGTTTAAATATTTATATACAGTAATTCAGCAAAGGGTAGAAGCACTTGCTTCTATCTTCTGCACTGTCTAACAAGCCAAGATTTCAGCAGCAGTTCCACAATACTGTAGATTTGCACTGTGTCCAAATACACATGGGACAAGGCTTCCCCTCCATCAGACAGCTATGCGTATTCATGCCCCCTTGTCAGAAAAATGGGGTGTATTGGACGCATGACCAGGAAAGACAGTGCAAGTACATTAAAAATGTTTAGTGCTGTTCAGCTATAACAGCTCAGTAATAAAAACAAAAGTTAAATAACTGTTTCTAGGTTTACAACCATCAGTACAAACAACCAAGTTTTAATAAAAAATATACCGTATATACTTGAGTATAAGTCTTAGGCTTAATCTTTAAAGTTAGCCTGAAAACCTAACCTCGACTTATACTTGGGTCAAGTCCTAATTTAGATCCAAATTCTGCAATCGCGGATAGTAACCAGTAGGTGGCACTGTGTTAACCTGCATAGAAAGTTACAGGAGCTGTTCTTGCCTTTACAATCATTCATGCTTCCTGTAGTCTGGCTGCTGGACTCACTCAGCACTGCCACTGCTTATCTGGATGCTGTAAATCTGATGGGTCTCCTCAGTTTGGGGCAAAAAACAGCTGCTAGTACAGTGCAAATGACAGCTTGAAACCAACTCTCAGGTGACATTTTTAACTATTTGGGTCAGAGACTACTATATGGGGGTCAGAGGGCCCTTTACTGTATGGGGTCAGATGGCCCTTTACAATATGGGGTTCAGGAGAATTGTAAATGATGGTAAGCTTAATTAAAAGTTTACTGAACCTTGCCACTCCACATGTTTAGAAACAAACTCCCAGCAACAAAGCATGCTGGGAGTTGTAGTTTCCAAACATCTGGAGTGCCAAGGAATTGGAGGTTACTGGTACTGGATGTGGCTATTACTGTGTGGGATTCATGTATGGGAATTCTGCTGTCCATTTAAAGGGCAACTAATTTCTACCCTCGGCTTATACTCGAGTCAATCGGTTTTTACACATTTTTCAGGTAAAAATAGGTACCTCGACTTATACTCGAGTATATATGGTAGCCAAAAGCACACACACAATGACACTGTCCAAATATTCACATACCCTAACATACACTTACATGAATTCAACGTTCAATAACCATATAAGTAAAATATACAGTAAATTCTCAGTCCAAACGTCCCTGCCCATATTTAAATATCTTTAATAATGGAATGATAATGTTTAATGGTAATAATTGTTGCTGTTGAGAGGATACCAATTCAGTACAGTGCACACTAATCCAGGATTTCTAGGATTTTTTTTAGACATCCAATACAGGTGGAACAAAGTTCTGATTTGCCTTTCTTGTATTATTATTATCAAACAAAACCCTGACATTTTGTAGGGTGTGTAGAGTTTTATAGCCACTGTACAACATCCTACCCTGGCAATTTTGATATCCGGGTCAACCAGAATTGGTGAGGACATAAACTGAATATTTAAATACTGATGCCCTGTAATTCATTTGTTGCAAAATACAGACATACTGTATGTTTTTGGTAACATAAAAGTGCACTGAAAATGTGAGCATGAAATTAACTTTAATCTCTGCTTTCAGCTTTCCACCACCACAGAACTTCAACCCTAACTAAGCCTGGTATATAACAGCAAGAGAGATTTTTTTTACACAGTAACATAGTAGTGGAGGTTGAAAAAAGACAAATGTCCATCTAGTCCAGGTATTATAGCATACTCATTAACCCATACCTAAATGTTTTACTTATTTGTCAGCACTCTTTGGAAATCTAAATCCCATCTAACAATATTGCCAACTACAAATAGTGGTAGAATTCTGATTTTACAATAACTAAGTACCATGGTATCATTCCTGGTGTAATGTGTGCAGTTTTAGCATTTCTTGCAAATATATCCCTAAAAACAATATTATTATTTACCTCATATCTGTACATTTTAAAATCTCTCCTAGTCTCTTATTCTACAAAAACAGACATGACCACATATAAATGCTTAATATATTTCGAGCTGATGGAAACGGATACCCTTCTCTGGAAAAACATTTAAACTGTCAGCTTGGCTATGTTTTGTATGTGCTCTGTTTAATGCAAAAAGGGCTCTACTAATATCACCTTGTAAAAAAAAATCACTGTAATATAAACAACATGGTATTTTATTGCACTTAAATTCCCAAAGTGACACAGACCAGGCCAATACTTTGCTACACCTCCATTAAATTAACTTTGCAGTTGTTAATGATGCGCTGTTGGGACTTGTTTTTTCCACAGAATTGTGCAAAGATATTATTCATTGTCACTGCCTGTCCCAGGTGTTAGATGAAAGTCAACAAGAGGTTGTTGCCTGTGGTTTATTTGTCCTTTGCTGCTCTCTGCAATAATAACACAGAACATTACATCTTAATGTATTTATTTCTCTAACTGAAAGGTAATCCTTCTCACAAGTTATCAAACTTCTCTTTCCAAAGGCCTAAAGGGACTTAATTTGTGGCTAGTGGTCTAAATTCCAATCCTCCAATCAATAAGGAAAAATAGAGTTAAAGAGTTTATCTGAAGGACCATGTTGCAAATCCATAAATTGTTGATTGCAAGATATATACACATAATGTATGTACACATAATGAATAAAATATATAAACAGCATAGCAATACAAGATATATTATCACATGGGCAACTTTTAATTGTTTAAGGTTTGACGCCACATCAATAAATCTTCTCTGTAATTCTGTGGCCATGGCAGATTGTGGTGAACATAAAGCTGGGTTAGGAATTTGAGATTTTGATAAGCTACAGTAAAAAGGGCAACACCGCAAGTATTTCATCACATTATAATGCAAGTTTAAGGAGCTGACACATGGCATCATGATACAGTACTAGTTTCATATTAATTAGATTTTTGGATTTGAGGATGTAATCTAATTACAGCTGAGATGAAGTGGATGATTAGATTCTCATATGCCCATTTAGTTCCAGTAAGGGTTGAGATAGCTGTTATTAGGTTAACAATGTTCTATGCTCAATTTATAATTTCCTTTACCAGCAACCAATTTCCATCTCAATTTTAAGGACTCTGATCCACTTTTTAAAGACATTGAATATTTCGTAATACAGACAAATACAGCTGAGCTAAGTGTCTAAATAACCCTAGTGCAATATTAAAGGGAATGTCCACCCCTCTTTTCAAATAGACATATATTGTTGATATTTGAGTTATTATACTTACATGCTCCTCCTCGCTCCACCGCCACGGCTCTGCACTTCCAGGTAAGGCAGTCAGTGATCGGCCATGTACATCACGGACAATCACTGACTGCCATTCCCGGAGCAGTCTCCACTGTGGCTGCTCGGGAACACAAAAAGAACAGAGCAGCCACAGTGGAGACTGAGAGAAGAACCCGGAAGTGGCGGTGGAGCGAGGAGGAGCATGTAAGTATAATAACTCAGGCTGGGAGCCGATTTCTAGCTTTTGACTAAAACAAACTTTTGGTTTTGGGGGGTTATCTACAATATATGTCTTTTTGAAAAGAGGGGTGGACAGTCCCTTTAATTTCACTGTTTATTAGTATTGCACATTGCTTAACAATATAACTTGAGAAATCAAGGTTATATAATTCCGACCGTTTTTACAATGATTTTTTTTAAAAGAAACTTTTCACCTTTTGATGTGTATTTATTAATTTATTTACAGGGTAACCCTTTTGAAATAAAAAATAACAAAACTGGTATAAAGGTGATACCTTTATAGGCTAACTAAGATAATCATAGCAAGCTTTCAGAACATTCTAGTTCCTTTTTCAAGCTGAATACAATGAAGCTGTGGTGCTCTCTAATATTTATACAACATTTGGCTCATAGTTCAAATTACCAGAAAAAAGGAATATCTGTGTGAAAGGTGTTAACAAAGTCATATAAAGTCATATAAAAGGGACAAACAGATAAGGTACAAGATACTGTGGATGATATAAATAGTAGTAAGTTACTGAAGTGTGAAGTGAAAGGAATTCCATGTAATTAACTGTCCCAATGTCTCTACAGATGTTTGTATTTCTGTCTTGATGCTGGCAGTTCTTGATCTATATAGTTTGCCATAAATCCAAAGCCCAGGTTCAGTCCCTTCTCCAGAGAGTTAAATGTTTTCATTTATTTGTACTCCCATACCTTCCTTTCATTCTCTGTTTTAAAGTTCCCCTTAAGGACCAAGATTCTTAGATCGTTTATGGAGTGGTGAGGGCTGTTAAAATGGTTACCTACTGGTGTGTCCAGTTTATTTGTTATAGTAAAGCGGTGGTGTGTATTCCTCTTTCTCAGGCTTTGGCCAGTCTCTTCTATATACAGCCCTCCTGTTGGGCATCTAGTGCACTGTATTTAGTACACCACGTTGGATGAAGAGCAGTTGTATTGGCCATGGATGCTGTATTCCTATAATGTGCCTGGAATCTGTATTTTGTCTGAATTGCAGATGTGTGGGCAGGTTTTGCATTGTTTTTTGCTACAGGGATAGGCTCCATTTTTGTTGGGTTGAATCAAGGTGCTTCTTGTTATTAGTCTTTTTAGATTTGGGGGTGGTGGGTCTTGGAATATGTTTTGGAGCCTCTCATCCTTGTGAAGTGTACACTGTAGATCCTTGGCTATTTTTCTGAGGGTCTTTAGTTGGGGATTGTATGTGACGACTAGAGGGATTCGATTTGTTTATGTTTTTTGTTTGTATTACAGAAGTTGACTTTTGGGAATCCTGATGGCTGTATATATGTTTTGATCCACAATCCTTGGGTTGTAGCCCCTGTTATATTGTTAAAGTGCGGTAGTGTAAATTTCAGCTTTCCCTGCCAGCTGCAGCAATATTAGTGGAAAGTGTACATTCTTAAAGGGAAATGTTGGAGGGTAGAAAGTGTGTTTTTGTTTATGCTGTATATATAAAAACCACATGGTACAGAGCTGTAGGGGAAGGATATGAAGTGAACATGATATTAGCACAGCTCTGTGAAATGTATTTTTTAGTAGTGTACCTATTTAAAGGGTCAGGGTTGCCTGACTAGTGAAACATGTAGGGACACCTATTAAAAACACTTGAAGTATGGCTAAATTAAGCCTTGTACACTCAAACAATACAGTGCAGGACTAGGGTTGCCATCTTTGCATTTAAAGACCCAAAACATATGAAATCTACATGCTGCTGTGCTAAATGGCATTGCTTTAAAGGACATGTAAACTGGGCAAATAATTTTTTAACTAATCACACAGTAATTAGGATTAATTACCACCAATCTTAAAGCTACTTTCCAACCCCCTTCTCTGACCTTCCTATCCCTTGTTTTTTTTCGCTCTGGGTGTTTTACTTTTTAAAGAGCATAGCTAGTCAGTAAAGAACTGTCAATCACCCAGCCCCTCCCTCTGGCACACTACATGTAGAAACTATCAATTATATAACTGTAAAGCTTATTTCTCTGTCACTGCATGGCTAATTATTCAGTATTAAGATCAGGAAAAGGAATAAGCATTATCTGTTGCTTTGTGCAGATAAACCCAATCCTACAGTTAGCTGCTGTCTGTGTTAGTTAAAGGATAACTGTATAGCCTCAATGCATTTCATTTCTTAATTGTTTTAAAAAGAGTAAAGGTATGCAGCCCTCCCCATACGTTTTTTTCCTGATTTCGAGCCTCTCTCTGCCTTCAATTAGCCATGCTGTGAAGGGGCGTAACAATTCTGTCTGCCTCTAACTGTCACTCAAAGCTAGCATGTGAGAAAACACTCCTCCACCCACCCTTGATCAGCTTGATTATGTAGGCTGTATTCTAGCAACAGGACATTTCAAATTTGTTTAACCGGCAGTGAAGGAGGAGAGACATTCCCACCAGCCAATGACAAGTGTTATGTTAATCATGGTCCTGGGCCATCTAGGAGATGGGCTTTTAGCACTCATCTTTGCTGTGTGATATCTAAGGGAGGGCAGCATGGCTGTAAATGTGAGTAAGTGATTTTAGCTGCTGGAAATGTGGACATGTAATGGGGTGATTCTGTTTTTTTTTTATATTGTTGTCCTTTACGTCCCAATGTAGCACTGTAGCTAAAGAAATCAATTACAAAGCCCCCCCACAAACACACACATTCAAACTCCTACAGCTAAAAGAAAATCTTACATGATTCAAGCAGGGATTACATCTCCCTGTGCTGTTTATATTCCCATAACAAAACAGTTTTACTTTCACTATAACACAAAATCACTGGGTGAATGCTATTGGCTGTAGTGGGGCACAGATCATCTTCACTGCACATGCTCCACACTCCATTTGTGCCTCAGTTTTGGAAGGGGGTGGATACATAGAGAGGAGACATGCATACTAACTAGGAAGGGTCTGAAAAGGACATGAGGAGATCTAGTGACAGGGAGCACTGAGAGCAAAAAGGGATACAGTTCCTGGCAGCACTAAAATATAGAAAAGGATAAAGGCAAGTCATTATTTTCAGTTTAGTGTCCCTTTAAATACATGCTCTATGTCTACACTAAAATAAATGTAGCCTGCATTATGCTTCTTATAGAAATTATAACCAGCCATTTGTCTTGTAGATTTCGGGTCTTAATGGTCCATTCAACATTCACCTTTAAATAGGTAGAAATGCATTGCACAGAGCTGTGCTAAGATCAGGGACATTATATTGTCCTCCACCTGCAGCACTGCATCATCAGGGCAATGTAATAAAAGTTCTGTATGCACCTCTCTTCTAATTGGAGATTCCTTCTCTAGCATTGTTACAGTTGGGGGTACAAGATTAGGGAATACATTAACTATTAAGTACATTAACTAGTAAGTGTAAAATACAGTATGTTGGATGCACTATGCATCCTTTAAGATGTTGCTTACGTGAACACATGTACTCTATAAGGAAATGTGATCTGTCTAGCCCTGTGGCTAGAGGAGCAGGCGTTTCAACGTCAAGGCATTCAGTGTATATCCCCCCGTTCCCCTAGAGGTAGTGATTCAATAGCACTTCTTCTGAAACAGGAGGATAAATGGATCTCTATTCTGGTGGACGTGGACCTTGCAAGGGGTCCGGGAAACACCCGCAACATCAACTGGGATCGATGAGCTTATTGTTGTTTTATTATATTGTACCACTACATGCTGGAGTGTCTGGGTCAAGGGTTGTGTTCCCCCGGCCTACCCTGTCTCAACGTGTAAGAACTGCTGAACATTTACTTGTTTGAAATCAACTCTCACAGAATGCTTCAAGCCATGAATAAAGGGATTTCCCTCTACTATAATTATGGATATTTGTCTGTGGGGATCCCCCGCCTTGAATAGCACATCTCTGTGATAATACCACAGACCACGGGGTGGTTTTTACACAAACTCTTTTATGTTTATGGATTAGCTATGACCAAGAAGAGAATTCTCTCTATCACTTGGGAGTGTTTCTGACCCAAGAATTTGTTGCTTTTCAAAATAAGGAAATATCGTAAACAATTCATTTAAACTTTGTTGTGCAATATACCAAAATAAGTGCTGTGCTGAGCTGCAAATAAAGTGCTGTTTTATTGTGACACGTTTCAGACTTGAACATGGGTGTTTACACATATATCGTTATATTATTCCCCGCACTCCTTAATTTATTGTTATGTTGATGGTGCCGTTTTTCTTAATTCTGCTCACCACCAGCAGTAATAAACCATTGTAATGAATATTAGCAGGAAAACACACTTTTTCAACTTCTATTATTTTATTTGTGACATGCTGGTTACACAACGTTTCGGGGTCCTCCCCCTTCCTCAGGTGCACCTGAGGACCCCGAAACGTTGTGTAACCAGCATGTCACAAATAAAATAATAGAAGTTGAAAGAGTGCGTTTTCCTACTAATATTCATTACAAGTGTTTACACATATAACCCATTCCACCCCTTTCTTCTACTGGTGAATTCAAATCACCCAATTAAAGTCTCCACAAATTCAGTCATATTGGATCCAAAGGTAGTGGTTGTTTCCAACCCAAGTGCAAACTATAACAAACATAGTGATCATGCTTCCATAAAAAATTAATCCAACTATTTTTTGGGGGGGTTCCTGAAATATAAAGTGCACACCCATCACTTTACACACCCATCTATTCAAAATCCAGTGATGATAGCATGCATAATGAAGATGATAATGAAAAAAAACAATTGATTCCATCTTGTATGAACCTGTTTTCCTTCCAAGACACTTTGCAGCAGACTCAAAAGATATTCTTAGCAAGGTAAAATAAAAGTGACATATCCATGACACAAGAGGCACAGTGATTTGATAGTCCTCCTATATTTAAGTATCATTACCATCAAACCAAATGTAAAGATGTTTACATTACTAATAGTAAATTGATCAGTCCCTGTATCTATACTTTCTCAGGAATCCTGTCTGCAGCTTGACAGAAAATAAAGATACATTAGGCCATTTATTCTTCACATATGTAGATTGGGATTAGAGATGTCCGAACTTCGAAAAATCTGGTCCGCGCGAGGATCCGCGGATTTTCGAAAAAAATCCGTAAATTCGAAAATCTGCGAGCGGACCCGTTAAAACGTATTAAAATGAAAGTTTGGCAAAATCCGCATTAAAATAATTAATAGCCTTGGTAACATACACTTAATCACTCAGGGACCTGGGTAATGGCCTTAAAAACACGTATCAATGCCTACAATACCTAAAAATTACAGTCCACCAGCGTGAATTTAAAAAACGTTATTTTCTCGAAAATACGAGGATTTCCGTAAAAATGAGGATTTCTGTAAAAATGAGGATTCCCGTAAACCCGGGGATCTCCGTAAAAACGAGGAATTTCGTAAAAACGAGGAACCGGAACTTCCTGCCTGCAAATGGCGTCTTCTGTTAGGCAGCTGTATGCCATGCGGTACCTCCTGTCCAGGGGGTATGACGATTTTCCCCCTGGAACGGAGCAAAAAACGCAGGATCATGGATGGGCTGCAGCGACGGCTCCTGCGCCGCTTCGGCTACCAGACCACTGTCTCTACCCTCCAGAGACAGTGGTCGGATCTCAAGAGGCAGAGGCCTCAATATGTGGCAGCCGTACGGCAGATGATGGAAGGCAAGTATACTTTTTATTATATTACTGTATTGTAATAAGTAGTAAAATATTTTAATTCACTGACAAAAACATATTTATATATATATATATTTTTAAAAACATCAATAATCATTAAATTTGGCTTGAGAGAGAGAGAGAGAGATCCGAGTTCTTTGTATTTCTCATTCACTGGTTATTATTACATTATTATTATTCTTATATTATTCAATATCAGCCCTATTTAAAGGGTAAGTAAAGTCAAAAAATAAATCACTGAAAAGTGACTTTATTTAACATAACACCTATAAATTCAAAATGATACCCACACATAGACACAGGTAAACACACTTGGTGGCCCACCCTTCCATTTCCATGGCAGCCTTATTTAAAGGCTAAGTAAAGTTAAAAATGAAATCGATCATTAAAAATTGATTTCTTTTTACCTTATAAATGCACACTGATACCCACACATAGACACAGTAAAACACACTTTACTGACCCACCCTTTTAGTTACATGGCAGCCCTATTTGAAGGGAAGGTAAAGTCAAAAATAAAATGTCGATCAATTATTAAAAATTGATTTTTACACTCCAAAATTAAAAATGTTGTGTTACCCACAAAATCTATACAGATACAAGTACACACAGCTACTGATGCTCCCCTACACCCAACCAACTTTTCCCTTTCCATGGCTACAATACACACAATAAAAATATAAGTACTTAGCCAGAATAAGGTATGAAATCATTGCCATAGAAATATGATTGACTTTTAAAGAAACTATAACATATTGCCTTATTTAATCTGCATTTTCAAGCAGAATTCAAGGTATATAATTAAATATATCCTTTAGATATATCATTCATTATGTATTTTTTTATTTTAATTTGCAGGGGAATCTTCTTCCGACACCCAACCCCCACCACCGTCCCCGCCAGATGAAGAACGTAAGTGCAGCCTATTGAGAAAAAAAAATTTTTCTACATTTTTCATTTGTCCAAGGCCACATTACACTGATACAATTTAGCAATAAATGTAATGTTTTATGCCAGCATTACCTACTCCTGTTTATCAGTGATCCACCATGATGCAATAATATCGCTTTTAGTGCCTGTTTATCAGTGATCCACCATGATGCAATAATATCGCTTTTAGTGAAAGTTCAGTGATAAGATATATACTTTTAAGAAAAAAAGAGCAGTATTTATCCATCCCAATGTCCTTAATCTGTCCATTCACCATTGTGTCTGTGTATAAATAAATGCAATGGAAATAATGACTTCCTGTTTGCAGGACCCCTAATAGAGACCGTTATGGTCTTTCCCTTGACCCAGTCCCTGGGTTGATTCAGTTGGTCAGTAGAGATCTGAGCATGTGTAACCCATCCAACAGACAATCAGTAGAAATCACTGTTATCATAACTAGGTATGCATACTATAAACTAAGAATTTTAGAAATAATGATATCTTATACTGAGCTTTCCTTTTTATGACATACCGCAACTTTATAGCATTGCAGTACCATGTATGTGTAAGTAGTTATCAGGCAACTTTATAGCATTGCAGTACCATGTATGTGTAAGTAGTTATCAGGTGCAAAATTTCATCTACCACATGGTGCTTTAGGAAATGTGCTCGAACATCTTCAACACAATTCTCTCAATATCTTCCTTCACAGAATTACAGAGCATGCGGCGGGATATGCGGCGGGAGATGCGCCACATGGTGCGCCACTTGGACAGCCGCCTGACCAGACTGGAGAGGAGGGAACCCCAGTAGCCCCAGTGGTTTTTTTTGTTTGTTTGTTTTTTTATGTACATTTTTTTTTTAAAAACTGTTATGAAAAAAAAATGTTTTTGGGCTTTATTTTTCGATATATCAAATTAATCAGATAGATTCATAATCAATTTTTATTTGAAAAAAATTACAATATACATATCTATTTAGCTAGCTATATGTCTGGTACTTATAATTGTATATACCTTACCATTAATGCCATTACACACACCACATTGGCCACATTCCCCTATATAGTAGTTTTCACACAACAAAGGAAAGAAGGCGATGATGGTACTGGGTTACATAATGTCCACTGCGGTTTGCCACCATTGTTGTGGGGCCAGGCAGGCTTAGCCCCACTGGACATACCCCTCACCCCATTGGCTACTCTCCCTCAGAGTATGCTTCGTGCAAGGGAAAGCAGGTGAAAGGGTAAGGCTTCGTAGGAACAGCACCATTGAGTTACAGCAGGCCCGCTCAGTTGCCACTATTGTTGAAGAGCCAGGCAGGCTTGCCCCACTGGACATACCCCTCACCCATTGGCTACTTCCCTCAGAGTATGCTTCGTGCAAGGGAAAGCAGGTGAAAGGGTAAGCTTTGTAGGAACAGCACCATTGAGTTACAGCAGGCCCACTACAGTTTGCCACCCTATTGTGGGGCCAGGCAGGCTTAGCCCCACTGGACATACCCTACCCATTGGCTACTCCTCAGAGTATGCTTCGTGCAAGGGAAAGCAGGTGAAGGGTAAGGTTCGTAGGAACAGCACATTGAGTTACAGCAGGCCCACTGCAGTTTGCCACCATGTTGAAGAGCCAGGCAGGCTTGCCCCACTGGACATAACCCTCACCCCATTGGCTAATCTCCCTCAGAGTATGCTTCGTGCAAGGGAAAGCAGATGAAAGGGTAAGGCTTCGTAGGAACAGCACCATTGAGTTCAGCAGGCCCACTGCAGTTTGCCACCATTGTTGAAGAGCCAGGCAGGCTTGGCCCCACTGGACATACCCCTACCCCATTGGTTACTCCCTCAGAGTATGCTTCGTGCAAGGGAAAGCAGGTGAAAGGGTAAGGCTTCGTAGGAACAGCACCATTGAGTTACAGCAGGCCCACTGCAGTTTGCCACCATTGTTGAAGAGCCAGGCAGGCTTTGCCCCACTGGACATACCCCCCCACCCCATTGGCTTATTCCCTCAGAGTATGCTTGTGACAGGGAAAGCAGGTCAAAGGGTAAGGCTCATAGGAACAGCACCATTGAGTTACAGCAGGCCACTACAGTTTGCCACCATTGTGAAGAGCAGGCACTTGGCCCCACTGGACATACCCCTCACCCATGGCTACTCTCCCTCAGAGTATGCTTCGTGCAAGGGAAGCAGGTGAAAGGGTAAGGCTTCGTAGGAACAGCACCATTGAGTTACAGCAGGCCACTACAGTTTGCCACAATTATGTGGGGCCAGGCAGGCTTAGCCCCATGGACATACCCCTCACCCATTGGCTACTCTCCCTCAGAGTATGCTTCGTGCAAGGGAAAGCAGGTGAAAGGGTAAGGCTTCGTAGGAACAGCACATTGAGTTACAGCAGGCCCACACTTGTGTAATATGGAGTACTGCTCTCGGCCAGGCAGGATTGACCAGAGCTGAAAACATAGCCACAGAGTAGCTGTTGTTTGTGAGTATAGATGGTCAGAGTAGGTGACACCACAAAGGTGCCTATGGAGAGAGAAGGAAGAACAAAAATGGAGTAGTACTGCTCTCGGGCCAGGCAGGATTGACCCAGAGCTGAAAACATTAGCCACAGAGTAGCTGTTGCGGCTGTATGAGATGGTCAGAGTGGTGGACACCACAAAGGTGCCTCATGGTGAGAGAAGGAAGAACAAAAATGGAGTACTGCTCTCGGGCCAGGCAGGATTGACCCAGAGCTGAAAACATTAGCCACAGAGTAGCTGTTGCGGCTGTATGAGATGGTCAGAATAGGTGACACCACAAAGGTGCCTCATGGAGAAAGAAAGAAGAGAACAAATATGGAGTACTGCCCTCGGGCAAAGTAGGATCGACCAATCTTAGAAAAAATTAGCCACAGAGTAGCTGTTCACAACCGGAATTCAGTAGAGCAAGGTAGGACCATATATGGCCCTGCCAATAAGAAAAATTTGCCAGCATCAGCTAAGCCTCTAAGTGGAAAATGAGGCGGAAGGAGCAGTACGGGTGGCCAGGGGCAGGAGGCCTTCAGTCACGGGCATCAGCAATAGGGGTGCTGTACTGAGATCTGATCCACGCCTCATTCATCTTGATGAATGTAAGGTGGTCCACATTCTCAGTGGAGAGACGGGTCCTCCTCCCCGTTACAACACCCCCTGCCACACTGAAGGTCCTCTCCGAAGGAACACTGGATGACGGGCATGAAAGGACCTCGATGGCATACTGTGCCAACTCGGGCCAGATATCAAGCCTCGCCACCCAGTAGTCCAGTGGATCCTCAGTCTCTGATGTGGCTACATCGGCCCTGGATCCGATGTAGTCGGTGACCTGGCGACTGAGGTGTTGCCTGGTGGAGTTGCCAGTAGATAAGCCTGGCAACTGTGGCTGGAAGAATTTCCTGAAGTTGGCCGCGAGGTTCAAGATGTGTGAATACAGGGGTGGGTAACAACAAGTGCTAAACCACCATACTAAAATCCACACACAGAAAGCTCAAAAAGCTCAAAAAGCGCAAAAATCTCTCTCCAACTCCTACACTGTCAGGTCTCCACTAAACACACTCCAACACACTGACAAAATGTCGCCTGTGAAGCAGCCTTTTATACCCAGGGGGCTAGCAATAATCATGTTAGCTGCCATTGGCTAATTTGGGTCATGTGGCTTGCTCCGTCTTGAAAATAATCCCCAAAATGCAGAAATTTCGGGAATTTACAAGAATTTCTCGTTTTTATGAAAAGTCTCGTAATTACGAGGATCTTCGGTTTCTCCGCATCCCGAAAGATCGTAGATTCTCGTAATTACGGGGATACTCGTATTTTCGAAAATTTTCGGGAAAAAAAAAAAAATCCGCGGTTCGGAAGTTCGGAAGGCGGAAAATCCGGAATAATCCGCCATTCGCGGACGGGATAAATCCGCGGCGGATCCAGGTTCGGGTCCGCGAACCGGCCATCTCTAATTGGGATAAGAGGGAACTTGAGCCACCCTACAAGCCTTGATTGGTGAATTTAAAACAGAGTTCCAAATATAACTGAACAGAAGTTTACCCAGTCAGTCCTTGTCAAGCATTTATATTGACCCCGTGTAAAGACAGAATCAAATAGGCATCATACTTGTGTGCTTTGTATTCTACACATGGTTTATAATGTGACAGTGAAATGTATTAATTAATTGCTCTAACAGCAGTCAGAAAAGAAAATACACATAAAGCATCACAATAGCTCATACTGCTTCTTGCGTAATCTTGCCAGAGGAAATTCATTTGAGAACTTCTCCTTCACAAGTCCCTGTTGGATGCGATTCAGTGAAGACTGCTAATTAGATGAATTATAATGACTACAGTTTGGATTCCATTTTGCACACCTATGTAGGACAACTGGGCAGACAGTAGGATTCTTATTCTAATACAATAAAATAAGCATATGTCACATGTTAGATTACAGATACAAACTAAACCTTAAAAAAGACTAAAGCAGGAATCACATTTAGTGGATTCCATAATTGACATGTTCTACCAAATTCCTTCCTATGGTGGCATCACTGTGTTGCCTGTTAGGGTCATTGTTGACTATTGAACTCATGTTACTCCATGCTTATTTATTTTATGATTGTTTGCTATTCTCCTTTTATTTCAACAACCATATAGATGCCTAATTAAAGGATTAAACCTCTTGTGTCATGTGACAGACCAACTGAGAGATCAATTATCACTAGCACCAGCAAAGAAGCATTGTGTCTCAATAGATATGTCCTCCTTTTTACTGATAGTGTAATCTTGACATGGCTAAAGTGATTTTTTTGATACTCATATTTATTTGAATAAAATAAACTGAACTAAAGGGCTGACCGTGACGCACGATGTGTATGAGCACCTGTTCCGATGACAATCATGCCATGTATATCAGCCAAAACAGTCACTCAGTCGGGGCTCATTGCCCGATCCGTCCTTATACTCATCATGTGTCGCAGGTCGGACCCTACGATCACACATGTGTATGAGCCTTAAACCCGTGAATTTAACTGTCATTTCCCTATTATCCTCATAAATTACAATATTGCCAGGATAGACATAGAGGTTAAACTTCCCGATTCGTCCTAATTTACAGCAGTGAAATAAAGGGCCTATTTAACCTACATATATAAATATATATATGCCCCTAAGCCTGGGTACACATGAAGGGACTATTTGTCCCGACCGAGCATTTGCTACGAGCGAGCGCTTGGCTGGGACAACTATCCGTCTGTCAAGGCAAATTCAGCCGCGGCTGAAAGTGCGAATGATCGATCGTTCGGCCCCATAGAGAACCGCATGATCGATCGGAATTTATCGACATGTCCGATCATCTGTTCGTCCGATACAGACGAACGAACGATCGAGGTCAGTCTTTGTGGCCCCCCCACACCAGCAGATATTTTCTGCCAACCGACCGAAAGTGCCGTGAATCGGTCGGTTGGCCGAAAATATCTGCTGGTGTGTACCCAGCCTAAGTCTACCCCATGTGTTACATGAACAATGCAGTACAATGCAATAAATCTGTGTGTAGATAGGTGAAATATTGGAATGGGGGAAATTATATTTCAGATAGGTAGTCTGGCCTATATCCCACATTGCCTACAAAACCCATCAAATTAACAGGCAAATGCTTAAATGCACTAGTGTTTTGTTAATACGTAGTCTAATGGGTCAGAAGAAAACTTGCCACAAGAATTTCCCATTCACAGCTGCCTGGTCATTTCCTCATGTGCAAGAACAAAAGGGTGGTGTGAGATTAGATGCGGCCACAGGACAAGTGCTTTTATAAAGAGCACAGAAATCTAATAAAAAATTCTAATATTTATATCATGTGGAATAACTGGTGGTCTTTCAGGGTTGCAGTTTTGGAGTACATATTGAATATTGCATTTTTAAAGAATTAAAAAATAAAGCAAAAACAACATACCATGAACCAAACAATGTGATTTGTACAATGTAAGATAAGGCAGGGTTGGTGTAACTATTTTGCAATATGGCAACTTCCACCACTGGTACAAAATAATACATCTTGTATTGATTTTTACTGTGAAATGAATGGATTACAATTCTAGTTAAGTACAATATGTATCTTTACCATAATACCACGGTTGGTAAATACTACAGTAGTTATATAACAGTGGGAAAGCAATCCCCAATATGGTAAAGGAATTGTACACAGCAAAAATTAATTTGCTTCATTTCAACCTATAAATGAATACATGTAAGCAGCACACTGATGCGCGTGTTGCTGCAGGACTTTAATCAAGTAACTGTTTTGCCCAAGCTCAGTCCCTCAGCCAGACTATCTGTCTCTCTTTGAGGGCAATCATGTTCAGTAATCCCTATGAGGCAGCATTGGGGAAAGAGAATTTCCCACCATGCAGTTCATGTACCAACTGTAACATTTCAGCTACAGCAAAACTACACATAATAGAAGAGTTTATGATACTAAGGCATTTGATTTACAGCTGAAATGTAATACGTTTCAGACTTGATATATATCAGTATGTCTTTATGATTGTGGGGGAAACTGGAATGCCTGGCGGAAACCCACGCCAGCACAGGGACAGCATACAAACTCCTTTGCAAATGTGTCCAACTAAACTTTAAGTCCAAGGGTGGATTCGAACTCAACGTTGCAAGGCATCAGTGTTAACCACTAAGTCACCATGCTGCCTAGGGTAAGGTGTCAAAACAGCATTGTATATGTCATGTATGATGCTATTTTGACACCTTACCCTGGCACCAAAAGGGGGCCTGACTGTAAGATTCCAGCCCACAAACCTCGTTTTCGTTTTACTTAAAACTTTCAAAGATGCTCCCAGGCTCAGATAGTCTACTTACAAAACCGCAGCTCCTCTCTTCATCATGGTTATGGCCATCAGTCATGGCTGTGATGGTGGATTCGATTCTCGCATATAGGTATAATAGGCATTTTACTCGCACATTCGAACGGTCGAACATTCGATAATTATCGAAAGTTCGAAAATATCGAATATCCGGGTCTGTGATAGTTCGAGTTCTAGTCCATCTCTAGTGCACACTTATAACCAGCTTGCAAAAGCAGCAGTGGAGGAGTGGCCACGCCACCAAGGGATCTGGGTTTTGTAAGTAGAATATCTGAGTCTGGGAGCATCTTTGAAAGGTTTAAGTAAAATGATAATGGGGTTTGTAGGGCTGAATTGTGAAAGGTAATTTTTTTCTTCAGAGGCTGAATATGCCATTTAAAAAAGCTGACTGCAGTTTGGCCAGGTTAGGTAAACATGCACCAATCTGTATTTTATGTGGGTTGGGAGGCCCCCCCTCCTATTTTTTCTTAGAGTTATCATGGCTTTAACCCCTAGATTGTGTCCGCAAGCTATTCACCAATGGCTGTGCACAGCCAATAGTAAATCTTTTTGCTCCAACCAATCAGATATTATTTAACATTTGAAAGCTAACATCTGATTGGTTGGGGCAAAATTAGCAAAATTTTAAAGATAAGAACTTTTATTGAATAACCCTGCGTGCGGCAATATTAGGAACAGTATAATTGCCACAGATAAATAATGATATCCTTTTTGCAAAATTGCTTGCACAAATTCACACTGTCTTAAATAGCATACGATACCCTTTTTATTTCTACAGTGTGTTATTACTGTTACAGATTGACAGAGGCAAAAGAGAAAAGCAATTTATCTAAAGCTAAAAACCAAAAGTATCAACATTGTCTAAAATTCCAGTGGGTCCATGGATCAGGTGTTTCAGCTTTGAACGTTGGCCATTAAAACCCAAGTTCCGCTCAGAAGCTAAACATTTTTGATGGTGAACCCATGTTTCTATGGTTGAAATTTTGGTAATTTCACGTTGAAATTCCACCTGTAGTTTCAACCAGTAGAATTTTGACAGCAGAACTAGGAGTTCCTGAAACCAGGATTCGAGTCAAAATTCTGGCACATCTCTAATCCTAAGTAAAAGCTTGTTGATCCAGTTGTTTTATTGACACCAAAATGACCAGATAAGTTCATACACAAGACAGTGTTACACAACACTGACCAAACAGTGCCACGTCTGGTAAATAGTATAAAGTGCCACATCTGCTCATAGGAAGAAAGCATGTTGAAAGAAACATAAAGGGAACTAGATAAAAAGCAGAACAGTCCCCAGGAACAAGAACAAAAAATTAACAGCACCACCTACTGACATATTGCAAAAATGCACCGCACTGAATGACTCCACCCTAGAAATTCTGTTCTGGCTTCCAGAAAGAAGCGGGGTCTGCACTCTTGGGACTCTTTTCTGGCTGCTGGAGCGGATATCTGCACTGCACCATTGGGACTCTGTTCTGGCTGCTGGAACAGTGGTCAGCATCATTGGTAGGCTGTTCTGGCTGCCCCAAGGTCTGGGCCCTTTGAATGCTGAAAAGGCATCTGCACCCTTGTAATAAAGTTCTGGCTGCTGGAATAAGGATCTGCACGATTGGAATGTTGTTTTGGTTGCTGGAATAATGGGTCTGCACCCTTGGGACTCTGTTCTGGCTGCCTGAAATGGGGGACTGCACCCTTGGGACTGCAATTGTTAGAAATCTGAAAAATGTAAGACTAAACTGAAATGCAGCCTGATGCTCTGTTGCTCCTTTTCCTGCTCCCTGGTTCTTTCAGATAGCAGCTGTCAGTCATGGATGTGACAAAACCATACCTGCCAATGACTAAAGGGCATGGATCCCACCAGAATAAACTTTTAACTCAACAGTAATTCCCCCCAACCCTATTTTCACAATACTTACCTGACAGAAAGTCAGGACAAGTCTGCTGGTCCCTCCGTGTAATTCTTTGCCTCAAATGGCCATATTTATTAACCAGCAGTATCTGCAATATCCAATACCGTGGGTTAGTGAATGTTACCGCTATCATAAATGTATGATCTTGGCCATACATTTACGATTGCGGTAATGTTCATTAAGGGCACGTTAGTGCAAAATAGTGATACCACGCCTTTTTAAATACGCCCCTATGTGAGCTATCACAGCTGTAAAAGCAGATGGAGCCATAGTAAGTTGATGGCGTGGAAGAGAGGCAGATGGTAGCGAGGGACCGGCAGACATCAAGATTCCTTTTGTCAGGAGAGAAAGATAAGTTGGGTTTGGGGGGTGACTCGTGTGGGCTTAAAACATGCCCTTTATTGCTATTCCCCAGATGCCTCCTTTGTGCATTTGCGAGAGGCAGAGGGAAGGGGGGAAAGAACATTTAGTTGCAAATTAGATCTGTCAATAGCCATCTTTCTAACTATTTTGATTTTGATATTTGAGGGTTTTGATTTATCAATATATAATTTTTTGGGGCTGAACATGCTATTAAGGGCTATTTTTCTGGTCACACAAATGCAAGTGAAGTACCAATTAATTCAGGATATAAACTACGAGGTAGCACAAAACTTAACTGATATAGTATTGTATCAGTGTGTGCTATTTCCAAAAACATTTGGAAATGGCGTAGCCTCTAAAATAAGTGTAAAACTTTTACATTTCACACTTGTTTTAGAGATATTTCATAGAGATGGACTCGAACTTGAACAAGAGTTTGAATCAAATATTAATAGTTCGAACCAACCAGAACTTTACAAACTTTACGAACTTTTCAAGCGTTTCAAACTTTCGAGAACTTTTTAAAATTATAGAACATGGGGAAAACATACATCCACATGTCCCAAATTCTCCAATGAAAGCTATTTTTAGCAGTGCCAACCCCCTGGGTACAAAATACAGCTTGACAGGTGCCTTGTGATTGTGATGTGTTACCCTTCAGCCCACTTGCACGATGCATACTCAGAGGGAAAGAAGCCAATGTGTTGTTGGGTATTTCCAGAGGGGCCATGCTTGCCTGGCTCCTTAACAATGGTGACAAACTGCAGTGAACCTACTCTAACTCAATGGTTCTGCTGTTGTTAAGTGTAACCCTTTTTCCCACTTTCCCCTATATGATGCAAACTGTGTGGGAGACAAACGAATGTGGTGTGGGTAATGTCCAGAGAGGCCAAGCCTGCCTGGCCTCTCAACAATGGCGGCCCACTAAAGTGAGCCTACTCTAACTCAAAGGTCCTGCTGTTCTGAAGTGTAACCTTTTCCACTTCCCCTTGCACAATGCATACTCTGAAGGTGAGAAGCCAATGTTGTGAGGAGTATATCAAGAGGGGCCAAGACTGCCTGGCTTTTCATCAATGGTGGAAAACTGTAGTAAGCCTACTCTAACTCAATGGCTTTTTGTTGTGGTGGCACTAGTTACGCCACTGCCTTTCGCCCACTTTCCTTTGCACAATGCTCACTCTGATGGAGAGAAGCCATATGTGGTGTGGGGTATGTCCAGTGGGGCCAAGCCTTTCTGTCTCCTCAACAATGGCGGCAAACTGCAGTGACCTTCCTCTAACTCAATGGTTCTGCTGCTGTGAAGCATTACCCTTTAGCCCTCTTTTCCCTATATGATGCAAATATTATGAAAATAACAAAATAAAGATTAAAGTGGAAGTTCAGTGCAAATAATTTTTAGAAAAAAAGAGCAGTTCTCCACAGCAACGCTGTGCGTTAATGCACCAAACTGCTACATGCAGTGCGTTGCATGCAGCACACTATATCACCGCTCAATATGTGCACAACGTTTTGGTGCAATGTTACTGCACCAAAACGCGCTCTAGTGTGAATGAATCTTAAGACTATTATACAGAATATCAGTGCACACAGTCACCCATCCCTCTCCTTCTACCCCATGTTCTGCTGTCATTGTTCTAAGGCACCCTTACATGCTCCCTGCATTTCATGTTCCCCTGTAATAATACAATTGCGCCCAGTCACCCACCAACCAGTACTACCATCTCCATTCCTGCACCCTCATGCCCCACTGGTAAAATACCAGTGAACTCATTCCATCTCCCTGTACCTCTAAATTCTGCTGTAATAAGTCTAGTGCAGTCACCCAATGCTTTTCATGCACCCCCATCATCCCTTGTAAGTACTACAAGCCTTCTGTAGTCTATGTCCCCATGTAGCATTTTCAGGGCACCTGGTCAACCATCCCTTCCTCTTCCCCTGCATCCCATAAACACTTGTAGTACCAGTGCACCCAGTAAACATCCCTGTACTGCTATGTCCAGCCGCCCCTCCACTGTCCTTCTTTACAAGACAAGCTGTGACCCACATCCCCCATCCCCCATGTCCTATAGAAATAGCTCATCCAGTCTCGGTTATACTGTCACACATCTCGACCCTGTACAGCAGCACAGGGCAATGTGCATGAAGCAGGAAATGGGAAGAGACATTTGGGGTTTATTCCTCTCCCATTGTAATTAGTGCACCCAGTCACTGACACCAAAACATCCTGTTGTGTTCACATTTCCACCATTCATTCGTCTATCACTAGATACATTAGCTCACAATGTAAGAAACAGAAATGTACCATAACTCAATGCAGGAATCACAATGTAAAAATGGGAATAGCTCAGTCACTTTTGCAATGCAGTTTAATGTTCCTGTTTCTATATTGTGACCCAGAATGATTCCTGCAGTATGGTCCGGTCCAGTTCTAATCTAATAGTCAGAATGTTCCTGACAATTACTGCGAATGTTGGAAAACACAGGCGGAACAGCTGGCAATAAATCCTCCCCCACGCGAGAGGTCAGTGGAGTGCAGTGTTCCCTCTAAGCTGTGCGCTTGTGCGTGCACACACATCTCTTCAGTAGAGATGGCCGAACTTTCGATCAATGGGAGTCAAATAGTTCAAAAATTTCAAATTAAATACTATTAAAATATCAATGGTAACAATGTAAATGGCTGTGGGACCTGGGAAATGGTCTGGGGAACACGTTCGAATATCCAGGACTTTTGAAAAATCGATTTTACTCTCACGTGCGCTACTTTCAAGCTCTCGCGTTCGAACATTCGATAATTATCCCATAAACGATATTTACTTGTGTGTTGGTATAATAGACATTTTACTCGCATATTCGATAATTCGATATTTACTCGTGTATTGCTATATAGACATTTTCTCGCATATTCGATAATTTGATATTTACTCGCGTATTGCTATAATAGACATTTTACTCGCATATTCGCACCTCGAATTTTCGAACATTCCATAATTATCGAAAGTCCAAAAATCTGAGAAATCCGGGTCCGGGATAGTTCGAGAAGTCCAAGTCCATGCGGCTCGATCGAGTTCTAGTCCATCTCTATTCCAGGCCTGTGAACATAGGTTAAAGTGGTGCGTACACAAAAATCAGCTGGTATAAAAGTACTGCGGTATGTAGCGTGTGCAATTTTATTTTTTATGCGCACAGGCAATTTATATTTGAAATTGAAGGTAACATTGATAGAGTGACTGTGGTTCCAGTCTGGTTTTATTTTTACCGAACATAAACCAAGTCAATGGAAAGACATTTATAATATGGCTGAGAAGTGAGATTTTGGCAGTATTACAGAATCAAAGCGTATATGTATACCATCTGTGTAAGATCATTGTCATTTTCTATTTGGCCATAGTCATTGACACAATTCTGTCGAAAAGGATGAACACTGCAAGGAAAAGGAAACTTGATTGCAAATTTTATATTTCAAATGAACAGTAATTAATTTAAACTTGGCCCAGAACCAAATGATTGAGGCTCTGGGTAAATTGTTCACTGTATTTTGTACTTTAGTAACTGTTCATTTGTTCTGACATATTACCCTGATTCTGTAACGCATTGTGCACTAACTGGCATCCTTGTGGTGGTTATCCATTTATAGCGTTATAGTATGGCATTATTGTCTTCTCAATTTATTTCTGTCACATAGTTATATAGTTAAGTTATGACAGAGGAAAAACTATATAATTGCATTTTAATGATCTCCATTTATATGCTATCATGGCTTTATTGACTGTAATGTTGTTTCCTATGATAGATGTATGTGTTTTCATATAGGAGCATATGCAAACACGAACCATTGATCAGTAGAGTACATATTTACTGCAGCGCAGTCTATTTGAATATAAATTACATACATAGTTACATAGTATCGGAGGTTGAATAAAGTCCAAATAGAGAAAGGTTCACTCAAGCACATCAGAATTGGCAATTACCAATTACAAATAGGTAAGTGCAATTCTCCTAACCATCTACCCCAAGGGCCAATACAATAGAGGAGCACTCTAAATATCAGGAAGTTGTTAATATTTATTAGCAAACATACAACGTTTTGGTGGATATGTTGTCCCCTTCCTCAGGTATTGTATATGAGGTTGAATAAAGACATTTCCATGTAGTCTAACTTTTTTAGTCTACTCCTCAGCCCTACAGTACCTAAGGAGTAGGCCACACTAACGTGTTATAATGGGTGATTCAGTTGCAACCTAGCGCACATAAATGTTGGCCAATTTGTCTCACTATACTAGGTGCGTAGCGATCTGCTAATTGGAGTGAGAGATACCAGCTTTTTTTGCCCAATCGCATGGGTTTGATTGCGCAACTTTGTACAATTGCAGCACAGGCACACGACAACATGCACAAGAGCACCGGAAACACACACTAGTGTGCCATAAGTATGATTTTTCCATATAAAAATCATTTACCGTATATACTCGAGTATAAGTCAATTTTATGGAGAGCTGCAGCCACTGGTCTCATGGGCTTAAGTTGTGCGAACTGATTCATGATAGGTTAGCGTGACTTTAAACCTTAGCTTACGGCAGATGTACAACACTCATGCAGACATTCACTAGTGGCTGTGTGGCGTATCATGCATAAGAATTTAACGTTCATTGCCCATGTGCGTCGCGTCATGTTTGTATCTGTGTACGAGGCTTTAGCCAATCAAACAATTATCTTTATAGTAATTGGATATATCAAATTATCAATTATATTAAAGGGTATCTCTACCCTTAAATTAAATTTTTTATCATGTGAAGTCCAACTCATCCCAACCCAATTGCCGAGATAGTTTTACAAAAAATCCCTAGAAAGTTACTTACAGACTTTCGATCCCCCGGCACTCTGTTCCCGTCTCTCTGCTAGCAGGAAACAGCAGAAAGGGGCTGAACCGGAAGCCGCTTCTGTCATTGTCTAGTCAGCAGCTATTCAGAGCACCGAGGTAATGAAGGTTTGTGAGTAACTTTCTGAGGCTTTTCTTCCAAAATTAACTCAGGGGTTAGGGGTGGGATGGTGTAGACTGCACACAGTAAAAAGGATCCAATGCTAGGAGATGCAGCAGACAGAAGGGGTCCCGGATGGAGGGGGGGGAGAAGGACTTCCCTGCGCATGTCTCTGCCCTTTATTGAGGTTAAGGAAGCAGCAGTGACTTACTGACAGCTCCTCTTCTTCAGTTTTTACGACTTTGAACAGGCATTGCAGGAGAACCATTTGGACCAGAGATGTAAGGTAAGGATTTTTTTAAACAACACAGTGGGGCCAGTATGGGGTTAAATTTACTATATAAATTTTATAGTTTTGGGGGTGGACATGCCCTTTAAGACCTTGCGGTTTCAAAAAAATATATAGTGAATCATTCTCTTTTTGTCGTACAGTTCTTTTTTTTAAAGATGCTGTGTACAAAATTTTCTTTACAAGCTGTATATAAAGAATATCTTTACTATCTCCACATCTGTACTGCAGAATTCACATTACATTTATATTCACATTTTTACATTGTGCACTCAAGCTGCATAAACCAATATTGTCATTGCATGCAGCCGTTCTATAAAGACAATGTCAAACCAGGAAACAAGACATAAATATCTGTATTTCAGTAGGCATTGACCTAAATTCCTGCTATCAACTTAAATGTTTAGCGCTGGAGCTTTAAGGATTGAAGAAATTCCATTCTTTTCATAAAATACTTTCTTCAGCACATACACGAGGGAAAAAAACACCACTTTCAGGTGTCAAGGCTTTATATTACAAATATTTACATGATGACAGCTTCGCTTCCATAGGAAATTTGAGTATTTGGGTTTCTTATTTAATTAATGAGATTTCTATGAAAACAAAATATCAATGAAATATATAACCTTTGACTATACAAATTGTAAGGGTTAATTATTTAAAAATGTTTAAAAGGTAAAATTTCTAATCCTACCATACAATAGGCACATACAACCTGCTATCAAGGTATTTTAAAAGTCCCAACCATTATAAAATCCAGGAACACATAAACCTTACTCTATTTCAATTTCTGCAACCAATTTAGCATAGATATACAGTTGTTTTTTTGAATTTTGCAGTGCCTACATAATATTGCAACTTGGCATTTATATTATCATTAATTATATAACCATGTATATCGTCATAGTCCAATGAAGCCAACTCTCAACTGCATTCAGCTTTGTCAAAAGGTGCAGGTTTCAAAACTCACAGCACACACAGACACTCTCATTAATAGAGCTTTATGCTGCTTTTCAACCAATTGTTCACAGCTTAGACAGGAAAATTCGCACATTGCGCACATGCTTAAATGTTCTGAAAACAGATAGGTTTTATTCTTAAAGGGCTATTAAAGGGTTATTTTAAATTGACCATAACTGGAAACTATAATTCTTACAAACCACCACTGTATAATTTTTTTGTTAATTGCCCACTTTTTCTTTAGATATCCAATCTAAAACTTCTTATATTTCAGCTGTCAATCAATTTCCTTGCTCTCAAAAACTATCCTTCTGTGTGTAGTTTTACTGTAGCTGGAATGGTGACAGAGTTTGGACAGTTGGAATTTTGTATGCTGTGTGCAGGCTTGACAGTTGGTCACCACTTCCAGTCAGGTCAGATGGAAGTGGGAGTTGTTAAAAGAGGGAGGGGGATACTGCTCCTAAACAAAATGTGTGCTGGATTGAAGGCATCCAGCAAAATCAGAAGTGCTACATGTATTCAATTATAGATTAAGATAAGACAAAGTCATTTTTTCAGTGTCCCTTTAAGGTGCCCAAACACTACTTAAGACATTAGGCAGATGTCCAATCACTCATAAGACAAATGTCCAATCCATCTAATAACTGCCTAGCCCATTCTTTCATGCTATCAATTTGAGATAACAAAATTAATGGGTCAGGTAGGGATGTATCAAGATAAAAAACGCTGCTTGCAAAATGTGGTCTTTAGACATTAGATAGATATCTGAAATCTATCTAATGTCTGCCTAGTATATGGCCAGATTTAGGATAGCTCTTCTTTCCTAAGGCTGGGCGATTTATGTTATCTCTCTCTGTAATGATTAAATTAGAATGCAACAGGTAGTTAAATTGTCTTTTAAATCTTCATTTCAAATGTAGCTGTCTAAATGTAGTTAATACAAATGAATTTTCTGCTCATTAAGTATATACCAATTGTATTTTCCATTTCTTTTATGTTTCTTTTTTTGTCACACAAAACCAATATGGAAAATATACATTTTAATAGGGTACCAAAGGGGACCCTGATTACAATATTGTATCAACTTTCCTCTCTACAGTAACACTACACTGCAATAATGTCTCTTTCTCTGTTGCATAGCATTAAAACGCACCAAAACAAATCACAAACTGATGCACAAATGCCAATGAACAGTAAAATATAACCGTGTGACCTCTGTCTGTTTCTTAACCAAAGATACAATAAATACACAAATAGTATGAACATAACTGGGGCACACTGACATCAAAATAACTTGTATATAAAACTATGAATTTTATCATTTATATTTTATATTAATATATAATATCACACCCACATCCCAAAAATTCTAATTAAAAGTATCCCTGTGTGATCAATCCCTACCTCTATATAACAATATACTGTTATATTGTTACCTAAATATTCTGTCATAGTAGTGGATCAACCCCTATAGCAAATACATTGGTAGAATACTCAAGTATTATCAGCAGTGAGGCAAACAATCACCAAGGGTCTGACCAACATATGTGCTAGAAGGTGAGAAGATCGGGGGCCATTAAAATCTTTACAGCAAACAAGTTTCGTCCTCATGTGTGAACTTCCTCAGTGGCGCAGGATAAGCGGCGGAGCACCTGTATAGCCATTATATAACTCATATCCTGTGCCTAACCTATTGTGTTGGATATTAATGGGGAACTGTGGTCCAAAAATTACTTTAGGTAAATTGATAAGAATTGCTCTCCTGAACATTTTTGCAATTTTCAATGTTTATTTTGTATAGTTTTGAAGATATTTACATTTTTGTGTGTTATATGGCAGCAGCATCACCAGGTACCCTGCACTTCCTGCTTCCTGCCCTGAAACCATGTCAGTGGATAACTCTCAATCTGCCCTGTCTTGCATCCCCACTCCTCTTGCAAGCCCCCCGTGGTCTCTCCCACTCATGGACCCCATGGACCCTCCATTTGCAGGCCCCCCTTGGCCCCTTCCCTTACAGCCCCATGTGGCCCTGCCCCCTCACGGGTGCCGTGGCACACTCAGAACCCCCCACCCTTCAGAAAACTGTGAAAACAGTTTTCACATAGTGGGAGAGTAGGGCTGTAGATTCCCTTACCTTTTCTGGTGGGATCTTCACACAGCAGGGAGGGACTTCCTGTCCTGTCACTGAAGTCTGAGGCTGTGCTGGCTGGTGGCGAGGTGGAGGAGCAGCCTTAGGAATGTCACATGTCAGCCTCCCACCCATTAATTTTCTGGTCAGTAATTTCTTTATATCTTGGGCTTTGGAGTACGTAGACAGGTGGTTGATGGCTCGTTTTAAAGGTAGAAAACTGGCCTTTCATTTAAACTCAACTTGTTTGGAGACCTCAGTTCCCCTTTAATCAATAAATTCATTAAAATCTTTACTTCCTTATATTTCTACTTCTCCCCCTCTCTAAGTGGGACAGAAATGCTCAGTGATCCACATCCAGGTAGAAAATTTGAAGCTGTACATGTTACTCTCCCCAAACTACTATAGGGACAGGCAGATGTTGAACTGAAAGCAAAGTTAAAGGAGAGTGGGAATGTACAGGGGTCTAAATTTCACCATTTGAAATTACCAACAAAATTTCGACATAACTAATAAAATCCTGAGCTTCGCATGCAGAATTTCAGTATTGATGGGGAAATTTCCATGTCAAAACAGGAACTTTCTGTAACCCCAGTAGTGAAAAAAACACATTCCCGATGTGTAATCACAAACAAGAACACAAGTAGCAGAAAAGAAAAACAAGCTTTTTAAAGTAACTGATCGTGAGGACAACAAATTGATTTATTATTGTTGTGCAGCTTGGGGTATACTGCTTTTCAATCTGAAACCCCAGCCTGACTTTAATACAAGCTGACTGCTGGTGTTAAAAATCATGCTAAAATGCCAAAAAAAGTAATATTTAATTACTTACAAAACACACATAGAAACAACACATTTGAAAACAGGTAAACTAGTCTCTAAGATGGAAAATTTGATGTGTGAATTCGTGTGTTCGTGTTTAGCTAAGGGTGGTAAAGCTTGGTGTTGTGATGCACTGTGTACTGTATGTTAATTCTGAATAAAATATTTAAGTTATGGTTTAAAAATAGCTAACTTTGTTTCCCCGGTATATTACCATTGCAACACTAGGTTAAATGCCCAGACTGACTGGAATATGCCTCTTTTTAATAGTTGTAGTCTTGGGATCAGACAACTGGAAAAGATGGTTTGATGGGAGGTTACATTATACATAAATCCACTGTAAATATTAAAATGTCAGCCAAGTTAGTTATTAAACAAAAGTATTGCAGTCATCATTCAATGGGAGTTTATTTCAAATAATATGTTGTGCATCAGAAAAAATGAGGGGTAAAATGTAACCTTGCGATTAAAGGGACACTATACTGAAAAAATGACTTTACCTCATCTTAAAGGGCATGTCCACCCTTATAATAAACTTTTGACATCTAATTGCCTTCCCCCAGCCCCAACTGCTATAAAATAATTTTAAGAAAGTGCCCCCGATCTTTACTTACCTTCCCTCTCTCCTCCGACGAACAGCCCGGCCTTCTGCTTGCAAGACACTGCAAGCAGGGGGCGGGACTGGCAGCCGCGTCTGTGATTGGCTGAGAGGCAGCCAATCACGGACGCGGCTGCCGGCTGCTCAGCACGCCGGAGGAGAGAGGGAAGGTAAGTAGAATTCGGGGGACTTTCTTAAAATTATTATTTAGCGGTTGGGGCTGGGGGAAGAAATACTATTATATGGCCAAGGGTTTTATGGTAGGGGTAGGGAACGCAAAACGGGAGGGAGAGGGAGGGGGAGGGAAGGGGAAAAGGGCTGCAGTACGCATGCCAAACTTCTCCCGGAGGCGAGACAGGAAGCAGAGTCCTATATGGACTCTGCAATACTGCTGGTGGGCAGTTTTTGGGACTTTGGCGGGGGACTACAGGAGAACCATCCATATGGAGCTGGGATGTAAGGTAAGGATTTTATTACACTACATGGTGGGGCCATTAGTGGGGGGATTATAGTTTTGGGGGTGGATATGCCCATTAATCTATAATTGAATATATGTAAGTAGCACTGATTTGCGTGTGTTGCTGCATGCCTTCAATTCAGCTCACATTTTGTTTAGGAGCAGTATCTCCCCTCCCTCTTTTAACCACTCCCACTTCCATCTGACCTGACTTTTTCCCCACAAAACAACTGTCAAGCCTGCACACAGCATACAAGCATTCCAACTGCCAAAACCCTGTCACCATTCCAGATAGAGTAAAACTACTCACAGAAGAATAGTTTTTGAGAGCAAGGAACTTGATTGACAGCTGAAATATAAGAAGTTTTAGATTGGATATCTAATTATACAGCGGTGGTTGGGAAGAATTATAGTTTCCAGTTATGGTCAATTTAAAATAACCTATTTTTCGGTATAGTTATCCTTTAAACATAACACAATGGAATTGTTGTTTCTCTTGTCTTATTTAGAGCACAATAGTATATTTATTAAGAGAAAACAAACCGATAAATTAAAATATTATTACTAAAATCACTATATGGTATTTACAAAAATGCATTGACGAAAACTAAAAACTAACCTAAAAATAATATTTTTGATTAATTCAGCAAGTTTTTCATTTTGAATAATAACTAATTTATTATTTTTTATTTATCCCAAATAGTTTGGGGTTACAGGTTGCGTGTTAGAATATACCACATTGTTGATACATTAAATTGTACTGATGTGTACAGAAACAGATAGTCCATTCATTTGTGCCTGCTGATTTGTTGTAACATGAATGAAGGTGGATACACATAACACAAACTCATCTCATTTACTGAAACTGCTGATCCCTTCCAAACCTTGAGAGAGGTAATGACAGAGAACAATCATCCCTCTAGCACTTCCATTGTCTCACAGGCCATTAATTTTAAGGATTGCAATGAAGCAAGAGATTTGCTCCTAGTTGACAGGTAATTAGCATAGGAAAACTAACTGGAGAGCCTCGTTTGTAAATAGAGGGTTTTGTGTATGTTGTCAGAGTCTGTCCATAAGCAGTCCTTGACACCCTCTACCAAAATGTTCAAACATGTCTAATTAGAAAAATGCCCAATTTCCAGAAAGCTACCGTGTCTCCCCCCTCCCTCTCCCTCCCTCTCCCTCCCGTTCTGCTATCCCTCCCCCTAGCTTAAAACCCCTTTATGTCAGCCTTCCCCCATGTCCCCCAGCCCCAACCACATAAATTTTACTTTTAAAAAGCTCCCAAATCTGTTACTTACCTCTCCGCTTTCCTACGCGGAAGTGAGCTGCCGGCAGCCGCGTCTGTGATTGGCTGCCGCTCAGCCAATCACAGATGTGGCGGCCGGTCCCGCCCCTCTGCTTGCATTTCCTCACAAGCAGAGGGCCGGGAGCGCGGCGCAGGAAAGAGGGGAGGTAAGTAGAGCTTGGGGGGCTTTCTAAAAATAAAATTAATGCGGTTGGGGCTGGGAGCCCAGGGGGGATCGCATATTAAAATTTTGATTTTAGGGTGGACATACCCTTTAAAGGAAACCAGGCTTATTATCGGATAATTTAAATTATAAGAAGAAAAGGGGTGTCAAGTACACAAAGAATTGTGTAATGGGCATGATTGATGGAAAGCAGTCAACGCCAATAAAGCGGGTGCACAACCTAGGGCCAATAGGATAAATAGATAATAAAAAATCCGATTCATAGTAACTGTTCCCTATATATTCCTGCTAGGGGTTATTCTGCCGATACTTATTTCTTGTTCCCTATGGAACTGATGTGCCTATATGTTTTTATTTTTATGGTGTTTTTCTGTGTGTGCATTTAAATGGATAGGGGGAAAATTACAATAAAAACTATTTGATATTTAATTATATAGTGTGGTGTCCTCCACCAGACCGTTATTTATTGATGAGGTGCGTATTAGCCCTCTGTTTTTTGTATATTATTGGATGGTATTTATATGCAGTTGGAGTGCTCTTGGGTTCTGTACCCTTGTACTACCTAGCTTGACCTTTCTGCTCTTTTTTCTGGCTGTTTCTGCTCTTTATTTTTCTGTCCCCTTTTTAATTATCTTATTATCGGACAAACCTGCATATCCGAACTTGTGATTTTGTCCTTACAAAAACTGTAATTTCTTCCGACCCATCTGTCTGCTGCTGACCTCAGATGAATTCTTTGCACCACTCTGGATGGGCTACTTACTTTGTATTTCAGAAATAGTAACAGAAAATCTCTAGTATACTTTCACGTGGTTATCTAAGTAGATATCTACTTCCTCACACATGCCCTGAAAGAGATCGCTGCACAAACTATAATTAAACAGCTGGAACCTTGACACAATTATTCTTTCAGTGTTAACATGGTGTTACTATGGTTACATATGTGACTCTATATTCACCTTTAAATAAAACGAGATACACTAGTCACACATAATTTAGTACTGTGAAAATATTTGAACATTAAACTGACATAATTCAGGGGGGTTACAAATTGGTTTTAAATTTTCCTTTTTTGTGCACTCTGTCAATCCATGTATATATAAAATCGAACACTTGTCGTATACTTTCAACACTAAGGGACTGATTGCAAATGTGCAAATTTTTTTTAAATTGATTTAAAATTTTCTGCAACTAATTACATGTTAGCTTGTTACTTGGTTACTGCAGTTAGATAACATCTAATAGGTTGCAGTAGCTAAATAGCACAGGCAAACTTTTGCAGGTTTAATTAAATTTTTGGTGCCTAAAATATTTTATTAGAAATAATGGTAGGAAAACATTTTCTAGATAGCCAGGAATCCATCTGTATACATGGATTTCATTTTTCACATTTCATTTATTTAACAGCTGTCATGGTTTCAGCAAAGAAGTCTCATAGATAGTGATTAACTTTGTCTGCACGGTTAAATATATTTGACCGGTAATTTAAGTTACCTTTTTATAAAAGCCTAAAAGCCACTAAGATGTGCATATGAAACAAAGCTAAAAGGATGTAAGTTTCCTATAGAGTGCTACATTTGGTAATGAATAAAAAATGAATTATAAATGAATCCAGCATTTTGACAGATCTATTGTTAAAAATAATAAAAAGTACAGTAGCATTCCTTAACCTTGATAGCGGTTAGTAAGGGTGCTATGAGCCATTATCCCCAGTAGAATATAGCAATACATGCTAGACCTATGCACGGCCTTGTTATGGTTACGAGATTTCGAGGATTTCGAGTATTTTCGGAAATATGTATTTTCAAACATTTTCGAAATTACGAGGATTACTCGTATTTTCAAAAAGTTTCAAAAATACGAGAAATCTCGTAATTTTGAGGATATTTTTCATTTTTAATGGGTCCGCTCGCGGATTTTCGAATTTTTCCGATCCTCGAGCGGACCGGATTTTGTGACGTTCGGACATCTCTAATCCTTATAAGAATCACTCAGCTATGTCACTAAGTGACTCATTTCTTATATTTCTTATATCCCACTACTCCGCCCATTTCAGTGTTCATGCCTGGACAATGACTCAGCATTTTTTGCTGTGTTTAACTTCACTACAGAACCTGCTGGAGCTGCTTCCTGTCACTTCATAACCAATGTCTCTCTCCTCCTCCACAAAGATTTGTTTAACCGTATAGATGCTGGGCTGGGATGTTCCTTTTTACTGGGTTTAAGTTACAGAAGGTAGCTTGGGGGATTTAAGGTGGAAATAGGGACAAGGCTAGAATTTAAAATGTGAATGGGGGAAAGGAATCCAATACTTGTGTATTATAAGAAATAATGTGCCCCTTCACATTATAATATAAGAACATTACGCCACCTAGGAGTTCCCTACGGCCTCGTGCTTCTATATGGTCAGGGTACTCCTCGGTGGCGTAATATCCTTATGTTACACTGTAAGGGGTGCATTATCCCTTATATATCGAATGGCTTTGTCATACACTAGCAATGCAGACAATGTTATGTTGTGTGATTATCTTTCTAAGTGGCCTCCTGAGAAAATGAACAGTGTCTGACTTAAATTTAACATTGGGTCCAGGGCCGCCTCCCTAATGAGGCAGGGTGAGCACATTACAGAGCAGCACCTTGTAGGGAGGCAGCAGTTTTGATGCCAGGAAAAAAAAAATGTGCCATGATTTTTCCATATACTTGGGGCCCAGATATCAAGGGGCCCAAAAGTGCCATTAGTAAAAACCACATATTTTTGGGAGGTACTGTCACTTTAAATAGCAGGGGAAGCCATGACTTACATTGACCAACAGAATGCAGCTATAACTCCTCCCCCTCCCTTATGACTGGCAATTCATTTGATCAAAATCAATGTTTGTCAGCCCTGCAGATTAAAAATCAATGTTGGGCATCATTTACCAGTCACTGAGGGCATCATTTACCAGTCACTGGGGGCATCATTTACCAGTCATGTGTATAAAGCCCATCCGACTTCTGGACAAGCCACACCCCACTTCCAGGCAAAGCATCACCCACTATCAATTATAAAACCACACCCCTTACGGCAGCATAACGAGAGGGCAGCATTTGGATTTATTTTTCAGGAGACAAAAAGTCTAGAGATGGCCCTGATTGGGTCTTTTCCTTAAAACCTTTCCTCCTTCGCATTAAATCTGTTAGCTGTAAACCTGCTTTCTGTTATTTAAAGGATACGTACACTCAAAATAACAATGAAGTATAAGCCGTATGTCTAACTTACCTTGTCCATTTTTTTCCCCTAGGTGCCTTCAGAGCCTTACTGTGCCTCAGCAAAGTGCTGGCCATCTTGGGTTATGTTTGCAGTCAGGTAAGCTCCTCCCCTTGAGAATTGGTGGACCTCGTTCCAGGCTTGGGTCCATAAATCATGTTGCAGTTACCTCCATGCTCGCGCGTGCGGCGTGACATCACTTGTAACAGTGCACACGGCCGGATGACGTCACACGTGCACGACTCCGTGCACGCTCTGGCGCGTGCGAGCATGGAGGTAACTGCAACATGATTTATGGACCCAAGCCTGGAACGAGGTCCACCAATTCTCGAGGGGAGGAGCTTACCTGGCTGCAAACATAACCCAAGATGGCCAGCACTGTACTGAGTCATAGTAAGGCTCTGAAGGCACCTAAGAAAAAAAAAAAAAAAAGGGACAAGGTAAGTTAGGCATAAAGCTTCCATTTAAACTTCATTGTTATTTTGAGTGTACTTATCCTTTAAAATAAGCTGACCTGTTGTGCAATATCAAGGGTCATAATTTTACTTACATGTTTTCTTTTTTTGCATTCAAATTATGGAGCATTCTCTCTATATATATTAATAGATATGTTATTCTGTTCTGAATTTTAAGAAGTACTTTATGAGATATTAATTTCATATCTTAAAAACATCAGAATTGGTTATTTCTCATTAAGCTGTCAGTATCTTACACATCCTATACATGCATGATTCAGACAATCAACATTGGGTATTATTCAAAGATAATCAAAGGGCAATTAAACCCCCCAGTCCACCACCTCCACTTTGATATACTGAAGGTGAGGTGCTCATCCCTAGGCATACATTTAATGGCCCACAATAGAAAAAGTATTACACTCGCTGGTCTTCACAAAAGATAATGGTGGTTTTACTACATAGTTTCTTAAACTGTAAACTAAACAACATTTGTATTTTTATTTGTCATCCTATCTGTATTAATTTCAAATGGTATTTTTGCATACAGACTAATCTAGCAAATACATGAACTGGAGTAAACACATAAATAATCCTAATTTTTTTGAAGGTCATACAATAGACCTTGGAATAACAGACTGCTATATTTTCAAGCAAGCATGACATTGTGATAACAGCAGATTTAATATGGTTTGAATACTTCACCTGTCAGACTTGCTGACACATTTATCTAGACAGCTGATCCTTACAGTATATTACTATATTCACTCTCTGTCAGGATAGCCCTCAATCCATTCCCATGTCAAAGGTTCATCTGCTGTGCTGGGCACAGCAAATGTTAAACATGCTACAGTTATTCATATCCTGAGAAACACTTCTGCTTAGAGACATACTAACCAGCTAAGTTTTTTCTTCTTTTAACTAGGGTTCGAGTCGAACTTTATGAGTTAGAACTATTCGAACTAGTTCGGGTTCCGGACTCGCGGGACTATTTTCAAACATTCGAGAATTTTCAAATGTACGAGGATTTTCGAATGTTCGTCACGCTTAAAAAAAAAAGCTTCCGAAAACCCCTGAACTGCCGGAGATTCCCAAAAACGACCGCTTGTGGATTTCCGAACGGCATTAACCAATCATATTTTCCGAAATATGATTGGTTACTGTAAACCATATAAACCAAGCATTGAACAATTGACCAATCAGAAACAGATTAGGGTTTTCTGCAAACCTATATAAAGAGCTGCAAACCTCCACGGAACACAGAAGTCATTGCAGTAGATGGCAGAAGAAAGAAGCGCTAGCAACATCGGAGCTCAGCGGAGCTGGTGTCACCGGATGGAAGACAGAAGACCCTGCCCAAGGGCTCTTTTAAGAGCTGACAGGGGTCCTGGTTTGGGTTGCGGGACCCTCAACAAAGGCCCTTACAAGGGCCAGGGTGGAGGGTCCCGGCTCGAGCTGCGGGACCCCTTAAGCCCAAAGGTCTCTTATCAGGGCCACAAGGGCCCTTACAAGGCCGCAAAGGCACATATAAGTGCCGGGGAAGGGGAGTCCTGGTTCGAGCTGCGGGACCCCTTAAGCCCCAAAGGACCTTTGTCAAGGCCACAGGGTCCCTTCCGAGGGCCGCAAAGGCACTTATAATTACTGGGGAGGGGGGTCCCGGTTGGAGCTGCGGGACCCCTTAAGCCCCAAAGGGCCCTTGTCAGGGCCACAAATTCGAACATTCGAGGATTACTGAAAGCGGCACGCAAAAACAGGAATTAGCGAGCGTGTGCGCTATGTCCGGTTTTTATGCTGTTCCCCGCGCACGGACATGTTCCCCAGACCATCTCCCAGCTCCCAGAGGCCTGTAAGGTAAGTTTATCCAGCCATATTTCGGAAAGTTCATTCGAACTTTACGAACTATTTACCCCCATTGACTTTAATGGGTCCGTTTTCGGATTTTCAAACTTTTTTAAAACTTTCGAAAGTTCTCTACTTTTGGAAGGTTTTGTTTTGTTTTGGTTAGGGTAAGGCATAGTTTACCCTGTTTTTTTTTTTTTTTTACCTTAAGATGGTTTGCCTTTTATCTTGTTTTATATACTTTTAGGGCCCCTAGTCATCATATGTTTGTGATTCTTGAAAACAGGATAATGGTTTTATATATAAATACTAGCAGTTATACCTGGCGTTGCCCGTGTACACATGTGGGTAAAGTATTTTTTACGTGCAGGTGTGTGTTTGGCTTAGATGGGAGAGACAGAAGTGCACAGTTGGTAATGTACATCATGTATTTAATAGTTATGAGTTGAGGAGGTGACATTGCTTGAGAGAGGTATAACACATATTTTTATAGCAAAACTTTATATACAACATTGTTTATATACAAATGTTGTGGTGAACATGCTACATGGAATTTGCCGGTGGGAAAACATGTTGATTGCAACTGAATATCGCAGCACTTGAGTGACTGACAGGCGTCAGTGTCTCTGAAGCATGTGACGTGCTGGCTCTTTGTCTGTCTGTGTTATTAAAAGGCATGTCCAGGGGTGTTCCTAGGGTTTTTGGCACCTGAAACAACTTTTAAATGCCGACAATATATATGGAGGGGTGCGGTGGGCTGACTAACACTGACTCGTGAACTGAAGGGCTGAATTAACACTGATTCACTGATTGTTGGACTGGTGCGGAAATGCGGTATTGCAGGAAGGAGGATTTTTTTTAACTGCTGCCTTTTAAGCGTTTCACAGGGGCGTGCCCTGAGCAAATGTATCAGTTTGCTTCATGGTAGGGACACCTCTGGGCATGTCCAACCCAAAAACTATAAACCCATTACTGGCTGCAGTTTAAAATAAACCTTACCTTACATCTCTGCTCCCAAGATATTCCTTTTCAAAGTCAAGGAAACTGAAGAGTCCAAGCTGTCTGTGAGGTTTCTGTTCCACACTGATTCCTTGTCCTCATCAAGGTCTGGAGCATGCACTGTACCCTCTCCCACCATGCGGATCCATCCTCAGCCATTGTTGCACCTAGCATGAATTCCTTTGGGGGGAAGGTAAGAAACCCCTGCCCACAACAGCTGCAATGTTTTTTTAAAAATCCCCCCCGATCCGTACTTACAGAGCCTTCTCTCCCGCAGCATTTCTAGTAACGTCAGCCGTGTCTGTGATTAACTGCCTCTCAGCCAATCACAGATGCGGCTGAGGTCCGGCCTGGTCCGCGGGAGAGAAGGCAGTGTAAGTAGAATTCAGGGGACTATTTAAAATAAATATTGCAGCATTTAGGGGTGGGTACGGGTTACCTACCTTACCCCCAAAGTTGGTTGAGGGGGGGACATGCCTTTTAAAGCTGGGCTTAATTCTGTGGCACTCTCTGTGTGTTTTTATTAAGGGTGCTTAATTTTATTAGCAGTATGTCTCTTTGTTTGCACTTTAACACTGTATCCTTGCTCAAGGACCACTTTATATTGACTATTAGATCCCAATCAATAAAGTTAGTTTCTGGTCCGATTTGAAAGTGCCATGATGTCTTTGTTCCTTTAGTTGTAAATGTCTGTGAAGTGTGTGACATGTGGGCATTGTGTGTCTGTTTCTTAAGTCCAGGTAATGCAGTTAATTCCTGTATAGTTCATACCCTCCAACCGTCCAGGTTTGAATAGGTGGATGGGGCACAGCATTTTAGGGTGTGGACAGTCTGGGTCGTGTCTGTGATGTTGTGGTGTCCAGGAGGCTTGGAAGTGACATTTGGTGGTCGCGATATTTGGAGGCATGGGCAGGTTGTTTCAAAGCATGGGCATGGCCATTTAGGCGCATGGGTGTGGTGTTTGGGGGTGTGCCTGTTATGTTTGGGGACATGGACAGGATGTTTGTGTATGTGGGTGTGATTCGGGAACAGATCTGGGATGTTTGGGGGTATGGCCATGATGTATGGGGGCGGACCATAATGTTTGGGTTTTTTGGGGGATGACCACAATATCTGGTAGTGTGGTCACAACATTTGGGGGCACGGTTGTGATGTTTGGGGGCATGGCAGTTATCTTTTAGGGGCGTGGCCTTGATAGTTGGGGTATGAGCATGCTGTTTGGAGGTGTGGCTTTGACAGCAATATCTGAGGGCGTGGTCACATTCCAGGGGGCTCTGCTTTTGCGGCAAGACAGTAGCCGCAAATAACCGCAAATGTGGTTCATATCACCAATAGAAACATAGTCTATCCAGGTTTTATTTTTGAATATAAATGTCATTCATATCACCAATAGTAACATAGTCTTTCCAGGGTTTATATTTGTATATAAATGTGATTCATATCACCAATAGTAACAGTCTTTCCAGGGTTTATATTTGTATATAAAGGTCATTCATATCACCAATAGTAACATAGTCTTTCCAGGGTTTATATTTGTATATAAATGTGGTTCATATCACCAATAGTAACATAGTCTTTCCAGGGTTTATATTTGTATATAAATATGGTTCATATCACCAATAGCAACATAGTATTTCCAGGGTTTATATTTGTATATAAATGTCATTCATATCACCAATAGTAACATAGTCTTTCCAGGGTTTATATTTGTATATAAATGTCATTCATATCACCAATAGTAACATTCAGGGTTATTCAATAAAAGTTCTAATTGGTAAAAATGGTGCTAATTTTGACCCAACCAATCAGATCATATTTAACATTTGAAAGCTAACATATAATTGGTCACCAATAGTAACATAGTCTTTCCAGGGTTAATATTTGAAACCTTCCAGGAGCAAATTGTTATAGACCTTAAGGGAAATGTCTGGTTCCCCCTGCTGGAAGCTGTTGTTCTGTGTGTGCAGCTCTCTGAGTTGTGTAGCCATACATTATGCTGTTGTTGTGTCATTCTGTGGACTCTGTGTCTGTGTTGTTGAAGTCGGCCAGCACACAGAGCCCAGGCCCTTCATCTGAGTTACTGAATTGGGGAATCACACTCTGCAAGTGACGTGCAGGCTTTTTATTGGTTAAACTGGACTTCACAGGCGTCGTCCCTTTCAGAGGGCGTCGCCGTTTTGTTGAGTCATTCAGGGGTGTGGCTGTGTGGTGAGCACATACATACATACATACATACAACATTTCTGCTTTATATAGTAGATATATATATATCCCTTATCCCTTATATTATATAAATTTATAATTTCATGGGGAATATATTGGGTTTTTTGGAGGTACTATGTTGGTGGGGGTGGGTAAAAGTAATATACATAGGTACGGTGTTTATGTGTTGTTTAAGCACTAAATAAATAGTTATATCAATATTAACAAATATGTAGTAATGACATTAAAGTATATAGAAATGTAAATAAGGCAAAATATATAAATAAATAAAAGTACTTAGTATTCCCCACTCCAGTTTTGTAATGGTATCTTCAAAATGGACTGTTAAGCCACACCCCAGGAAGTTTTACAGGGAGGCAATGGAAGCTTACATAGGAACATATTCCTCACTTCCCTTTTAGTGTTGTATCCAATGGTGTGCTTAATAGATTGACAGCAGTGTTAGTGAATCAAAACATTTTCTGAGTGTTAGTAGGAAGTGTTAGTAGGAAGTTGCAAAACTTATGTCACTTCCTTTGTAAAACATATGACAGTCTTAGTAAAAACATTCTTCTCATAACTCCACCCACTCCTCCCCTCTCAGTAGACAAAAAAGGAGAGCTGCTGTTTGCTGGACAGTAAGAGATATCTATAGATCAGGGATAGGCAACCAGTAGCTCTCCAGGTGTTTGGAAACTACAACTCCCAGAATCCCCTAACTACATAGTGCTTGTAGAGTAATGCTGGGAGTTGTAGTTTGAATTCCCTCACTACAGAGTGCTTGCAGAGGAATGCTGGGAGTTGTAGTTTGAATTCCCTAACTACAGAGTGCTTGTAGAGGAAAACACATTGACCAATAGTGATCCCTCTCTAACACATTTACCAGTAGTGATCCCTCTCTAACACATTTACCAGTAGTGATCCCTCTGTAACACATTTACCAATAGTTATCCCTCTCTAACACATTTACCAATAGTGATCCCTCTCTAACAGAATCACTGGTGACAGTTGTGAGATAATGGGGAGGGTGAGTATTGAAAGACAGATTAATAACTTTAATTATAGAATGATCCGATTTTTTTTTGTACAAATCCCTAAATTTTATAGTAGTGTGTATAAAGATTTTATATCATCTGTATCCACATATAGCTAAACATACACATATTTCCTATTTCATCCATATGTGAGGACCTGAGGAAGAGGGTAGATCACTCAAAAGCTTGTCTACTAAAATAAACTGTTAGTCCATCACAGTACTTTTTACTACAAATATTGGACTAATACAGCAAAACTATTTTTATTTTTACCATAATTAAAGGGCATCTTTAGTGGGAAAATTAACTTTTTTTTTCTTTCTTTCCATGTATTCTATAATTCCCCACAACCCCCAGAGTGTCCTCACTTTTTTCAGATTCCCATTCTGTCCTGAGATACACCAGTTAGAAGAATAGTGATTGCATTCCTCTACTCCTACTTGGACTGTCAATCAAATCCCTGTGATGTGATCCCCCCTCCCTGCTCTGTAATAAACATAGAGATAAGAGCATTAGCAGGGGGAGAGAGGTAGCTTTGATGGTAGATATAAGGCTGCACTTGACCCCCCTTTCACTATGTGATGGGTCACAAAGTGAGAGATTGTAAACTGTACTGATCTCCTTCTTCTTCCGTGTCTCCAAGACAGCTTGCTTTTTATTGGCCAGACAACAGTTGAAAGTGACAGTTGGAAAATGACAGTTGAAAGTGACAGTTGGAAAATGACAGTTGAAAGTGACAGTTAAAATATAACAGTTGGAAATGACAGTTAAAAAAATGACAGTTGAAAGTGACAGTTAAAAATATCAGTTGGAAAATAACATTTACAAGTGACAGATGGAAATGATAGTTGGAAAATGACAGTTAAAATGACAGTTGGAAAATGACAGTTAAAAGTGAGAGTTTTTAAAATGTCAGTTGAAAGCGACAGTTAAAAAATGACAGTTGAAAGTGACAGTTGGAAAATGACAGTTGGAAATGACAGTTGGAAATGACAGTTGAAAGTGACAGTTGGAAATGACAGTTAGAAAATAACAGTTGAAAGTGACAGTTAAAAATATCAGCTGGAAAAGGACAGTTGGAAAATAAAAGTTAAAAGTGACAGTTGGAAATGACAGTTGGAAAATGACAGTTAAAAGTGAGTTATAACATGTCAGTTGAAAGTGACAGGTTAAATTACAGTTAAAGTGACAGTTGGAAATTGACAGTTTTTGGAAATGACAGTTTGGAAGTGACAGTTGAAAAAATGAACCAGTTGAAAGTGACAGTTGGAAAATGACAGTTGAAAGTGACAGTTAAAAATTCAGCTGGAAAAGCAGTTGGAAAATAAAAGTTAAAAGTGACAGTTGGAAATGACAGTTGGAAAATGACAGTTAAAAGTGAGTTATAAAATGTCAGTTGAAAGTGACAGTTGAAAAATGACAGTTGAAAGTGACAGTTGGAAAATGACAGTTGGAAAATGACAGTTGAAAGTGACAGTTGAAAATGACAGTTGAAAGTGACAGTTGGAAATGACAGTTGGAAATGACAGTTGGAAAAGGACAGTTGAAGTGACATTGAAAAACAATTTCGAAATGACAGTTGAAAGTGACAGTTGAAAATCCAGTTAAAATAACAGTTAAAAGTGCGTTGGAAATGACAGTTAGAAAAGGACAGTTGAAAGTGACAGTTTGGAAAATGACAGTTTGAAAGTGACAGTTGAAAAATACACAGTTGAATGACAGTTAGAAAACGACAGTTGAAAGTGCAGTTGAAAAAAATAACAGTTGAAAAAAATGACAGTTGAGAAAAATGACAGTTGAAAAAAATAACAGTTGAAGTGAAGTTAAAAATATCAGTTGGAAAATGACAGCTAAAGTGGCAGTTGAAAATGACAGTTGAAAGTGACAGTTAAAAATATCAGTTGGAAAATACAGTTAAAAGTGACAGTTGGAAATGCAGTTAAAATGACAGTTGGAAAATTACAGTTAAAAGTGACTATTATAAATGTCAGTTGAAAGTGACAGTTGGAAAATGACAGTTGGAAATTACAGTTGAAATGACAGTTAGAAAATGATAGTTGAAAGTGACAGTTGGAAAATTACAGTTTAAAGTGACAGTTAAAAATGTCAGTTGAAATGGACATTTGAAAAATTACAGTTGAAAGTGACAGTTGGAAAATGACAGTTGGAAATGACAGTTGAAAGTGACAGTTGGAAAATGACAGTTGAAAGTGACAGTTAAAAATGTCAGTTGAAATGGACAGTTGAAAAATTACAGTTGAAAGTGACAGTTGGAAATGACAGTTGAAAGTGACAGTTGGAAATGACAGTTGGAAATGACAGTTGAAAGTGACAGTTGGAAAATGACAGTTGGAAATGACAGTTGGAAATGACAGTTAAAATGACAGTTGGAAAATGATAGTTGGAAAATTACAGTTGAAAGAGACAGTTGGAAATGTGACAGTTGAAAGTGACAGTTGAAAAATGACAGTTGGAAAAATACAGTTAAAAGTGACTGTTATAAAATGTCAGTTGAAAGTGACAGTTGAAAAATGATCGTTGAAAGTGACAGTTGGAAAATGACAGTTGAAAGTGACTGTTAAAAATGTCAGTTGAAAGTGAAGTTGAAAATGACAGTTGGAACTGACAGTTAGAAATGATAGTTGAAATGAACAGTTGGAAAATGATAGTTGAAAGTGACAGTTACAAATATCAGCTGGAAAAGGACAGTTGGAAAATACATTAAAGTACAGTTGAAAATGACAGTTGAAAGTGACAGTTGGAAATGACAGTTGAAATGACAGTTGAAAGTGACAGTTGGAAAATGACAGTTGGAAATGACAGTTGGAAATGACAGTTAGAAAATGATAGTTGAAAGTGACAGTTGAAATTACAGTTTAATGACAGTTAAAAATGTCATTTGAAATGGACAGTTGAAAAATTACAGTTGAAAGTGACAGTTGGAAATGACAGTTGGAAATGACAGTGAAAGTGACAGTTGAAAATGCAGTTGGAAATGACAGTTTGAAAGTGACAGTTGGAAAATGACAGTTTGAAAGTGACAGTTAAAAATTGTCAGTTGAAATGGACAGTTGAAAAATTAACAGTTGAAAGTGACAGTTGGAATGACAGTTAAGTGACGTTGGAAATGACAGTTGGAATGACATTTGAAAGTGACAGTTGGAAAATGACAGTTGGAAATGACAGTTGGAAAGACAGTTAGAAAATGACAGTAGGAAAATGACAGTTGGAAAATGACAGTTGAAAGAGACAGTTGGAAAATGACAGTTGAAAGTGACAGTTGAAAAATGACATTGAAAAATGACAGTAGGAAATGGCAGTTAGAAATTACAGTTGAAAGTGACAGTTGGAAAATGACAGTTCAAAGTGACTGTTAAAAATGTCAGTTGAAAGTGACAGTTGAAAAATGACAGTTGGAACTGACAGTTGGAAAATGACAGTTTAAAGTGACAGTTGGAAAATGATAGTTGAAAGTGACAGTTAAAATATCAGCTGAAAGGACAGTTGAAAATAACAGTTAAAATGCAGTTGGAAAATGACAGTTGGAAAATGACAAATAAAAGTGACAGTTGGAAAATGACAGTTGGAAAATGACAGTTGAAGTGACAGTTGGAAAATACAGTTGGAAATGACAGTTGGAATGACAGTTGGAAATGACAGTTGGAAAATGACAGTTGGAAAATGACAGTTGGAATGACAGTTGGCAATGACAGTTGGAAAATGACAGTTGGAAATGACAGTTGGAAAATGACAGTTGGAAATGTCAGTTGGAAAATGACATTTGAAAGTGACAGTTGTAAGTGACAGTTGGAAAATTACAGTTGGAGAATGACATGTGATAGACCAAAGTCCTTACAGCCCTCACAGTGTGGTAAATATGTGTTTTATTATACATTGCAAAGTTTGCACAATTTCACACTTTCCTGTGACACATGCCCTATCTGTCTCATCGTCTCAGCCAATCACTGATGTGGCTACTGGTCTGGCCCCCTGCTTGCATTGAAAAAGCGCAGCAGCAGCAGAGACCAAGAGAAAGGGCTTGGTAAGTATATTTAAGACCCAAGGAGGAGGATTTTAACCTGCAAGGTGTAGGCTTTGTGGGGTTTGTTATTAAATGTGAAATTTAGTTTGGGGGATGGGCATGCCCTTTCATCTCTGTTTCCTTTTGTGTATCCATAGAAGGTAAACCTAGGCATTTACCAGTTGACAATGCATGCAGTTGTGTAAGTGTACTACACTAAATGATATCTGAGTATTTTGGTATGCATGTGTTCCATTTTCATTTTTAGTGTGAACAAACTCAGCAAAAAATTAAGCAGAAATGAAGACACCAGCCTTGCAATATGCACTGTTTAAAACTGCAGATTGTACATCTTTAAAAATCTGCTAGACATCTGTTAAAAAGACAACTCATGTTTCCAATGTCATATATTTTAAGGTTCCACACAGTTACAGAAAATTTCCCATATTTATTTTTGCATGGAAACATATGTTATTTTTTTAATAGAAACTAGGTTAAGAATCAAAGAATGCTCTGGACACCCATGCTGTGTATGGGACTTTCTATGGGGCTGTGTATGGGACTTTCTATGAGGCTGTGTGTTGGACTTTCTATGGGCTGTGTATGGGATTTTCAATGGGGCTGTGTATGGGACTTTCTATTGGGCTGTGTATGGGACTTTCTATGGGGCAGTGTATGGGACTTTCTATTGGGCTGTGTATGGGACTTTCTATGGGGCTTTCTATGGGACTTTCAATGGGGCACTGTATGGGACTTTCTATGGGGCTGAGTATGGGACTTTCTATGGGGCTGTGTATTGGACTATTTATGGGGATGTGTATGGGACTTTCTATGGGGCTTGTGTATGGGACTTTCTAGGGGCAGTGTATGGGACTTTCTATGGAACTGTGTATTGGACTTTCTATGGGGCTGTGTATTGGACTATCTATGGGGCTGTGTATGGGACTTTCTATGGGGCTGTGTATTGGACTTTCTATGGGCCTGTTGTATGGGACTCTTCTATGGGGCGTGTATTGGACTTTCTATAGGGACTGTCCTGGTGGATCGGATCTTATGGGGCTGCTATGGGAGAAGTTAACCCTTCGGTTTATACTCGAGTCAAACAATTTTCCTAGTTTATCAGTTAAAAGTAGCGCCTCAGTTTTTATTCGGGACAGTTTATACTACTCGAGTATAATACAGTAGTAACAATCACTGAAGCCCAAATTCCTTTAAAAAATGTAGTCATTATTATTATTATTATTATTATACAATTGCTTGTTGTATGAAAATTGCCATTTTCCTGTACTGTTACAGAACTATGCCACACTAATGTATTCTAAGCTCTATCCAATTGCGCTTTTAAAAGCGCACAGTAGTGTTAGGCTATGGGGTGGCCACATCATGTCCGTTGGTGTCCGCTGTGCTGCAATTAGAGCAAATGCAATCACCATTTTTGGTGAGGGCAAATTGCCAAATCGCATGCACAAGCAAAAAAAAACATGCACTAATGGTGCCGTGTGCCATCACCCTAAAGTCATGTTATCCCTTGACACCTCCAGGGCTCAGTTGTAAATTAGTTCTGGGGCAAGTATACCACGAAAACTCAAAAATAGCAAGCTACATGTAAGAAAACTTTCATGTGAAAACTCAAAACAGCATATGACTTATACTTATTTATTTACAGCTATAGGGGAAAAGTTCAGAAGTCAGCCATTGAGTTAAAGTAATAAGTCTGTAATAGCACTGTCTTATATACAACTATTTTCTGCCTTTAAAAATTGTGCCAAAGAGATGCTTTTCTTTGGTTGTAGTTTGCATCCCAACACATATTGTTGTCACCACTGCTAAACCCATCTTTAATCACACTATCCTTTTTGTAGATTGGGTTTAGCAGGACTTTGACAGGAAAGTTCTCCTTATCTAATGCGAACCTGTCCTGGCTCTTAGAAGTTAGAAAAAGTCCTTATCTAAATGTATTCATCGACAGCTGTGTTCACTTCAGTTAGCATTTCTTTAATCCTAAAGGTCTAATTTCTGTAAAAATACCTCATCATACAGTATCTTTCCAATTCTGTAATCCAATCAAATCTAAATGCAGGTGAAATGAATTCACTGGCAATGGTACAAATAAAACAAACCATTTATTTGCAGTGAAATAATTGAATAGGCGATTAAATAAATTTGAAGTGCTTGTTGGGTGACCACTAGAGAGCAATTTGTCTTTCATTAAGACTACCGTCACAATAGCCACAGCGATACTTTTCCGCGAAAGTAAAACGAGTGTTTTTATAAATATGGTGAAAATAGCGCTCTGTGGGGCGTATTTATAAAGGCACGGTATTGCTAAAATTTCCGATCGTTTAACGATCGTTATCAAAATTTACGATACGATCGTAAATTATCGATATTGATCATAAATCTACAATAAAGAAATCATAGATTTACGATCCGCATAGAATACTATTGCGGTAGTTTTACTACCGCATGGTATTCTACGATTGATCGTTAATTAATTAACGAACATTCGGTCGTAAATGTACGTTCACGGCCATATATTTACGACCACAACCATACATTAACTAACCCTTGGTGTACTAAAAAGCGATATCGCAGGTTTAAAATATGGCCCTTTGTCGTTGCTGTCCTGCAATAGTGAAATGGTGAAAATAGTGATCGTTATTGTAGTACTCATTGGGTCTGGTTTGTATACTTTAGTAACATACCCCTTACAAACTGGACAAAGAATGTAGAATTCTCTCTAAAAATGTTGAAGGCTGCAATGGTAGATTGACAGACTTAGGGCTTCCTACATCTATGACACAACTTTGCAATTTCTTAATTTCTGTTTTATATCTCCTTTAAAGGGCATGCCACCCTCACCACTTAATTTTAAGGGCAGCTTAGCCCCTCCCAAATTATTTTCTTAACTTACCTTAAACAAAGACAAAAAAAGCAAATCCCTAGAAATGGGGTTTCCTGCTCGCTAGTTTTTTGTCCTTTCCAAACCAATCATCACCACATCAACCATATTAAAGTTTATATCAACCATTCCTATAATAATTTAATGCTGGCAATTGAGATAAATGGTTCACATAGACAATTTGCTAATACTTGAGAAGCAGCCCAAAATAAGGGAAACTTTGCTCTGTCATAAGATCTCTACAAATTGAAATTGACAATGATAACCTTCTCTGCCCGTAATTGGTGTTTCAGTCATATAACTCACAGTTTCTTGTCTAAACTGCCTTGTTCTTTACGTCAAACCATGCACAGACAACACAGCCAAAAGCATAGTTAGCTTTTATAAGATAATGATGCCTTTCCCTTAGGCTTCCCTGCAGTCATCATTTTAGATATGTACAAGTCGAGGAGCTGATTAATTTACTTTCCTTCAAGTTCACTCTCATGTTACCAATAACAATCCTTTCCTTAAAGACACTGAATTCATTCCTTTCAGTTGGAATACAGGTTTGGAATCCAAATTTTACAAATTATAGAATTATTATAAATCATTAATTAGGATATTATGTCACCCGCTGTGTACTTGGGGCATCCCTACAAATTGTCTAGAATTTTTTTAAGCCCACAGGGGGAATCTACATATTCTATTTTCCTTATAAGGATCCCTTGAATGGTGCCCCTCCACCCCTTTCAGCACCCTAGCAGTTGGCCTATGTGGTTTATGTCTAGAAATGGCCCTGTGGAGCAGGGAGTTAAGATTAATTATTCCTACCCCCCCAATATCATTTTGTTTTCATCTTACAGGTTACAATACTGGGCTTTTCTATGTAAAATACATTCTTTAGTGGTGGTCTTTAATTCTTCACTAATTTTCGAACTGTAAACTCAAATACTCCACTTATTATGTATTTCGGTCCGTATATAACGTATATATTAATTAGACTTGATTAGAAGCCAAACAGGCAGGAAGATTAAAAATTCAAACAACCACTTCAGAAAAGTTCAGTGCTTACTGCTTAGTACAGATAGTAAGCACAATCCCAATGGAATTGCAGTAAATATTTATTTTTGTATTTTATTTATAGTATTTCACATGAGAATAATGGAAAATGTTTCTGAACAAACACAATGCTTGGCGCAGGGACCCGTTTAAAAAACAAACAAAAAACACTTGAAACAAGGTGTTGTATTTTCCAGGCTTGATAAGTGGTAGAGAAAAAAATTCATTCAGAGCATATGGCCGGATCACAGTAACAGGTGTTATTTGCAAAATTAATTTGCAATCAGCAAAGAGGCTCAAACAATATGGTTGGGGATAGGAAGGGGGGTACAATAAATGAAGACTGGCATCGCTCGCTGAAATGTATCTGACACAGACCACAACTACTAAGGGATTATAACAGCTGCTTTGGATAAATTAAAAACAAAAGGAATTTGGAAGATGATTTACTGGCTATTGATTTTTGTCTCATCCTGGTACTCTCCATATGATCATACTGCCCAAAGTTCTTAAGTGGTACATGCTAGAAATTCATTGCAACAGATATGCGGAATCTCTGCACACATATTATGTAAAAAAAATTATTTGCAATATATGGGGCTCTCTGTTGTTTTAAACTACAGCTTTAACCATTCTTATCCTGTCATGGATATCCTTTTAAATTCAGATGGAAATGGAAAACTGGAGGTCATGTAGTGCCTCCTGAACTGTGCCATCATTTTTACGGTTTTGTAAGATGTCACAGCCATAAAGCAGGCAGCTCATGTACACACTGCAAGTCATTGGCTGTAAACATCCCATCCGCCTTGGGAAGAGCAGCCAGGGATCAGCGGACTTTAAGGTAAATCATTTTCCTTCCAGGAATGCCAGAAAAAGGCAAGTATTGGAAAATAGTGTTTTAGTAAGTGGACATTTTGCAGTTTGTTAGGGGGTGAACATGCCCTTTAAGTGCAGAAAGAAGAAATGAATGCATAGTGAATGAATGCAATAGTGATGAATGTAATAGCAAAGAAAAACATGGACAAAAGTTCCACTGATTGGGTTTGTAGCTCAAGCCGATTGGCTAATTAGTATGAGTACTACATGACCTCCAGTTTTCTATCTTTTTTATTGATTAAAACCCATAGCCCACTGACCTGGAAAAAAGCTACATTACAACTGATTGTCCTTTGCGCTTAAGCATCATGCAACCCGTTAAAGAGCCCTTTGGGGCTTAGGGTCCCGCAGCTCAACCGGGACCCCCCTCCTCGACCCTTATGAGGCCCTTGCGGCACTGAGAAGTGCCTTTGGCGGGGTCCCGCAGCTCGAACGGGACCCCCAGTGAGCGGCTCTTAAAAGAGCCCTTTGGTGGTCTTCTTCTTTCTTCCATCCAGCACCACAAGCTCAAATTATTTGCAACCAGAAGCAACGCAGGGGGTGCAGTACAGGATCCTCCACTCTTGTTAATGCTTCCTAGCTGGGGGGAAGGGCTGTTTTACAATGGGGTTCACCATGGCTTAGCTACAGACTTATGGGCCCTGAGGAAAATTTAGGCATGGGCCCCCCAACCCAACCGCAACCAATAATCATTTCCATAAAAAACATCCAAATTCATCATTTTTTAAAGGCACTCATTTTAAAACAGACAAACATACTTTACCCATACCACCTAGCAAAACTATTCAATCGATTCCAACAGTATTTCTAAACTTAGTTCCTCAAACCGTCTAAAATAACTAACCAACTGACGCTAGAAAATGCTTGGCACACAGAGAGTGGTAAAATGCTTTGTATATAACCACTGGTAAATAGTTGGCACAAGACTGGTTAAATGCTTGGCATGCAGACACTGATAAACTGGTTGTAAACTGCGCTTGCACACAGCCAGGCACTGGTTAATTGCTTGGCACACAGACAATGGTAAAATGCTTTTGTACACAACACTGGTAAAACAGTTGGCACACAGACTGGTAGCTTTGGAACCTTAGCACAAAATGGGGCCCCTTCTTGGCCAGGGCCCTGGTGTGGTTGCATCCCCTGCACCCCTGGTAGCTCGCCCCAGGGGTTCACTAGAATATTTGAATGATTGTTCTGATCCACTGTGGAGGGTTCTATGCTTGGTTTTCTTTTTTACATTTTGTATTTAAAAATCACCATATTACTTGGAAAGACTCAATTTCTAGTGACCTACATTGTATATTTTAAATGGAAGAGGTCAGTAGCTTGGAAAATCATATTGGAAACTGTTAATATGAAAGAAGAGTCTGTCCCAGAGGGATTACATGCTTTACTTTTCCCCAATATAATGTGAATTCATATGGGAATTTGCCCTGAAGTTCGAGCTTTGTAGCAGATACCTAGGATGCTTTGCTATGAACTATTCACATTTTAACACAGTACTCTTCGATTTTTCTTTCCTCTACAAAACATGGCTTTAAAATTTTGGCTACAGGAAAACCCACAACAAAGATAACTGCAGTGTCTTTGCACAGCGAATCATTTCCATATAAGGAGATAAACATATTCGATGAAAAAGATTTTGCTAAATTCCAACCAGTTGGTTGGGAATTACTTATAAAGTTAAATATTTCATTAAGTGCACTTCTCCCAGCAGGCTTAATCTGTTTTGCAGTTCAGCAACGCGGACCTTGCTCTTAATCCCTCAGCTTCATTATATGACAACTCAAGAGTAATATCAAATATATACAGGAGATAATTATTTGAGCTTTGCTTTTGAAAGAAAGACACTGTGAGCAAACAGTATATCCATATCAATGAATGCAGCCTCTGCCACTGTGTTAAAAAAAAACTATATTGTTGGATTTTGTATTATATGGATTTCACACAATACTAAGACTGGCAGGAGGATATTAGGGGGAGAAATCAGGAAAGGTGGGATAATAGTACAGAAACTGGATGATTATTCAAGGTAGAATCTGTAAGTAGCATTAATAAAGCCTTTAAAAAGCATGAGAATTCCCTGCAATAAATTATTTTTAACTTAACCAAATAAGGATTATGCAAGTGTATAGAATTCAAAATGTGCCACCCACATGTAGCAGAAGGGGCTCACTGGCACAGAAATTGTCTAATCAGATGGTGCTGCACCAGTGTGTATATTCCGGGGAGATGTCATTATTAGTGCATCTGGCTCACTGTAAGCACTTCACATTTACTGGGATAACAAGGGCTTTGTTGTGTGTGCCAGATGCACAGAATTTGCCTAGTCTATCTGCAAATATGCATATACAGTAAATATAATGGAATTATGAGAAAAAACTGTTCATTGTGAAAGGATAGATAATGATCAAGCCAAAAAAAACACTTAAATAAAGGCACTTATAGTGAGAAAATGTTTTTTTTAAATTTTCTTCTAATGTATCCTATAATCATCCCCCCCAGGGTACCTTTTAGTTTCTTTAAATTCTACATCGTCCCCGAGATATAAGCCTTTGATATGCTGTGATTTGTAGGAGCTGCTACACCTCAAACTCTGTCACTCAAGGCCACACCCCCCAATCCAAGCTCCCTGCAGTACTGTCACACACTCTCTCACTCCACACTATATGTACCATGTGCAACTATAGTCAAATGCTGTAGTGCTAAACACAATCAATAACCATTAACCCAGCAATATGAGCATCACCCCTATAAAACACACCCTCCCCCCCAAAAAATTCTTATATAAGTACAAAACCAGTGACTCAATGGAACCTAATAATATAATAATACAGTAATACAGACTATATCCAAACAAGACACACAGTGCAATCTATGAAATATATGACTAAAGCAACTGAATGTAACAGGACAACAAGCAGTGTCACTTGTTTGTGAAGGTCTCACTACAAGCTCGCCGTACACTGACCTCCTCTCATCAGTGATTATGATCTCATCTAAGCAGGGGGAGAGATATGAACTTTAGGTAAAAAGTAAATAACAATTATGCAAAGTTAGAGAACAGGCAGAGTTCAGTAACTTACTTGTAAAGAATCTCAGCACCACTTGTCCCCTCTCTCCCCCCTCTGCCCCTCCCTTTCAGCATATTGCTACTTTATTTCCACACTTTGATTGCTTGCAGTCCTAGCTTGGAGGGAGGGGTCAACGGAATGTCAGCACTTCATTTAAAGTCCTTTCAACTGACATGCTCGGACTCTGTATACAGCCCGTCACTGCTTGAGGGGAGTGACAGAGAGGGGAGGGGGACTACAACTTGGTACAAACTTCTGCCAGTGTGAAGAAACGAGCCACACAGAAACATGAAAGTAAGGCGCTTATACTAAGTGATCTATAATTGTATACAGACAAAGTTTTTTTTTTCACTATATTTGCCCTTTAAGAAAATTTTGATATTTACCTTCTAAAAGAACAGTGACTCCATCATCATTGCGACACCAGTGACAAACCGCTGAGGCTGGCACAAACCAACGTGGTTGCTGTTGCTAATGTCTTCATCGAATCCTTCTTTCTTTCAGCCAGTGACCCCAAACCCTTCTAATGTCCACCAGCAACGGCGATGTCACGCGGTGACACACCATCCGGCACATAAGTCCTCTGATGTTGCCAACATCTTCTTTCTCCTGTCTGCTCAAATTGATGACTTCTGAGCACGGGCCTTCTAGGTTTTTGCTGCCTGATCCAAACTTTTGATTGCTTGCCCTTGATCATTTTGGGCAGCGTGCATAATGTTGCCGCTGCCATATAAAGGGGTGTGGTTTTGTTGGTGGGCATGGTTTTTGTCAATGGGCGTGCCTGGTCAATGTAAGATTATGAGCTTCCTATCACGTATTTAAACATCCTCAGTCCGTCAATTAGCATGATGTAAATTACTAGAAACACAGACCCCGCCATACAGAGACCCATCACCCAATATCTCCCAGCAGCCCCCATGGCCACATTATAACTCCTATCCCTCCTCGATACAAAGATCATCACCAATATCTCCCATCAGCCCCCTATGACCACTTACACCCATACTCCCTCCTAAACCAATGAAGAACCATCGCCAATATCTCCAGCAGACCCCTGACCACCTTACTTGTGGTCATGTCTTTTATGGTCTCTGGGAGATATTGTGGTACTCCCCATCCAATTCCCCCTGTAGTCATCCCCCAGAGTCCGACTGTTCGTGTTGTTGGGGTAAATTTTATACATTTTAGATGGGCAACACCTCGTCTTAACTGAAAGGCTCGTTGCAGTATTTATGCTATTAATACATTTTATATTATCAAATTAATGTAATTCATATGTGTCCATTATTTACTTTTACTACTGTCCGTTGCTTGCATGTCTGGACAGTACAGACCAAGTCCTCCGACTCTCCACACTCAGTCACACTCCCTCTTCACGATGCCTCGCTCTGGGTCCCCTCCTGCATGGTAAATCGCAGCACTGCTTGCACACATTAATCACATACAGGCGTCAGCCACAGCCGCCTCCTGGGTCCCTGCCTTTTTCCCCAGAATTCAGCCCTCCTGCTCCTCAGGGGTGTGTGTGACAACATTGCCCAGAAGGAGCAAGGGAGCCGGAGGAAGTAAACCACCAGCGCGCTACAACACAGATGTGCGTTGTCAGGCACGTGGCATCATGGGCAGCAGCATGCAGTGGCCCCGGCAGCCACATTTAAAGTGCATCTTTAGTGAAAAAAACACATTGCCCCTTTCAAAGTTAATTCATTACTCTGTGCTGCCTTATCCTATCTCTGTAGTGAACTTTGTTTTAACATGGTGTCCAGATGCCTTGTGCACACTCCCCCCTTCCCCCTCACCCTCTGTTACCTCCTCCATGTCCTCAACTCCGGCTAACCGACAAGCTTATCATGTGCATGTAAGGAGTTAAAAGTTCACCATTCCTGAAAACCCACGCACGTGGGCCAATAGAAATCAAGCTGTCTTGGAGACAACGGAAGAAGAAGGAGAACGTACAGTTACATCTCTCACTTTGTAACCCTCATCAATAGTGAAGTTAAGGGGGGTCAAGTGCACCTTATATCTACCATCAAGCATCTACCTCTCTCCCCTGCTAATGCTCTTATCTCTATGTTTTTACAGAGCAGGGACCCTTATCACATCAAGGCATTTGATTGACAGTCCAAGTAGGAGTAGAGGAATGCAATCACGTATTCTTCTAACTTGTATCTCAGGACAGAGAGGGAATCTGAAAAAAGTAAAGACACTCTGGGTTTGTGGGGAATTATAGAACAATTGGAAAGAAAGAAAAAAAAGTTTCATTTTCCCACTATAATGGAACCTTTCTAAGGAAAACTTTTTTTCATCACTAATCACAATGCCCCGCTTTTGTCTACATGCCCAGAGGATTGCCGTCTGCCCCACTGATTTCACAATGCTCATGGTAGATGTAGCCCTGCTTTCTGATTTCCCCTCGGGGGTTGCACCTCTTTATATAGGTTGCTGAAGGAACCAATTCCCAATTGTGATGTTAATTTCAATGCTCCATCATTGATCACCATACCAATTGATATTTTAATAAAACATCCTCGACGTGAGGCAGAGAAAATGAAGAAGGGAGAAAGAAGAAGGAGAGGGAAGAGGAATTTGCAACACCAATGTATGCTGATGTCACCATTTCGGTGTGTGTCACTCCACTAGCTGGCCACAGTGACAATCCGCCCGTTGTTGCGAATAAGCGGAGTTGGTTGTTGCCGCTAGAATAAAGACACCACGCCACAAGGACAAGAGCCAGTGTGTTTGGTTCTATGTTTCTAATGCCCCAAATACAACAGTTAATTAAAATTGGTAAAATTATGCACTGCCAAGCCATGTTTTGGTTATTAAACTTCTTTGCAAAGACAACAAAAACAAATAATTTTTATGTAACCAATTCTATTACGTAAGGGAATTATTAGAGTTATCGCACTCTAATCTAGTACCCATTGCAATGCTGCTATGGATAATATTCTAAACAACCGTACAAACTGGATATCTAGGAAATGTTTTACTTGAGAGGGGGTAGTAATAAATACCAAATCTATTTCTAGATCACAACTGTGACACTTGCATTTGCTTCTATTTTAACAATCGATTTCTTAAGGACATGCCCACCCTTTTTCTTATTTTGAGATAATTGTAGGCTTCCTCCCCCACCCCAACCGCTATAAAATAGTTTTAGCAGAAACTCCCCAGATCATACTTACCTTCCCTCTCTCCTCCGTTACTGTCCCGGCCCTCTGCTTGCATGAAACTGCAAGCAGGGGCCAACCACCGCGCCACGTCCGATGGCTGAGAGGCGCCAATCACAGATGCGCTGCCACAGTGGAGAGAATAGGTAGTAGAGTTCAGACGAGTTTCTGTAAAACTGTTATAGCGGTTGGGGCTGGGGGAGGAACCCTACAGTATAAACAAAGGGTTTACACTAGGGGGGAGGGAGCAAAACAGTTTGGAGGGGGGGGGAGGGCTGCAGTCACGCATGCAAAATTCTCCCGGAGGAGAGACAGGAGTCCTGGCAGACAGTCCTATATGGACTCTGCCAAGGCTCCTGGTGCCAGTTTTTGGAACTTTGGAGGGGCAAAGCATGCAGACCATTTGGAGCCAGGATGTAAGGTAAGGATGTTATTAACTACAGAGTGGGGCCAGTAGTGGTTACTTATAGTTTTTTGGGGTGTATTGCTTTATAACTGGTATAACGCGCAAGAGACGATCCAATGTTGTATATTTACTTGATATAGGGATGAAAAAACTAATGGTTGACAGATTAGCTAAAATAAAAATATTCTGAAATTATTTCCCTAACAGATAGCTCTAAGGTTTGGGTACACGGGGGGGGGGGGGGATTTTTTCAGCCCTAATCAATCATACTTCTGTTCGGGGGTTGGGGCAAAAATCTGTGCTGCTTTCATCCGCAGCCGCGACTGATGAGGTCGTCTGTTCGTTTCAATCAGATTATCCAGGCGATCACACGTGTTGGTAAATCACAGCTGATCGTGTGGTTTCCCTACAGATACGCAGATTGGTTTCACAACTTGTGACGTGACCGACAGACATTTGTCCTGGCTGCACTCACTCAGGACAAAATATCTATTCATGTGTATCCAGCCTAAGTGCGTAGGCCACACTAGCGCAATTTTGTTTTTTACGCATGTATATATTGTTTCACATGGTCAATCGCTGCAACGCACGCGAAAATGCGCGATTTTGGGTGCGATGCAATTGTGCTGATTTCCCTATCTCTATGGGCTGGGTCCCACTAGGAGTCGTGCAGAATTGCGGCGACCAGCGAAATCGTACCTGTTGCGCGATTCTGTGTGCTACCCTGCACGTTTCTGCGATCTCTTTGAATGTACCCCTCCAAAAATGGCTATGTACTGCAAAAGTGTCGGCAAGCGCCCGCAGGTCACTAAACATGCAGAGCACACACCAAAATGGGCTAGTGGGGCCTAGCCCTAAAGAAAAAAGCTCAAACGCATCAAAATCGCAGAATCTATGAAACTTTTTTTTTTGCACTAGTGTCATGGATGCTCAGTGGAGTTCTCCAACCCCTCCCGCACAGTCCCTTTGCCTGGATTGTCAAGTAACTCACTGGGTGACTGCCTCATCAATAAGAAATATAATCAATAGAAAAGTCCAGAGCTGCATCATTAATTTCTTTGTCTTGAAGATCCAAATACTGTTCTTGTTTCAATTTCTCTTCTTTTCTGTGTTTGTCTTCTCTGTCTTTTGGTACTATATCTCCTCCCACAGTTTTTAGCTAGAGACATGAATTCGTACAATATGCGGGCATAAAGGAGGTTGTGCATTACCTAGCTAGGAAACACGGAAGCAATACGGCATTATTGGCAAACTTTTGGTCTTTTTTTTTTCCCTTAGACTAAAGGTAACAATCCTCAATTTGAATATTCCAAACAGTTTGTTTTCCCAAGACACAGGTACATCCCACCTACTAATAATAATCCAATAAAAATAGTTATATGGTCATACATGCAAAAAAAACACATACCTCCAACTCACTGGGTACACACACGCACCTACTGACCTACACATTTTATGTCCGTGTGCAGCCATCTTAAGGTAAAAAAATAACTACTTTTGATATTCCTCAATAAAAGTAAGTTTTATGGTTGTAAAGATTACCCCACCTCACATTGGTACCCAAGTAACAAACACCCTCCTGACCTACCCCTCCCATTTCTGTGGCAGCCATACTTAAAGGTAACTATAGTCAAAAACTAATTTACATCATTAAAAAAAGTTGTTTTCTTAACCCCCAACCTGACACAGGTACCATGCTGACTGATTTCTACTTCTCCTTACTGTGGCGCCATACTTCAAGGGTTTCCTAATTCCAAAAACACTAATAATTTGATCAATATCAAAAAAAAGTTGTTTTTTTTTAACTTCAACTTGATTCAGGTACACACGCCTACTGACCTAACCCTTCCATTTTCATTGCAGGCAATATTTAAAGGGTAACTAAATCACAAAACTATTTATGGTTTTTTTTAAACCCCCCCACACACACCTACTGATCTACTTATCCCTTACTGGTGGCAGCCATACTTAAAGGGTAACTAAATTATAAAACAAATTTGATCATCGTTCAAAAAAGTTCGTTTTTTTACACCCCCAAAGTGACACAGGTTAACACCACGTACTGACCTGCCCCTTCTTACTGTGGCAGCCATACTTAAGGGTATTAAAGTAAAAAAACTAATTTTGACCATCCAAAAAAGTTTGACGTTTTAACCCCAACCCTACATAGGTACATATAACCTAAAGCCCTTCTCTTCCAGTTTTCTGGTGGCAGCAATACTTAAAGGGTAACTAATAGTCAAAAAATACATTTTGATCAATAATCAAAAAAGTTTGGTTTTTTTACTTCACAAACATGACTCAAGTACACACACCAACTAAGCTAACCCTTTATTCATGTCGCACACCATATTTAAACAAGTAGTATAGCAAAAAACAACACACCAATCTCAAAAAAGTTAGCCTTTATCCCCCCAACCTGACAGGAGTACACACAGCCAACTGACCTACCTTTAATTCATGTGACAGCCATATTTAAGGGTGATAAAAAAACACAATGTCGTCATCATTGGCATATTGAAATTTAAAATCTGCAGCAAAACAGACACATTCCCTTCCAAATTCGCGCTTTCATCATTCGCCAAATTCAAAGTTATATACTTCAACTTTCCCTTTCTAATTCTAATTGTACCTCTCCCTCCGGTGGATCTGGCTTACCTGCTCCTTGCTTGGCTAGAACCATGATGTACCAGCCTCAATAAAGTTTGTTCGAACTGCTCACTCGCAATCATTTGCATCTATGGTGCTTCTAACGCTGAGCAGACAGAAAACCAATTGTTACTCACTAAAGGACGACTGCAATATCATAAAACATCCTAAATCTACTAATAACAGATCATTTCATCCACAATTATTTATTCAGAGGTGAAAATCAGTTTATCTGGTATTGTAAATTATAAAATGTTGCTTCTCCTTTAACACAACCTTAAAACACAGATGACATTTCATACCTGAAATGGATGTCTGGAATCTTTATGTATTCAATGCCAGACTAGCTATGCATGAATTATCTCCATCTGTGTCCAAAAGCTGCTGTTCGATTAGCTTATTATACCACTACAACACATGTCAGGGTTCTAAATATAGCACGACTGTTATTTTTCACATCATATACTGGCGAGAGCCATATATGTTTCACAGTGATGCATCTGACTCATTGTTGCTCAGACTGAACACAGAATATCATGTGTTTAAATACCTTACATCTATTTTGTATTGTTTAGGCTATATCACATAACAGGCTTAAGGACAGGGAATTCGAAAAACAGATGTCCTAAGTCCAACTGTAACATATACAATGACAATTACTGTAAATCAAGGTCATTTTTTAAATTGTTTATACTGTGCATGCCCTAGGGGGGAAATTGCGTTGGACACACACACGCTGTACACCTACCAGGATATATTGTGAACAGAAAACACCTCATTTGGCTTTTAATCATAGACAACCAATTTTAACACAAATAAAAATTCTATCATCTGCTTGGATTAGCGATATTTTTTACTATATCCATGTAAAGATGCCTATGCTGACAGCCCTTCGCACGATCCCTAGGTTCTCCCAGCATCTTTCTTACAGCTCCAGCCCATATAATACGGATCTGGTGAGACATTAAAGCTAATTTGATGTTCCCAAATAAATACCGTCTCTAATGATAAAACCAAAACGAGCATTTCTTATCTGCAGTAACGCTCTAGTGTGTTAGTGTCCATGATGTGGAGGGCATTGGGGAACTGACTAGTGGTGGGGTGGTGATATTTAGTAGAAAAGGTAGGAGTCATAATCTTCTACCTTCCTGTCAAATATATATTAATAATTGTCCCTGCACGCTAAATACAATGACATGCACATACTATAATGGCGAACAGATGCTGCAATCTTTCACTGAATCAGTAATATTGGAGCAAATTGCATTTGATATATTCTGGCGGGTTTCCATTTTTTTGGGGGGTGGAAAGGTCAAGATGGATATATATAGACGCACAAATATATACAGGGCAAGTACTTTTACAGTGGGGTGTCGGCTTGTTTAAACCTGTATGTATTGTCTTTTTTAGAGTGTTTGTTTATTAAATTAACTGTTAGGTGTTTGGTGATTCTAGTGCTACAGCTTGTTGCAGAACTAGAGTTTGCCAGTTTACTGAAGCTAAAAACTGCAAGCTCTATTTGTTATCAACCTTGAAGGTTGAGTTTGGATATCTGGATATGTTGTTTAAGATACTTAATAATTCATCTAAACCCCGGTAGCATTTTCCACCAATACAATTTATTAATGCACAAGCAAAATTTCACAATTGACTTAATTGAGAGTAACAGACTTGGCCACACCCAGAATTTTCTTAACTTGCTAAAACAATGTTAAGCTCGCCGTACACACATCTGACTGGAAGCCCAATGAATGACCCGAGAGCAAGACAACCCGCGGGTGCACAGTCATTTGTGGTGATAGCTCACACGTGTGGTATCATACGGTCCCGGCGCCGTTCATTGATTCACCATGGCAGATTCGATGACAACGCCGACCGAATGCAGCACGCTTCGACTATAACACCCGAAACGCCCTTCGCTTTCTATTCTCCATAGTGAGGACCTGAGGAAGAGGGTAGATCACTCAAAAGCTTGTCTACTAAAATAAACTGTTAGTCCATCACAGTACTTTTACTACAAATATGGACTAATACAGCAAAACTATTTTTATTTTTACCATAATAAAGGGCATTTTAGTGGGAAATTAACTTTTTTTCTTCTTTCCATGTATTCTATAATTCCCCACAACCCCCAGAGTGTCCTCACTTTTTTCAGATTCCCATTCTGTCCTGAGATACACCAGTTAGAGAATAGTGATTGCATTCCTCTACTCCTACTTGGACTGTCAATCAAATCCCGTGATGTGATCCCCCCTCCCTGCTCTGTAATAAACATAGAGATAAGAGCATTAGCAGGGGGAGAGAGGTAGCTTTGATGGTAGTATAAGGCTGCACTTGACCCCCTTTCACTATGTGATGGGTCACAAAGTGAGAGATTGTAAACTGTACTGATCTCCTTCTTCTTCCGTGTCTCCAAGACAGCTTGTTTTATTGGCCAGACAACAGTTGAAAGTGACAGTTGGAAAATGACAGTTGAAAGTGACAGTTGGAAAATGACAGTTGAAAGTGACAGTTAAAATATACAAGTTGGAAATGACAGTTAAAAAATGACAGTTGAAAGTGACAGTTAAAAATATCAGTTGGAAAATAACATTTACAAGTGACAGATGGAAATGATAGTTGGAAAATGACAGTTAAAATGACAGTTGGAAAATGACAGTTAAAAGTGAGAGTTTTTAAAATGTCAGTTGAAAGCGACAGTTAAAAAATGACAGTTGAAAGTGACAGTTGGAAAATGACAGTTGGAAATGACAGTGGAAATGACAGTTGAAAGTGACAGTTGGAAATGACAGTTAGAAAATAACAGTTGAAAGGGACAGTTAAAAATATCAGCTGGAAAAGGACAGTTGGAAATAAAGTTAAAAGTGACAGTTGGAAATGACAGTTGGAAAAGACAGTAAAGTGAGTTATAAATGTCAGTTGAAAATGACAGTTGAAAAATGACAGTTGAAAGTGACAGTTGGAAAATGACAGTTGGAAAATGACAGTTGAAAGTGACAGTTGAAAAATGACAGTTGAAAGTGACAGTTGGAAAATGACAGTTGAAAGTGACAGTTAAAAATATCAGCTGGAAAAGGACAGTTGGAAAATAAAAGTTAAAAGTGACAGTTGGAAATGACAGTTGGAAAATGACAGTTAAAAGTGAGTTATAAAATGTCAGTTGAAAGTGACAGTTAGAAAATGACAGTTGGAAAATGACAGTTGAAAGTGACAGTTGAAAAATGACAGTTGAAAGTGACAGTTGGAAAATGACAGTTGGAAATGACAGTTGGAAAATGACAGTTGAAAGTGACAATTGGAAAATAACAATTTCGAAATGACAGTTGAAAGTGACAGTTGAAAAATCACAGTTGAAAAATAACAGTTAAAAGTGACAGTTGGAAATGACAGTTAGAAAAGGACAGTGATGAAAGTGACAGTTGGAAAATGACAGTTGAAAGTGACAGTTGAAAAATAACAGTTGGAAATGACAGTTAGAAAACGACAGTTGAAAGTGACAGTTGAAAAAAATACGTTGAAAAAATACAGTGAGAAAAATGACGTTGAAAAAAATTAACAGTTGAAAGTGATAGTTAAAAATATCAGTTGGAAATGACAGCAAAAGTGGCAGTGGAAAATGACAGTTGAAAGTGACAGTTAAAAATATCAGTTGGAAATAACAGTTAAAAGTGACAGTTGGAAAATGACAGTTAAAATGACAGTTGGAAAATTACAGTTAAAAGTGACTATTATAAAATGTCAGTTGAAAGTGACAGTTGGAAAATGACAGTTGGAAATTACAGTTGGAAATGACATAGTTAGAAAATGATAGTTGAAAGTGACAGTTGGAAAATTACAGTTTAAAGTGACAGTTAAAAATGTCAGTTGAAATGGACAGTTTGAAAAATTACAGGTGAAAGAACTGTCACTTTCAACTGTAATTTTTCAACTGTCACTTTCAACTGACATTTTATAACTCACTTTTAAGCGAAGGCCGTTTCGGGTGTTAATCGAGTGTGTCGCATTCGGTCAGGCGTGTTCATCATCTGCCATGGTGAATCAATGAACGGCGCCGGACCGTATGATCACACACGTGTGACTATCACCAAAAGACTGTCACCACGCGGGTGTCTTGCTCTCGGGTCATTCATTGGGCTTCCAGTCAGATGTGTGTACGCGAGCTTAACATTGTTTTAAGCAAGTTAAGAAAATTCTGGAGTGTGGCAAGTCTGTTTACTCTCAATTAGTCAATGTGAATTTTGCTTGTGCATAATAAATTGTATTGGTGGAAATGGCTACAGGGTTTAGATGAATTATTAAGTATCTTAAACAAAATATCAGATATCCAAACTCCAACCTTCCTGTTGATAACAAAGAGCTTGCCAGTTTTGCTTCAGTACTGGCAACTCTAGTTCTGCAACAGCTGTAGCACTTAGATCACCAAACACCTAAAGTTAAATTTAATAAACAAACACATCTAAAAAAGACAATACAGGTTTAACAAGGCCGAACCCCCTGGGTAAAAAGTACTTGCCTATGTATATATTTGTGCGTCTATATATATCCATCTTGACCTTTCCCCCCAAAAAAATGGAACCCTGCAGAATATCAAATGAATTTGCTTCATATTATGATTTCAGTGAAAGATGCAAGCTATCTGTTCGCCATTATAGTATTGTGCATTGTCATTTGTATTTAGTGCAGGGACAATTATAATATATAATTTACAGGAAGGTAGAAGATTATACCTCCTACCTTTTCTACTAAATATCCCACCCCACCCACTGTCAGTTCCTCCAATGCCCTCCACATCATGGACACTAACACACTAGAGCTTACCTGCAGATAAGAACTGCTCTGGTTTTAATCATTAAGACGGTTATTTTTTTGGAACATCAAATTAGCTTTAATGTCTACCAACAGTATATATGGGCTGGAGCTTTAAGGAAAGATGCTGGGAGACCTATGGATCTGCGAAGGGCTGTCAGCATAGGCATCTTTTACTATGGATATTAGAAAAAAATATCGCTACATCCAAGCAGATGATAGATTTTTATTGTTAAATGTTGTCTATGATTAAAAGCCAAATGAGGTTGTTTTCTGTTCAATACTATTCCTGGTAGGTGTACAGGTGTGTGTGCAAAGCAATTTCCCCCCTGGGCATGCACAGTATGAAACAATTTAAACAACAAAGACCCTTGATTTACAGTAATTGTCAGTTGTATATGTTACAGTTGGCACTAGCGACATCTGTTTCGAATTCCCTGTCCTTTAATGCCTGTATGTGATATAGCCTAAAAATACAAAATAACGATGTAAGGTATTTAAACAACTGATATCTGTGTTCAGTCTGAGCAACAATGAGTAATGCATTCACTGAAACAATTGGCTCTCGCAGTATGATGATGTGAAATAACAGCGTGCTATATTTAGAACCCTGACATGTGTTGTAGTGGTATAATAAGCTAATGAACAGCAGCTTTTGGACACAGATGAGATAATTCATGCATAGCTAGCTACTGGCATTGATACATAAAGATTCCAGCACTCCATTTCAGGTCATGAAATGTCATCTGTGGTTTTTAAGGTTGTTAAAGGAGAAGCAACATTTTATAATTTACAATACCAGATAACTGCATTTATCACCTCTGAATAAATAATTGTGATGAAATGATCTGTAATTTAGTAGATTAGGATGTTTTATGATTTCTGCAGTCGTCCTTTAGTGAGTAACAATTTGTTTCTGTCTGCTCAGCTTTAGAAGCACCATAGATGCAATATTGCAGTGAGCAGTTCGAACAAACTTTATTGAGGCTTGTACTCTGGTTTCTAGCCAGCAAGAGCAGTAAGCAGATCATCAAGGAGAGGTACAATTAGAATTAGAAAGGGAAAGTTAAGTATAACTTTGAATTTGGCTTGAAAGGCGAATTTGGAAGGGAATGTGTCTGTTTGTGCTGCAGATTTTAATCTCAATAATGCCAATGATGACGACATTGTGTTTTTTTATCCACCCTTTAAATATGGCTGTCACATGAATTAAAGGTAGGTCAGTTGGTGTGTGTACTCCTGTCAGGTTGGGGGATAAAAGGCTAACTTTTTGATTGAGTTGTGTTTTTTTTTGCTATACTAACTTTTAAATATGGTTGCACATGAATAAATGGGTAGCTTAGTTGGTGTGTGTACCTGAGTCATGTTTGTGAAGTTAAAAAACACAACTTTTTGATTATTGACAAATGTATTTTGACTATAGTTACCCTTTAGTATTGCTGCCACAGAAATGGAAGAGAAGGTCTTTAGGTATATGTACCTATGTGGGTTGGGGTTAAAAGTCAAACTTTTTTGTGACTGGTCAAAATTAGTTTTTTTTACTTTAATACCCTTAAGTATGGCTGCCACAGTAATGAAGGGGCAGGTCAGTAGTGTGTGTACCTGTGTCACTTTGGGGGTTAAAAAAACGAACTTTTTTGAAGATGATCAAATTTTTTTTTAATTTAGTTACCCTTTAAGTATGGCTGCCACAGTAATGGATAAGTAGATCAGTAGGTGTGTGTTGGGGGTTAAAAAAAACCATAAAATAGTTTTTTTGACTATAGTTACCCTTTAAATATTGCTGCATGAAAATGGAAGGGTAGGTCAGTAGGCGTGTGTACCTGAATCAAGTTGAAGTTAAAAAAAACAACTTTTTTTTGATTATTGATCAAACATAGTTTTTTGAATTTAGTAACCCTTTAAGTATGGCTGCCACAGTAAATGGAGAAGTAGATCAGTCAGCATGGTACCTGTGTCAGGTTGGGGGTTAAGAAACAACTTTTTTAATGATGTAAAATAGTTTTTTGACTATAGTTACCTTTTAAGTATGGCTGCCACAGAAATGGGAGGGTAGGTCAGTAGGATGTTGTGTACTTGGTACCATGTTGAGGTTGGGGTACTCTTTACAACCATAAAACTTACTTTTATTGAGGATATATCAAAATAGTTATTTTTTTACCTTTAAGTATGGCTGCACAGGAATAAAATGTTAGGTCAGTAGGTGGTGTGTGTACCCATGAGTTGGAGGTATGTGTTTTTTGCATGTATGACCATATAACTATTTTTTTTGGATTATTAGTTAGTAGGTGGATGTACCTGTGTCTTGGGAAAACAAACTGTTTTGGAATATTCACATTGAGGATTGTTACCTTATAGTCTAAGGGAAAAAATGACCAAAATTTGCCAATAATGCCGTATTGCTTCCTGTTTCCTAGCTAGGTAATGCACAACCTCCTTTATGCCCGCATATCTGTACCGAATTTCATGTCTCTAGCTAAAAAACTGTGGGAGGAGATATAGTCCAAAAGACAGAGAATAAAAACAGAAGAAGAGAAATTGAAAGAACAGTTATTTGGCTCTTCAAGACAAAAAATTAATGATGCAGCTCCTGGACTTTATTCTATTGATTTATTTCTTATTGATTGAGGCAGGTCACCCAGTAGTTACTTGACCATCAGGCAAAGGGACTGTGCTGGGAGGGGTCTGGAGAACTCACTGAGCATCCATGACACTAGTGCAAAAAAAAAAGTTTTCTAGATTCTGCGATTTTGATGGTTTGGCTTTTTTCTTTAGGGTAGGCCCCACTAGCCCATTTTGGTGTGTGCTCTGCACTGCTTTAGTGACCTGCGGTGCGTTGCCGACACCTTTTCGCAGTACATCGCCATTTTTGGTAGGGTACATCAAAGAGATCGCAGCACACGTGCAGGTAGCAACAGAATCGCGCAACGGTTACGATTTCGCTGTGTCGCGCAATTCCTGCACGCTCCTAGTGGGACCCAGCCCATAGAGATAGGGAAATAGCAACAATTGCATCGCACCCAAAATCGCGCATTTTCGGTGCGTTGCCGCGATTGCATGTTAAAAATATCACATGCGTAAACACACACTAAAATTGCGCTAGTGTGGCCTAGCCCTTAGGTGGATACACATGAATAGATATTTTGTCCTGAGTGAGTGTTCAGCCAGGACAAATGTCTGTCGGTCACGTCACAAGTTGTGCAAACCAATCTTGCAGTCCTGTAGGGAACCACACGATCAGCTGTGATTTACCAACACGTGTGATCGCCTGGTAATCTGATTCGAACGAACAGACGACCTCATCAAGTCGCGGCTGCGGATGAAAGCAGCACAGATTTTTGCCAACCGACACAGAAGTATTGATTGATTAGGCTGAAAATCCCCCCCCCCCCCCGTGTACCCAAACCTTAAGCTATCTGTTAGGAATAAATTTCAGAACTATTTTTATTTTAGCTAATACTGTCAACATTAGTTTTTTCATCCCTTATCAAGTAATATACAACATGGATCTTCTGCGCTTATAACGTTATAAAGGGCAATACACCCCAAAAACTATAAAGTAACACACTACTGGCCCCACTCTGTAGTGTAATAACATCCTTACCTTACATCTGGCTCCAAATGGCTGCATGCTTTGCCCCTCCAAAGTTCCAAAAACTGGCCACCAGGAGCCTGGCAGAGTCCATATAGGACTGTCTGCCAGGACTCCTGTCTCTCCTCCGGGAGAATTTTGCATGCGTGCTGCAGCCCTCCCCCCCCCTCCAACTGTTTTGCTCCCTCCCCCTAGTGTTAAACCCTTTGTTATACTGTAGGGTTCCTCCCCCAGCCCCAAAAGCTATAACAGTTTTACAGAAACTCGTCTGAACTCTATTACCTATTCTCTCCACTGCTGGCAGCCGCATCTGTGATTGGCTGCCTCTCAGCCAATCAGGGACGTGGCGCGGTGGTCTGGCCCCTGCTTGCAGTTTCATGCAAGAGAGGGCCGGGACAGTACACCGGAGAGAGAGGGAAGGTAAGTATGATCTGGGGAGTTTCTGCTAAAACATTATAGCGGTTGGGGCTGGGGGAGGAAGCCTACAATATATCAAAATTAAGAAAAAGGGTGGGCATGTCCTTTAAGAAATCAGATTGTTAAATAGAAGCAAATTGCAAGTGTCAACAGTCTGTGATCTAGGAAATAGATTTGTATTGTTATATACTACCCCCCTCCTCAAGTATAAACATTTCCTAGATAATCCAGTTTGTACGTTGTTTAGAATATTATTCCATAGCAGCATTGCAATGGTACTAGATTAGATGCGATTAACTCTAATAATTCCTTACTGTAATAGAATTGGTTACATAAAAATATATTTAGTTTTTTGTTGTCTTTGCAAAGATGTTTAATAACAAAACATGGCTTGGCATGCATAATTTACCATTTTAATTAACTGTTGTATTTGGGCATTAGAAATCATAGAACAAAACCACTGGCTCTTGTCCTTGTGGCGTGTGTCTTTTTCCTAGCGGCAACACCAACTCCGCTTATGTCGCCAACAACGGGCGATGTCACTGTGGCCGCTAGTTGACCACCACCGAAACTGGTGACATCAGCATCATTGGTGTTGCCAAACATCTTCCCTCTTCCTTCTTCTTTCTCCCTTCTTCATTCTTCTCTGCATCACCGTGAGGATGTTTTATTAAAATATAATTGGTTAATGTGTGATCATATGATGGGAAGCATTGAAATATAACATCACAATTGGGATTTGGTCCTTCAGCAACCTATATAAAGAGGTGCAACCCCCCGAGGAAATCAGAAGCAGGGCTACATCTACCATGAGCATTGTGAATCATGTGGCTCAGACGGCATCCTCTGGGCATTAGAACAAAAGCGGCATTGATTAGTGAGAAAAAAAAGTTCTTTCCTTGAAAGGCATCTATAGTGGGAAAATGAACTTTTTTTTTCTTTCTTTTCATGTGTTCTATATTCCCCCAAACCCCCAGAGTGTCTTTACTTTTTTCAGATTCCCTCTCTGTCCTGAGATAACAAGTTAGAAGAATACGTGATTGCATTCCTCTACTCCTACTTGGACTGTCAATCAAATGCCTGTGATGTGATAAGGGGGTCCCTGCTCTGTAATAAACATAGAGATAAGAGCAATTAGCAGGGGGAGAGAGGTAGCTTGATGGTAGATATAAGGCTGCACTTGACCCCCCTTCTTAAAGCTTTCCTGATTGATGATGGGTTACAAATGAGAGATCGTAACTGTACGTTCTCCTTCTTCTTCGTGTCTCCAGACAGCTTGATTTCTATTGGCCACTGTGCGTGGGTTTTTCAGGATGTTGAACTTTAACTCCTACTGCACATGATAAGCTTGTCGGTTAGCCGGAGTTGAGACATGGAGGAGGTAACAGAGGGAGGGGGAAGGGGGGAGTGCTGCACAAGCATCTGACACCATGTTAAACAAAGTCACCTGACAGAGATAGGATAAGCAGCACAGAGTAATGAATTTAACTTTGAAAGGGGCAAGTGTTTTTTTCACTAAAGATGCCCTTTAACCATGTGGCTGCCGTGGCCACTGCATGCTGCTGCCAGTAGATGCCAACGTGCCTGACACGCACATCTGTGTGCGCGCTGTGCGTTTACTTCCTCCGGCTCCCTTCTCCTTCTGGCCAATGGTCACACACACCCTCTGAGGCGCAGGAGGGCTGAATTCTGGGGAAAAAGGCAGGACCAGGAGGCGGCGTGGCTGACTGCCTGTATGTGATTAAGTGTGTCACAGTGCTGCGATTTACCCATGCAGAGGGGACCAGAGCGAGCGCCATCTGTGAAGAGGAGTGTGGTGAGTGGGGAGAGTCGGAGACTTGGGTCTGTACTGTCCAGAAATGCAGGTGACAGTAGTAAAGTAAATAATGCGACACATAATGATTACATTAATTTGATAATATAAATGTATTTAATAGCATAAATACTGCAAGAGCCTTCAGTTAAAGAGGTGTTGCCCCATATAAATGTATAAAATACCCCAACAACACGAACAGTCGACTCTGGGGGATGACCTACCGTGGGGATTGGATGGGAGTCCAATATCTCCCAGAGACCCCATAAAAGCATTACACAATGTAATGGGGTCATGGGGTCTGCTGGGAGATATTGGCGATGGTCTTCATGTTTAGGTAGGGATTATGGGTGTAAGTGGTCAGGGGGCTGCTGGGAGATATTGGTGATGATCTTTGTATAGGAGGGATTAGGAGTATAATGTGGCCATGGGGGCTGCTGGGAGATATTGGTGATGGGTCTCTGTATGGGAGGGCTGGTTGTTTCTAGTATTTACATCATTGCTAATTGCTGACTGAGGAACTGTTTAAATACGTGATAGGAAGCTCATAATCTTAATGACAGCACGCCCATTGACAAAACCATGCCCACCAACAAAACCACACCCACTTTAATATGGCAGCGGCACATTTGCACGCTGCCCAAAATGATCAAGGGCAGCACTCAAAAGTTTGGATCAGGCAGCAAAAACCTAGAAGGCCCCTGCTCAGAAGTCATCAACATTTAGAGACAGAAGAAAGAGATGTTGGCAATCAGAGAGACTTAATGTTGCCAGCATTGGTAGTGCACCGCAGTGAATCGCCGGTTGCTGGTGACATTAGAAGGGTTTGGGGTCACTGGCTGTAAAGAAAGAAGACTTCGATGAAGACATTAGCAACACAACCACGTTGTGTCGCCAGCTCAGCGGTTGTCACTGGTGTCGCAATGATATGGAGTCACTGTTCTTTTAGAAGGTAAATATCACACCATTTTCTTAAAGGGCAAATATAGTGAAAAAAAAAACTTTGTCTGTATACAATTTATAGATCACTAGTATAAGTGCCTTACTTTCTGTTTCTGTGTGGCTTCGTTTCTTCACACTGGCAGAAGTTTGTACCAAGTGGGTAGTCCCCCTCCCCTCTCTGTCACTCCCCTCAGCAGTGACGGGCTGTATACAGAGTCCGAGCATTGTCAGTTGAAAGGACTTTAAATGAAGTGCTGACATTCCGTTGACCCCTCCCTTCCAGAGCTAGACTGCAAGCAATCAAAGTGTGGAAATAAAGTAGCAATATGCTGAAGGGAGGGGCAGAGGGGGGAGAGAGGGGACAAGTGGTGCTGAGATTCTTTACAAGTAAGTTACGAACTCTGCCTGTTCTCTAACTTTGCTAATTGTTATTACTTTTTACCTAAAGTTCATATCTCTCCCCCTGCTTAGACTGAGATCATAATCACTGATGAGAGGAGAGTCAGTGTACGCAGCTTGTAGTGAGACCTTCACAAACAGTGACACTGCTTGTGTCCTGTTACATTCAGTGTGCTTTAGTCATATATTTCATAGATTGCACTGTGTGTCTTGTTTGGATATTAGTCTGTATTACTGTATTATTATATACTTAGTGTTTCCATTGAGTCACTGGTTTGTACTCTATATAAGAATTTTTTGGGGGGGAGGGGTGTTTTATAGGTGGTGATGCTCAATATTGCTGGGTTAATGGTGTATTGATTGTGTTTAGCACTACAGCATTTGACTATAGTGTGCACATGGTACATATAGTGTGGGTGAGAGAGTGTGTGACAGTACTGCAGGGAGCTTGATTGGTGGGGTGTGTGCCTTGAGTGACAGATTTGAGGTGTAGCAGCTCCTACAAATCACAGCATATCAAAGGCTTATATCTCGGGGACGATGTAGAATTTAAAGAAACTAAAGGTACCCTGGGGGGGATGACTTATAGGATACATTAGAAGAAAATTTAAAAAAAACATTTCTCACTATAATTGCCTATTTAAGTGTTTTTTTTGGCTTGATCATTATTATCCTTTCACAATGAACAGTTTTTTCTCATAATTCCATTATATTTACTGTATATGCATATTTGCAGATAGACTAGGCAAATTCTGTGCATCTGGCACACACAACAAAGCCCTTGTTATCCCAGTAAATGTGAAGTGCTTACAGTGAGCCAGATGCACTAATAATGACATCTCCCCGGAATATACACACTGGTGCAGCACCATCTGATTAGACAATTTCTGTGCCAGTGAGCCCCTTCTGCTACATGTGGGTGGCAATTTTGAATTCTATACACTTGCATAATCCTTATTTGGTTAAGTTAAAAATAATTTATTGCAGGGAATTCTCATGCTTTTTAAAGGCTTTATTAAGCTACTTACAGATTCTACCTTGAAATAATCATCCAGTTTCTGTACTATTATCCCACCTTTCCTGATTTCTCCCCCTAATATCCTCCTGCCAGTCTTAGTATTGTGTGAAATCCATATAATACAAAATACAACAATATAGTTTTTTTTTAACACAGTGGCAGAGGCTGCATTCATTGATATGGATATACTGTTTGCTCACAGTGTCTTTCTTTCAAAAGCAAAGCTCAAATAATTATCTCCTGTATATATTTGATATTACTCTTGAGTTGTCATATAATGAAGCTGAGGGATTTAAGAGCAAGGTCCAGCGTTGCTGAACTGCAAACAGATTAAGCCTGCTGGGAGAAGTGCACTTAATGAAATATTTAACTTTATAAGTAATTCCCAACCAACTGGTTGGAATTTAGCAAAATCTTTTTCATCGAATATGTTTTATCTCCTTATATGGAAATGATTCGCTGTGCAAAGACACTGCAGTTATCTTTGTTGTGGGTTTTCCTGTAGCCAAAATTTTAAAGCCATGTTTTGTAGAGGAAAGAAAAATCGAAAGTACTGTGTTAAAATGTGAATAGTTCATAGCAAAGCATCCTAGGTATCTGCTACAAAGCTCGAACTTCAGGGCAAATTCCCATATGAATTCACATTATATTGGGGGAAAAGTAAAGCATGTAATCCCTCTGGGACAGACTCTTCTTTCATATTAACAGTTTCCAATATGATTTTCCAAGCTACTGACCTCTTCCATTTAAAATATACAATGTAGGTCACTAGAAATTGAGTCTTTCCAAGTAATATGGTGATTTTTAAATACAAAATGTAAAAAAGAAAACCAAGCATAGAACCTCTCCACAGTGGATCAGAACAATCATTCAAATATTCTAGTGAACCCCTGGGGCGAGCTACCAGGGGTGCAGGGGATGCAACCACACCAGGGCCCTGGCCAGAAGGGGCCCCATTTTGTGCTAAGGTTCCAAAGCTACCAGTCTGTGTGCCAACTGTTTTACCAGTGGTTGTGTACAAAAGCATTTTACCATTGTCTGTGTGCCAAGCAATTAACCAGTGCCTGGCTGTGTGAAGCGCAGTTTCACAACCAGTTTATCAGTGTCTGCATGCCAAGCATTTAACCAGTCTTGTGCCAACTATTTACCAGTGGTTATATACAAAGCATTTTACCACTCTCTGTGTGCCAAGCATTTTCTAGCGTCAGTTGGTTAGTTATTTTAGACGGTTTGAGGAATCTAAGTTTAGAAATACTGTTGGAATCTGATTGAATAGTTTTGCTAGGTGGTATGGTAAAGTATGTTTGTCTGTTTTAAAATGAGTGCCTTTAAAAAATGATGAATTTGGATGTTTTTTATGGAAATGATTATTGGTTGCGGTTGGGTTGGGGGGCCCATGCCTAAATTTTCCTCAGGGCCCATAAGTCTGTAGCTAAGCCACTGGTGAACCCCATTGTAAAACAGCCCTTCCCCCCAGCTAGGAAGCATTAACAAGAGTGGATGATCCTGTACTGCACCCCCTGCTGTTGCTTCTGGTTGCAAATAATTTGAGCTTGTGTTGCTGGATGGAAGAAAGAAGAAGACCACCAAAGGGCTCTTTTAAGAGCCGCTCACTGGGGGTCCCGTTCGAGCTGCGGGACCCCGCCAAAGGCACTTCTCAGTGCCGCAAGGGCCTCATAAGGGTCGAGGAGGGGGGTCCCGGTTGAGCTGCGGGACCCTAAGCCCCAAAGGGCTCTTGTTAGAGACGAAGGTTGCAAGTGAAGCTGTAACTATAGGTAAAATGAAGCGACAATAAGGTATCAATCAGTTGACTAATTTGTAGTTCTTTCTTTTCCAGGTCAGTGGGCTATGGGTTTTAATCAATAAAAAAGATAGAAACTGGAGGTCATGTAGTACTCATACTAATTAGCCAATCGGCTTGAGCTACAAACCCAATCAGTGGAACTTTTGTCCATGTTTTTCTTTGCTATTACATTCATCACTATTGCATTCATTCACTATTGCATTCATTTCTTCTTTCTGCACTTAAAGGGCATGTTCACCCCCTAACAAACTGCAAAATGTCCACTTACTAAAACACTATTTTCCAATACTTGCCTTTTTTCTGGCATTCCTGGAAGGAAAATGATTTACCTTAAAGTCCGCTGATCCCTGGCTGCTCTTCCCAAGGCGGTGGGATGTTTACAGCCAATGACTTGCAGTGTGTACATGAGCTGCCTGCTTTATGGCTGTGACATCTTACAAAACCGTAAAAATGATGGCACAGTTCAGGAGGCACTAAATGACCCCAGTTTTCCATTTCCATCTGAATTTAAAAGGATATCCATGACGGATAAGAATGGTTAAAGCTGTAGTTTAAAAACAACAGAGACGCCCCATATATTGCAAATAATTTTTTTACATAATATGTGTGCAGAGATTCCGCAATCTGTTGCAATGAATTTCTAGCATGTACCACTTAAGAACTTTGGGCAGTATGATCATATGGAGAGTACCAGGATGAGACAAAAAATCAATAGCCAGTAAATCATCTTCCAAATTCCTTTTGTTTTTAATTTATCCAAAGCAGCTGTTATAATCCCTTTAGTAGTTGTGGTCTGTGTCAGATACATTTCAGCGAGCGATGCCAGTCTTCATTTTATTGTACCCCCCTTCCTATACCCCAACCATATTGTTTGAGCCTCTTTGCTGATTGCAAATTAATTTTGCAAATAACACCTGTTACTGTGATCCGGCCATATGCTCTGAATGAATTTTTTTCTCTACCACTTATCAAGCCTGGAAAATACAACACCTTGTTTCAAGTGTTTTTTTGTTTGTTTTTTTAAACGGGTCCCTGCGCCAAGCATTGTGTTTGTTCAGAAACATTTTCCATTATTCTCATGTGAAATACTATAAATAAATACACAAAATAAATATTTACTGCAATTCCATTGGGATTGTGCTTACTATCTGTACTAAGCAGTAAGCACTGAACTTTTCTGAAGTGGTTTTTGAATTTTTAATCTTCCTGCCTGTTTGGCTTCTAATCAAGTCTAATTAATATATACCGTTATATACGGAACCGAAATACATAATAAGTGAGTATTTGAGTTTACAGTTCGAAAATTAGTGAAGAATTAAAGACCACCACTAAAGAATGTATTTTACATAGAAAAGCCCAGTATGTAACCTGTAAGATGAAAACAAAATGATATTGGGGGGGTAGGAATAATTAATCTTAACTCCCTGCTCCACAGGGCATTTCTAGCATAAACCACATAGGCCAACTGCTAGGGTGCTGAAAGGGTGGAGGGGCACCATTCAAGGGATCCTTATAAGGAAAATAGAATATGTAGATTCCCCCTGTGGGCTTAAAAAAATTCTAGACAATTTGTAGGGATGCCCCAAGTACACAGCGGTGACATAATATCCTAATTAATGATTTATAATAATTCTATAATTTGTAAAATTTGGATTCAAACCTGTATTCCAACTGAAAGGAATGAATTCAGTGTCTTTAAGGAAAGGATTGTTATTGGTAACATGAGAGTGAACTTGAAGGAAAGTAAATTAATCAGCTCCTCGACTTGTACATATTCTAAAATGATGACTGCAGGGAAGCCTAAGGGAAAGGCATCATTATCTTATAAAAGCTAACTATGCTTTTGGCTGTGTTGTCTGTGCACTGGTTTGACGTAAAGAACAAGGCAGTTTAGACAAGAAACTGTGAGTTATATGACTGTAAACACCAATTACGGGCAGAGAAGGTTATCATTGTCAATTTCAATTGTAGAGATCTTATGACAGAGCAAAGTTTCCCTTATTTTGGGCTGCTTCTCAAGTATTAGCAAATTGTCTATGTGAACCATTTATCTCAATTGCCAGCATTAAATTATTATAGGAATGGTTGATATAAACTTTAATATGGTTGATGTGGTGATGATTGGTTTGGAAAGGACAAAAAACTAGCGAGCAGGAAACCCCATTTCTAGGGATTTGCTTTTTTTGTCTTTGTTAAAGGTAAGTTAAGAAAATAATTTGGAGGGGCTAAGCTGCCCTTAAAATTAAGTGGTGAGGGTGGACATGCCCTTTAAAGGAGATATAAAACAGAAATTAAGAAATTGCAAAGTTGTGTCATAGATGTAGGAAGCCCTAAGTCTGTCAATCTACCATGCAGCCTTCAACATTTTTAGAGAGAATTCTACATTCTTTGTCCAGTTTAAGGGGTATGTACTAAAGTATACAAACCAGACCCAATGAGTACTACAATAACGATCACTATTTTCACCATTTCACTATTGCAGGACAGCAACGACAAAGGGCCATATTTTAAACCTGCGATATCGCTTTTTAGTACACACAGGGTTAGTTAATGTATGGTTGTGGTCGTAAATATATGGCCGTGAACGTACATTTACGACCGAATGTTCGTTAATTAATTAACGATCAATCGTAGAATACCATGCGGTAGTAAACTACCGCAATAGTATTCTATGCGGATCGTAAATCTATGATTTCTTTATTGTAGATTTATGATCAATATCGATAATTTACGATCGTATCGTAAATTTATGATAACGATCGTTAAACCGATCGGAAATTTAGCAATACCGTGCCTTTATAAATACGCCCCACAGAGCGCTATTTTCACCATTTTATAAAAACACTCGTTTTACTTTCGCGGAAAAGTATCGCTGTGGCTATTGTGACGGTAGTCTTAATGAAAGACAAATTGCTCTCTAGTGTCACCCAACAAGCACTTCAAATTTATAATCGCCTATTCAATTATTTCACTGCAAATAAATGGTTTGTTTTATTTGTACCATTGCCAGTGAATTCATTTCACCTGCATTTAGATTTGATTGGATTACAGAATTGGAAAGATACTGTATGATGAGGTTTTTTACAGAAATTAGACCTTTAGGATTAAAGAAATGCTAACTGAAGTGAACACAGCTGTCGATGAATACATTTAGATAAGGACTTTTTCTAACTTCTAAGAGCCAGGACAGGTTCGCATTAGATAAGGAGAACTTTCCTGTCAAAGTCCTGCTAACCCAATCTACAAAGGTAGTGTGATTAAAGATGGGTTTAGCAGTGGTGACAACAATATGTGTTGGGATGCAAACTACAATCCAAAGAAAAAGCATCTCTTTGGCACAACTTTTTTAAAGCAGAAAATAGTTGTAATAAGACAGTGCTATACAGACATATTACTTAACTCAATGGCTGACTTCTGAACTTTTCCCCTATAGCTGTAAATAAATAAGTATAAGTCTATGCTGTTTTGAGTTTTCACATGAAAGTTTTCTTACATGGTAGCTTGCTATTTTTGAGTTTTCGTGGTTACTTGCCCCAGAACTAATTTACAAACTGAGCCCTGGAGGTGTCAAGGGATAACATGATAGGGTGATGGCACACGGCACCATTAGTGCATGTTTTTTTTTGCTTGTGCATGCGATTTTGGCAATTTGCCCTCACCAAAAATGGTGATTGCATTTGCTCAATTGCAGCACAGCGGACACCAACGGACATGATGTGGCCACCCCCATAGCCTAACACTACTGTGCGCTTTTAAAGCGCAATTGGATAGAGCTTAGAATCATTAGTGTGGCATAGTTCTGTAACAGTACAGGAAAATGGCAATTTTCATACAACAAGCAATTGTTAATAATAATAATAATAATAATGACTACATTTTTTAAAGGAATTTGGGCTTCAGTGATTGTTACTACTGTATATACTCAGTAGTATAAACTGTCCCGAATAAAAACTGAGGCGCTACTTTTAACTGATAAACTAGGAAAATTGTTTGACTCGAGTATAAACCGAGGGTTAACTTCTCCCATAGGCAGCCCCATAGATGATCCACAGACAGTCCCTATAGAAAGTCCAATACACGCCCCATAGAAGAGTCCCATACAACAGGCCCATAGAAAGTCCAATACACAGCCCCATAGAAAGTCCCATACACAGCCCCATAGATAGTCCAATACACAGCCCCATAGAAAGTCCAATACACAGTTCCATAGAAAGTCCCATACACTGCCCCATAGAAAGTCCCATACACAAGCCCCATAGAAAGTCCCATACACATCCCCATAAAGTCCATACACAGCCCCATAGAAAGTCCCATACTCAGCCCCATAGAAAGTCCCATACAGTGCCCCATTGAAAGATCCCATAGAAAGCCCCATAGAAAGTCCCATACACAGCCCAATAGAAAGTCCCATACACTGCCCCATAGAAAGTCCCATACACAGCCCAATAGAAAGTCCCATACACAGCCCCATTGAAAATCCCATACACAGCCCATAGAAAGTCCAACACACAGCCTCATAGAAAGTCCCATACACAGCCCCATAGAAAGTCCCATACACAAGCATGGGTGTCCAGAGCATTCTTTGATTCTTAACCTAGTTTCTATTAAAAAAATAACATATGTTTCCATGCAAAAATAAATATGGGAAATTTTCTGTAACTGTGTGGAACCTAAAATATATGACATTGGAAACATGAGTTGTCTTTTTAACAGATGTCTAGCAGATTTTTAAAGATGACAATCTGCAGTTTTAAACAGTGCATATTGCAAGGCTGGTGTCTTCATTTCTGCTTAATTTTTTGCTGAGTTTGTTCACACTAAAAATGAAAATGGAACACATGCATACCAAAATACTCAGATATCATTTAGTGTAGTACACTTACACAACTGCATGCATTGTCAACTGGTAAATGCCTAGGTTTACCTTCTATGGATACACAAAAGGAAACAGAGATGAAAGGGCATGCCCATCCCCCAAACCTAAATTTCACATTTAATAACAAACCCCACAAAGCCTACACCTTGCAGGTTAAAATCCTCCTCCTTGGGTCTTAAATATACTTACCAAGCCCTTTCTCTTGGTCTCTGCTGCTGCTGCGCTTTTTCAATGCAAGCAGAGGGGCCAGACCAGTAGCCACATCAGTGATTGGCTGAGCGATGAGACAGATAGGGCATGTGTCACAGAAAGTGTGAAATTGTGCAAACTTTGCAATGTATAATAAAACACATATTTACCACACTGTGAGGGCTGTAAGGACTTTGGTCTATCACATGTCATTCTCCAACTGTAATTTTCCAACTGTCACTTCCAACTGTCACTTTCAAATGTCATTTTCCAACTGTCATTTCCAACTGTCATTTTCCAACTGTCATTTCCAACTGTCATTTTCCAACTGTCATTTTCCAACTGTCATTTCCAACTGTCATTTTCCAACTGTCATTTTCCAACTGTCATTTCCAACTGTCATTCCAACTGTCATTTCCAACTGTATTTTCCAACTGTCGCTTTCAACTGTCATTTTCCAACTGTCATTTTCCAACTGTCACTTTTATTTGTCATTTTCCAACTGTCATTTTCCAACTGTCACTTTTAACTGTTATTTTCAACTGTCCTTTCAGCTGATATTTTAACTGTCACTTTCAACTATCATTTCCAACTGTCACTTTCAACTATCATTTTCTAACTGTCAGTTCCAACTGTCATTTTTCAACTGTCATTTCAACTGACATTTTTAACAGTCACTTTGAACTGTCATTTTCCAACTGTCACTTTCAACTGTAATTTTCTAACTGCCATTCCTACTGTCATTTTTCAAATGTCATTTTTCAACTGTCACTTTCAACTGTCATTTTCCAACTGTCTCTTTCAACTGTCATTTTCCAACTGTCATTTTCCTACTGTCATTTTCTAACTGTCCTTTCCAACTGTCATTTCCAACTGTCATTTTCCAACTGTCACTTTCAATGTCATTCCAACTGTCATTTCCAACGTCACTTACTGTCATTCCAACTGTCACTTTCAACTGTAATTTTTCAACTGTCCATTTCAACTGACAATTTTTAACTGTCACTTTCAAACTGTCATTTTCCAACTGTCACTTTCAAACTGTCATTTCCAACTGTCATTTTCAACTGTCACTTTCACTGTCATTTCCAACTGTATTTTCCAACTGTCACTTTCAACTGTAATTTTTCAACTGTCCATTTCAACTGACATTTTTAACTGTCAATTAAACTGTAATTTCAACTGTCACTTTCAACTATCATTTTCTAACTGTCATTTCCAACTGTCATTTCCAACTGTCATTTTCCAACGTCACTTTCAACTGTCATTTCAACTGTCATTTTCCAACTGTCACTTTCAACTGTCATTTTCAACTGTACTTTAACTGTATTTTCCAACTGTCCTTTTCCAGCTGATATTTTAACTGTCACTTTAACTATCATTTTCCAACTTTCATTTCAACTATCATTTCTAACTGTCAGTTCCAACTGTCATTTTCAACTTCACTTTCAACTGACATTTTTAACAGTCACTTTCAACTGTCATTTTCCAACTGTCATTTCAACGATCATTTTTCAACTGTCACTTTCAACTGACATTTTATAACAGTCACTTTTAACTGTATTTTTCCAACTGTCATTTTTCAACTGTCACTTTCAACTGTCATTTTCCAACTGTCTCTTTCAACTGTCATTTTCCAACTATCATTTTCCAACTGTCATTTCTAACTGTCATTTCCAACTGTCATTTCCAACTGTCATTTTCCAACTGTCACTTTCAACTGTCATTTCCAACTGTCATTTTCCAACTGTCACTTTCAACTGTCATTTCCAACTGTCACTTTCAACTGTAATTTTTCAACTGTCCATTTCAACTGACATTTTTAACTGTCACTTTCAACTGTCATTTTCCAACTGTCACTTTCAACTGTCATTTCCAACTGTCATTTTCCAACTGTCACTTTCAACTGTAATTTTTCAACTGTCCATTTCAACTGACATTTTTAACTGTCACTTTAAACTGTAATTTTCCAACTGTCACTTTCAACTATCATTTTCTAACTGTCATTTCCAACTGTAATTTCCAACTGTCATTTTCCAACTGTCACTTTCAACTGACATTTTATAATAGTCACTTTTAACTGTAATTTCCAACTGTCATTTAACTGGCATTCCAACTGTCACTTTTAACTGTATTTTCCAACTGATATTTTTAACTGTCACTTTCAACTGTCATTTTCAACTGCCACTTTACTGTCATTTTCCAACTGAATTTTTAACTATCACTTCAACTGTTATTTTTTTCAACTGTCATTTTTCTCAACTGTCATTTTTTTCAACTGTTATTTTTTTCAACTGTCACTTTCAACTGTCGTTTTCTAACTGTCATTTCCAACTGGTTATTTTTCAACTGTCACTTTCAACTGTCATTTTCCAACTGTCACTTTCAACTGTCCTTTTCTAACTGTCATTTCCAACTGTCACTTTTAACGTTATTTTAACTGATTTTCAACTGTCACTTTCAACTGTCATTTCGAAATTGTTTTTCAATGTCACTTCAACTGTCCTTTTCCAACTGTCATTTCCAACTGTCATTTCCAACTGTCACTTTCAACTGTCATTTTTCAACTGTCACTTTCAACTGTCATTTTCCAACTGTCATTTTCTAACTGTCACTTTCAACTGTAATTTTTCAACTGTCACTTTCAACTGACATTTTATAACTCACTTTTAACTGTCATTTTCCAACTGTCATTTCCAACTGTCACTTTTAACTTTTATTTTCCAACTGTCCTTTTCCAGCTGATATTTTTAACTGTCACTTTCAACTGTCATTTTCCAACTGTCACTTTCAACTGTCATTTTTTCAACTGTCACTTCCAACTGTCATTTCCAAAAACTGTCAATTTCCAACTGTCACTTTAACTGTAATTTACCTGTCACTTTCAACTGACATTTATAACTCACTTTAACTGTCATTTTCCAACTGTCATTTCCAACTGTCACTTTAACTTTTATTTTCCAAGGGTAATGTAACAAAGACAATACTGTTCAGGATTCCCTCGAGCATTTGCTCGCACACACGCCCGGTCTTCTTCCAGTCTATGCGGAAGGAAAGACCCAATGCTCCTTACCTCCTTTGTCTTCAGGTCATTCATTGGAGGAGGAGAGATAATAAGTTTCAATTCACCTACCCTGCATAGACTCTGTCTCCACTCCCCCATTGGTCCCTATCTGCATTATTGAAAAACCCTAGCCATTTCCTTGCCCGATCTAGCGGTTAGTTTATTTATCTGCTCGTGGTGTGTTAGGTATGATTCTCTGTACTGACATTCTGCCTGGTTTTTTGGCCATCTGATTCATATATGCTTGCCCTGACTCTGCCGTTCCTACCATGCTTCTTGCTCAAACCTCTGTACCTGACTGGCGGCCCTGCCTGATCCTGGTTTTGACCTCTTGCTCTGTTTTTTGACTCCGCTCTTGCCTGCTACTAATCTGTACCTCGTATTTTTGGTCTCTGACTTTTGTCGTTCTTCCTTGTGACGTGCCTGTTGTTTCACTCGGACTTCTCTAGTCTTCCCAGGCCTCAGTTCAGTGGCGGCTCCAGCTCCAGAATTTTTCCGGGGGGGCACAAAAAATGTGCACAAAGGCTAGCAAATGGGGCAATTAAAAACCACCCAATAATCTATATCAGTAGAATGTAAGTGTACAAAAAAGCTATACACCCTTAAGTTAAATGGGTTTTTACCTAAGATTTTAAGTTTAAAGATTGAAACTACAAGAATAGGTGAATTGATTATTGTCTCTATCTACTGTCTGTCCAGTTATCTATTTATTATCTGTCAGATAGATAGTTAGAGAGATAGATAGATAGATTATTTATCTAGAGATAGATAGATAGACAGATAGTAGATATGGAGATCTATAGATAGACAGATGGATAGATAGATCGATAGATCGATAGATAGATAGATAGATAGAAGATAGATAGATAAAAGTAGATAGATAGATATGGAGATAGATAGTAGATGATAGATCCGATAGATAGAAGATAGATAGATAGATAGATAGATTAGATAGATAGATAGATAGATAGAAAGATAATGATATGGAGATCTTACCTAGATAGAAAATAGATATGGAGATGCTTGTGAAAGTTCGCATTCATCCAGGTTCATGGTATGTCTGTTGTATTCAATTAGATCAAACTGGACTTGAAATGTAGTTCAAACTATAGTTCAACGTCTTCAAGAACTACATTTCAAGTCCAGTTGATCTAATTGATACAACCGATCTAGATATGGAGATATATCTACCTAGATAGCTACTGAGATAATTATACTAGATGATAGATAGATAGCTAATATGATAGATAGATGATAAAGATAGATAGATGATAGAAGACGATAGATAGATAGATAGATAGATCGATAGATAGATAGATAGATATGGAGAAGATAGATGATTAGATAGATAGATAGTAGATAGATAAAAAGATTAGATAAATAGATATGGGAGATATATACTAGAAAGTATGGAGATAGATAGATCAGATAGATAGATCGATAGATAGATAGATAAGATAGATATGGAGGATGTTAGGTAGATAGATAGATAGATAAGGAGATAGATAGATAGATAGATAGATAGATATGAAGTGTTAGGATAAGATAGGATAGATAGATAGATAGCTATGGAGATGTTAGGTAGCTAGATAGATAGATAGCTCGATAGAGTAGATAAGATAGCTAGATAAGGGATAGTAGATAGAATGAAGATGTTAGGTAGATAGATAGATAGATAGATAGATAGATCGTGGATAAGAAGATAGATAAGATAGAAGTAGATAGATAGATAGGATAGATAGATAGGGAGATATACGGCTTCTTTACGCTAGATAGATATGGAGGATAGATAGATAGATAGATAGAAAATAGTAGATCGATGATATATAGATAGATGATAGATAGATAAAATAGATATGGAGATATATACCTAGAAGATATGGAGATAGAAGATGAGTAGATAGATAGAAATATGATTTAGAATATGATAATAGATAGAGATATGATAGATAGACAGATAGATATAGAGGAGAGATAGGATAGAAGATAGGATAGATAGATCGATAGATAGGATGATTAGAGAGATGATTAGAAGTAGATAGATAAAAAAGATAGATTAAATAGATATGAAAATATATACCTAGATAGATATGGAGATAGATAGATAGATATGGAGAGGTTAGGTAGAGATAGATAGATAAGCAGATAGACGATAGATAGATAGAATGGATCTGTTAGGTAGATAAAAGATAGATGATAGATAGATAGATAGATAGATAGATAGATAGATCGAAATGGATAGATAGATAGATAAAAAGATAGATAAATAGATATGGAAGATATATTACCTAGATAGCTATGGAGATAGACAGATGATTAGATTGATAGAATGATAGTAGATATATAGATAGATAGATAATGCTCGCTAGATAGCTAGATAGATAGATAGATAGATAGTCGATAGTGATAATAGTAGATAGTAGATAGATAGATAGATAGATAGATCGATAGATAGATAGAATGGAGATGTTAGGTTAGATATATTAGATAAGGAGATAGATAAGATATAGATAGATAGATAGATGATAGCTAGTAGATAGATAGATAGATAGATAGATAGATAGATAGATAGATGAATAGCTTGATAGATAGATAGATAGATAGTAGCTAGATAGATGATAGATAGATTAGATAGATGATAGATTGATAGATTGATGATCGATAGAAGATAGATAGATAGATAGATAGGAGAGATAGATACGATATGGAGATGTAGTTAGATAGATAGATAGACTAGATAGATAGATAGATAGATAGATAGATAGATAGATAGATAAAAGATAGATAAATGGATAGATAAATAGATATGGAGATATATGCCTAGATAGATAGGAGATAGATATTAAATAGATAGATAGGATAGATAGATAGATAAGGATAGATAGTAGATAGAAGATAGATAGATAGAAGATGAAGATAGATAGATAGATGATGGATGCTAGATAGATAGAAGATAGATAGATAGATAGAGAGATAGATAGATAGATAGATAGATGATAGATAGATTAGCTATCCGTCTGTGTAATATCTAATCTATCATCACATAAGTATTACAACTGATTTACCACAGAATTGTATTTAAGTATTAATCTGTATGTCCTCAAAGTTAAAAATTTAAGATGTTCAAACCAAGCTTCAAAACTGAGAAATGTGCATAGCGTAGACAGCTACAATACAGTGTAATCATATTATAAATGGTCTGCGATGGAACAGTTGCTTTAACCACCAAATGCCAAATTAAACACTAAAAATTATTACTGCCATATATATAATGACCATTTTGAAAACTTGGAATTGTATTATCAGGACAATTATGCGGTAACATAAAACATTGAGTTGTAAAACATTGCATGTATCAGTGGCGACTTTCCCTGAAAAAGATACACTGACTGCCAGCATCTGCTTAATCACACGATACAAATAAAGGGAAAACTCATTGGAACACCAAAACACTAGTGTGATTGCATTGATAGACTATGTATGTATGTGTTTAAAGTTATAAACAGCTGTCAAGGTTTCCATTTCATTGAGATGTCTTTCTCCTTTAACTGAGGATTATTGTACTTTGCAATAGCAGTGGGGGAGGAGAAAATAATGTTGCTGTTTCCTCATTTGTGTACATGCAGCCAGATTAGAAGCTAGAGAAAAAACGTTTGCCGAATTTTGTTCAAGTGAGGAGAATTGCCGTTACCTGAAGCTTTTCATTCTTAGACACAGAGAGATCTGACCCCTAGCCCTGTTCTCCTTCTCTGCTATGGCTCTCGCGCTAAGGCACACGTTAATACTTCAAAAGATCGGAATGCGGAGTGAACTGCAGTCCAAGGAAGCTGTGCGTGGCTGGACAAAACATGATTTTTGGATGTTGCGGGCCCCAAGGGACCACAGGCTTGCGACCCTGGTACCTTTGTTACGCCCAGTGGGTTTGGAACTTGAACTAGGGGGGGGCACTGCATCTGTCAATGGGCACAGCCCCACTTGGCCCCCGTGTAGCGTCCGCCACCCTCGCCTCAGTTTGCAAACCTTGCACACCCTAAGTCAAGGGGGCCACCGCGTTCAGTGAGGCGCTTCCTAGCAACTGGGCAAACGGGGGGGCCGATTGTCTATTGGTGAAGATAGTGGTGTCGATTGGGGTATTCGGACTGAAGGGACTACTTAGGGAATCCGGGAGCGTTACAGTACATGCCTTTTTTAGGACATTTTCTAAATTAACATACAAAGTCAGTAAAAATCTATCCAGTTATGATCCTCTCTTAATGGGATGGCTCAGGCATGCCGCAGTTAGATTAATCTAATTATATAAATTAATAAATTGATTTAGTACTATTGGATTCTATGCTTCATTGCTACTCAGTCAAGCAAACTTATATAAGAACTGAAACACAAATCATTGTAAATTAACAGCAAACTAGGATGTATTTGTCTTAATACCGTTAGGCAACCACACTGCCAAGTAACAACAAGTAATGACACTGTAGGGCAGAAGTGCACAACAGAGAAAAAAAAAATAAGGAAAGCAAAAATTCCTCAAAGTCCAGATTATGGCAAAATCACAGAGCTTGAGCAATTAAACAAAAATGTATTATGGACCCACACAATTCTGGAGCTAGCTGCCCCATCAGATAACAACCAAGGTTACAGATAAATATCACCCCTTTACTACACCGGAAGATTATTTAGGACACTGGTTGGTTTCTTGATTCTATGATAGAGGGAGGGAACCGCGGGTGAGAAAAGTGTGGCGTTGTTTGTAAAGAGAGTACAGCAAAAGGAGCGATTGACGGGGAAAAACAACGAAATAAGAAAGGGTTGTGGTGGGGGGGGGTTAGAACAAAAGGGGGCATGGGCAAGAAGGAGCAAAGAATGTAGTGAGTGACAGAGATAAGGCCGACACCTTCTAGCACAAGAGACAATGTCCACCCCCCTTCTGGCGATTACGGACTAGGGGCAATAGGCAGTCAGTTACAGATGATTAGATTACTTGCACTTTACTCAACAGATGTAGTAATGGGTTGTATACTTGTTGTTAGTCTTTATGGCAGCTACCAAGATCCATGTGTATACCTATCAATTTGTGTTACGTTGCTCAAATTCTATGATTTGCCATAATCTGGGGTTTGAGGACATTTACTTCCTGTCTGTTTTTTGGTTATCCGTAAAGGGCATGTAAAACCCAACCTTATAACAACGTTGTGACAATGCAGAGAATACCCTCCAACCCATCGGGAGGGGTAAGTAAGATTGACAACGATTTTAGAGTAATGATATAGTGGTTGGGGGTGAGAGGGTTGTATCCTTGCATGGTACGAAAGCTTCCTAGCTTAAGAACTTCTGACAGGAGGGATGGGGGAGGGAGGGAGAGGGGGGAAGGGTGCCACTGAAACATGCTCACTACCCCGTGATGAGGCTAGGCTAAGCTACAGGCACAGGAAGAGACCATGACAGCTCCTACCCCAGCCATTTCCTGCATTCTAAAGGGACTAACAGGAGAACCACAAAGGAGCCAGGGATGTACGGTAAGATTTTTTTTTTGTATAGTGGAGGCCAGTAGTTCGGGAAAAATTTTAGTTTGGGGCGGGGACATGCCCTTCAAGGGGGCTGACGGGGTGCGTGGTCACAATGGAAGGCATCAGACTCGAATGGTTTTGCAAAGAAGAAGAACCCAGACCCCGGGCCGCGGCGAAACAGGAGGAGGGAGCAAAAGATTAGTGAAAAAAAGAGGTAACCGTGGCGTGTTTGCACCTTTCCCCCGACCCCCCCTTTCCCCCTGTTTGCGTCCTTCCCTCCCCCCGACTTGCCTTTTCTTGTTTTTTTTTGTTTCATGCGGCTTTCCTTTCCAGGCGCTTTTCGCCCGTGCTTTGCTCCAGGTTCCGGTGCTGGGCCCGCCTCCCCTCCTCCTCCCCCCCACCTCACCAACACCAAAACACCAAACAGGCGGGAACCCCCGTAAGCTGCTTGCATACCCACTCAAAAACTCCGGCGTCGTAGTCCTATTAAATGAGCTGGATAATGAATACAAAAAGATAGACCGAAAAAAGAACACGGACACAAAAGACACAAGACGTCCCGAACCGCGGGCGAACCCACACAATCACGTCCACACGATCACATCGACACATCACCCAGCACCCCCCCCCCACCACACCCCGTACTACGGTTACTAAACCAAACTACACACAAATAAATCCCCACCGCCCAGTTCATCACAACTACCACACACCCCTGAACCACGAAATACAATGGTAAACATCTTACCCCTTGTTATATCATGACTTTTTCTCGGTGGCACCTAAGAAGTTCTTTGTACACTTATTGCTGAGCTTGGTCACTACTCAGTACCAAGCAGTTAAAAGAAATGACAATGAGCGCAGGAAAGTACTATTCTTCTTTTGCGTGTTATAAAGCAAAAGATATTATGTCTGGTAATTCTCCAGTGGATGGGATATGTTTTGCACTTATATCAGGAAATAGGCCATATGCACCACATAATCCAACATGTGGTGCAAAACGTCCAATATCCCTCTTAACAGGGCAACCAGGAAATCAAATAAGAAAACAAGCGTGGGACTGCACTCCCCAAAATTGAAGTTTATTTCAAGCCAAACATCCAAAACGGCATAAAACGTTTCGAGGGTAAACCCCCCCACTACTCATCAGGTGATGTGAGCAACACATGTAGGTCTTAAATACCAAGTGTGATGCAGAGAACCGCCCCTAAGGGGTGTGTAACATATATTCACCAACCCTATAATATCAAAACATCTTGGCACTGCCATGTTAAAAAAAATTTACAGACAAGCAGGTCAGGCATACCCAGTCCTGTACATGCTTCTTATCAACACCGAATAAAGGAAAAACAGAGAGGAAAGAGAAAGTAAGACAATAAAATGGGAAAAATGTATGTGAACCTACCATGAATTATGTTAATATGCATCCCCCCCCCCCCTATCCTGATGATGTTCTGACAGTTGAATGTTTTTTAAACAAAACAACTGGTTCCAAAACACTGACCTTTTTTACCCACGTATTTCTCTATTCAACACACTCTCAATTCAGGAAATAATTTTATTGTACTAAGAACACATTGAGCGTGCTCGTCTTTTTGATCAACTGTTTAGTAGGTATCATGGATGGGTAAAACCAAATGACTAAGTACTGCAACTTTAACCTCAAACTATTAACCGTTACTTTTTTATCAGGATATAAGGATGGGGAACAGTACAACTTTTAGACCACATTACAGGATCGACCCCTGCAACTGAGAGGTTCAAAGTCGCACTAACCATTGTGACTATCCCCCCCCCCCCCCCACCCCATTTAAGCACCAAAGATCTAACCAACATGATGTACAAGCACCCAGGTAGATATTGCCGAAAAGAGCCATCCATTATAGTGGCATCTTGCACATCAGCCAACGGTCGGCCATTAAAGTCCTGCAGTGGTGAAAATCAAAAGGCGAAATGCCATCCAATTGCAACCAGAAGACCTGAAAACCACTCCCCATTAGGAACTAGGATATCAGACATGAGACTGATCGGGGGTAAACGTGTTATGAACATACTTCTAATATTAGATAAACCAAAAAAGAGATCATCGCACGAAATGGGTGGGCCAAATGTCACTGTTGTGTTAAAGACATATAATGGCAGATATCTTCCATATCTTTCTGTCGTTGATGAATTAATTGGATTAATCTGAATTAAAATAAAAAAGATATGTCCGCTTTTTGAATTATGTGTTTTTTTTTTGTTTGTTTTTACATAAACTCACATCACCACAGTGAGTAGTATATAAAAAGCCCCGCAGATGTCACTATATTTCATTCCCCCACTGTACCGGATTTACCGTACTTCTCTTATTAACCTAAATCTAGTACTGTAAATGCAACGGGCATTTTGTGATCGTTATTCGATTAAATACTGATTTGTGAAGGTGCTTCTGTTTTTTATTAAAGGATACATGGCGCCTCATTCATATCTTTCCTAACCTCTCCCGTTTCTATCAAGCACTTGTGTTTTTCCGTCAGCGTCAACTTGCACAAGTGCTGGGAAAACACCTATTTGCCTTACTCCCTCGATCTTTGAGCTATACGCCACCTCCATAGTATTCCCTCCTTTACCCCATCCAATTCCCCACCTTCCACGAAAATAAATGCCCACCGGTCCCCACGGTTTGACTATCCGTATTTCTTCCCCACGTACTTATACATCGACGCCAGCTGTTAACTTGAAGCTAAGAGACCTAGGAAAAGACGGAAGATCTACTACCATTCAAGTAAACGTATATTGTTAGATTACAGGGCCCTGCCTTACCACAAATTCCAAAAACACAGTTATGTCAAAAGCTTTGCTTTTAAATTATATAAACTATTGCATTGTTTCATAAGTACATCTAAAAAGTCACATATCATATCAACATGTAGATCAAAGCAGTCGTACGGTTACGATAAATACAAGGATTGACAAACATGTGTAATTATGCAGTTCCATACAATGATAGTATAGATTTAGAAATTATTCACTTATTTGATTCGGGTTTAAGATTTTTGTATTAGATTTAGCTTCATGATTTATTCACATTAAATAAGACATAATTAATAAACTAATAAAACCTAATAAATTACATCCCATTTGCCAAGAAAAAACACAACATTATAGTAAACTGCGCAGCCTGGTTACAATAGAAATGTGTGACAAATCAAGGAAAATAATAATGGCATACCAAGGATCTTATTACTTATACTGCTATCAAGAGATAAGGTGGCTTGATCATCTCCCACCAAATAGCAGGAACTGGTTCATTATTTTTGGGCATTTGCTTACAGGCAGTCCAGGATTATGAAGTAGAACTCTTTCTTAATAGTGTCTTTAAGTTGAATTTGCACGTTATCAAACCATTATTACATGACATTGAGCAGGATGGCAAGAGAAGCTGGTTCAGAAAGAAGTCTGTCTGAATTGAAGGGGACTATGACTACTGTGAAGCCATTGTACCTAGTGTTGTGCTGACTATATCTCAAAGGTAGGTCATACACATGTCAGAATAAATGTTGCATTATAAGAGATGGGGAACTTCAGTAAAAGTTTGGAGTTCGAAACCGATAAGTCGATGGGATCAATAGTTCGAAAAAAGTTTGGATTATTAGCAATTAAAAACAGCAATAGTAACTTTACTGTAAATGGACCTGGCACCTGGGAAATGGTCTAGGAACATGTACAGATCACAAACTTGTTTAAACACTAACTTTTCCACGGGGCAATTTTTGGGTTTTGCATGCTACATCAAGGGTTATGGCCAATTTCCAGGTTAATGAATGATACATTTGGGCGTTACCCAACACTACATTCGAGGGTTATCAATCGAACGCTACCATCAAGGGTTCTGAAATCGAAGGAAAAATCAAGGGTTTCCGAAATCAAGGATACATTCAAGGGGGTTACCGACATCAAAAGTTTACATTCAAGGGTTACACAAAGCGAACTGCTGCATCAAGAGTTACTGAAACCAAGGATACATTCGAGGGTTACCCAATGTGAAAATTTTGACAAATATATGAGATAATAGTCCGCGAGTTTTGAACAAACTCCGTAACTAACTCATGGTTAGGAAGTTTGGATGGTTCCAAGTTCGTCCGAACTTATTCAAGTTGGGTTCGGTCCATCACTATAATTATGTATTCCTTTTTAAACATACTAAAATTTAGACATAATTCTCAACTTAATTAATTCTAAAATTAAATCATTCTATTTAAATCAATTTTCAGTGCTGTGTGAATAGTAATAGATAGAGATAGTCAGGCAGGTGGCACAGTAAAGCGAGCTTGAGATTGTCAGATGCGTGGAGCGGTACAGTCTTTTACAGCTTATCGTTTGTATATTCGGGTAGGATTACCTACCTCCCTGGTTTAGCTCTGAGTATGACGTTTTTTTTTGGGCCACATTGCCTTTAAGTCCATGCTTTATTTGTCGCTTGGATAACCAGGAAAATACATCTGTTATATGTAATGTCTGTTACAATTGGTTCCACAGACTAAGTCCTTTTTATGACAAACCAATGCAACATATCTTTCTGTTTCCCCATCCTGGTACCTTATACTCCCCTCCTCTTCTGCTGCTGCTGCTGCTGCTCTCCTCCTCTGATTTCTCTCCACCCCCTCACTCTCTCATGTTAGTGATAGCGAGAGCAATGATCAGTAGCAGGAGAACATCAGGGAGAAAGGGGAAGACAATGCTTCATTACTGTGCATTGGAGTTAACCTGGGATTTAAACACACGGACTACTACATTACAAAAAAAGACACAATTCCTTTAGAATTTTACCCACACAGAGACTGAACCCAACACGACATAAACTCAAACTTAATGTCCAAGGTAAGGTGGAATGTGATATGTTGGCATTTGGAAAGTACATTTATATATGGTGTTTAATTGTCAATGCCCGAGAGCAATTTGTCATTTTTAATTGCTGCTGTAGGACTGTATCACTTTGTACATAGTGGCATGTGCTTATGTGAAATGTATTAAAATCTCTAACAGCACCGTACAACTCTGGTTTTAAGGAAAATACAAGTAGGGATATATGATTACTCAATATAAAAGCACAAGAGTGGTGAATACGGTAAACTTTGTCACTTTTGCTGAAGTTGTGTGGAAGATTTTTTGAAAGATATGAAGATGGTAACTTAAACTAGGTTTATAAAATTGGCTTTTTACTGTGACATAATCTCATCTGCATACTGGGTATTGATTAAGCAGGAAGATATTTTGAAGGATGCGTTTGCAGGCTTAAGTGGGATTTGCAAATGATTGACCCTTCCCTCGGTATTCTGTGGATCTGATTTCCTGTGGGTGTTTTTTTTATTCCCCCAGGACTCTGTTTCATTTTCTCCGAATTTCATATACACAGTGGAGACAGTTTCGCTGTCGTTGAAGGAACTTAACCCTGCTCAGTTAGCTATCCAATTTGATTCATCGCTTCTGTAGATTAAAACATGGGATGTGCCATAGGAATTAAAGTAAATTCTGATCCCAGCTGAAATTACTGTAAGGCGAAGCATAGCAACCACTAGATAGTAATCCTGCTGGGAACATGTCCTAGCAAAAAACACTTCTTCTGCCTACTGTACCTCTCTGCCAAGCCATGTATCATGTGGCCCTAGTAAACACGCTAAGAAAGGTGTACTATGTCCCATTACAGGTAATATCACTAGGTATAACCTTAAACTGGGTATCTAAAACCTCGTACTCATGTACGAGTTCAAGCCAATTCATGACCCCAAATGCGTGCAAACATGTGGCGAAGGCCGTTTCGGGTGTTATAGCAGAGTGTGCTGCATTCGGTCAGGCGTTGTTCATCAATCTGCCATGGTGAATCAATGAACGGCGCCGGACCGTATGCATCACCACACGTGTGACTATACCACCCAAAGACTGTTCACCCGCGGGTTGTCTTGCTCTCGGGTCATTCATTGGGCTTCCAGTCAGATGTGTGTACGGAGCTTAACATTGTTTTAAGCAAGTTAAGCAAAATTCTGGGTGTGGCAAGTCTGTTTACTCTCATATTTAGATCAATTGTGAATTTTGCTTGTGCATAATAAATTGTATTGTGAAAATTGCTACCGGGTTTAGATGAATTATTAAGTATCTTAAAACAATATCCAGATATCCAAACTCAACCTTCAGTTGATACACAATCAGAGCTTGCCAGTTTTCTTCTCAGTAACTGGCAAACTCTAGTTCTGCAACAGCTGTAGCAGTAGATCACCCAAACACCTAAGTTAAATTTAATAAACAAACACATCATAAAAGACAATAATACAGGTTTAAACAAGCCGACCCCCTGGTAAAAAGTACTTGCCCTGTATATATTTGTGCGTCTATATATATCCATCTGTGACCTTTCCCCCCAAAAAAATGGAAACCCGCAGAATATATCAAATGACATTTGCTCATATTACTGATTTCAGTGAAAGATGCAGCTATCTGTTCGCAATTATAGTATTTGTGCATTGTCATTTGTATTTAGCGCAGGGACAATTATTAATAATATTTACAGGAAGGTAGAAGATTATTACTCCACTTTACTACTAATATCCCACCCCCCACCACATGTCAGTTCCTCCAATGCCCCCCATCATGGACACTACACACTAGACGCTTCTGCAGATAAGAAATGCTCTGGTTTAATCATTAAGACGGTATTTATTTGGAACATCAAATTAGCTTTAATGTCTACTACATCGTATATATGGGCTGGAGCTTTAAGAAAGATGCTGGGAGACCTATGGATCTGCGAAGGTGTCAGCATAGGCATCTTTTACTATGAGATATAGAAAAATAATCGCTACATCCAAGCAAGATGATAGATTTTTATTTGTTAAATTTGTTGTCTATGATTAAAAGCCAAATGAGGTTGTTTTCTGTTCAATACTATTCCTGGTAGGTGTACAGGTGTGTGGCAAGCAATTTCCCCCTGGGGCATGCACAGTATGAAACAATTTAAAAACATGACCTTGATTTACAGTAATTGTCATTGTTATGTTACAGTTGGCACTAGCGACATCTGTTTCGAATTCCCTGTCCTTTAATGCCTGTTATGTGATATAGCCTAAAAATACAAAATAACTGATGTAAGGTATTTAAACAATGATATCTGTGTCAGTCTGAGCAACAATGAGTAAGCATTCACTTGAACACATTATGGCTCTCGCAGTATATGATGTGAAATAACAGCGTGCTATATTTAGACCCTGACATTGGTGTGTAGTGGTATAATAAGCTAATCGAACAGCAGCTTTTGGACACAGATGGAGATAATTCATTGCATAGCTAGCTAACTGGCATTGAATACATAAAGATTCCAGACATCCATTTCAGGTCATGAAATGTCATCTGTGGTTTTAAGGTTTGTAAAGGAGAAGCAACATTTTATAATTTTACAACTACCAGATAAATGCATTTATCACCTCTGAATAAATAATTGTGATGAAATGATCTGTATTAGTAGATTTAGGATGTTTATGAGTTGCAGTCGTCTTTAGTGAGTAACAATTGGTTTTCTGTCTGCCTCAGCTTAGAAGCACCATAGATGCAATATTGCAGTGAGCAGTTCGAACAAACTTTATTGGGCTGTACTCTGGTTCTAGCCAAGCAAGAGCAGTCAAGCCGATCACTCAGGAGAGGTACAATTAGAATTAGAAAGGGAAAGTTTAAGTATAACTTTGAATTTGCTTGAAAGCGCGAATTTTGGAAGGGAATGTGTCTGTTTGTGCTGCAGATTTAATTCTCAATAATGCCAATGATGACGACATGTTGTTTTTTTATCACCCTTTAAATAGGTCTGTCACATGAATAAAGGTAGGTCAGTTGGTGTGTGTACTCCTGTCAGGTTGGGGGGATAAGGCTAACTTTTTTGAGATTGTGTTTTTTTTTTGCTATACTAACTTTTAAATATGGTTGCTACATGAATAAATGGGTAGCTTAGTTGGTGTGTGTAACTGAGTCATGTTTTGAAGTTAAAAAAACCAAACCTTTTTGATTATTGACAAAATGTATTTTTGACTATAGTTACCCTTTAGTATTGCTGCCACAGAAATGGAAGAGAAGGTCTTTAGGTATCTGTACCTATGTCGGGTTGAGGGTTAAAAGTCAAACTTTTTTGGGACTGGTCAAAATAGTTTTTTTTACTTTAATTACCCTTAAGTATGGCTGCCACAGTAATGAAGGGGCAGGTCAGTAGTGTGTGTTACCTGTTTCACTTGGGGTTAAAAAAACGAACTTTTTTGAAGATGATCAAAATTTTTTTTAAATTTAGTTACCCTTTAAGTATGGCTGCCAACAGTAAGGATAAGTAGATCAGTAGGTGTGTGTGGGGGGGTTAAAAAAAACCATAAAATAGTTTTTTTGACTATAGTTACCCTTTAAATATTGCTGCATGAAAATGGAAGGGTAGGTCAGTAGGCGTGTGTACCTGAATCAAGTTGGAAGTTAAAAAAAACAACTTTTTTTTGATTATTGATCAACAATAGTTTTTTGAATTTAGAACCCTTAAGTATGGCTGCCACAGTAATGGAGAAGTAGACAGTCAGCATGTGTACCTGTTCAGGTTGGGGGTTTAAGAAACAAACTTTTTTTAGATTAGTCAAATTAGTTTTTTGACTATAGTTACCTTTTAAGTATGGCTGCCACAGAAATGGGAGGGTAGGTCAGGAGGATGTTTGTACTTGGGTACCATGTGGGGTGGGGTAACTCTTTACAACCATAAAACTTACTTTTATTGAGGATATATCAAAAATTAGTTATTTTTTTACCTTTAAGTATGGCTGCCACGGAATAAAATGTTAGGTCAGTAGGTGTGTGTGTGTACCCATGTGAGGTTGGAGGTATGTGTTTTTTGCATGTATGACCATATAACTATTTTTTGGATTATTAGTTAGTAGGTGGATGTACCTGTGTCTGGGAAACAAACTGTTTTGGAATATTCAAATTTGAGGATTGTTACCCTTATAGTCTAAGGGAAAAAAAAGACCCAAAATTGCCAATAATGCCGTATGCTTCGCTGTTTCCTTAGCTAGGTAATACAACCTCCTTTATGCCCGCATATCTGTACCGAATTTCATGTCTCTAGCTCAAAAACTGTGGGAGGAGATATAGTCAAAAGCAGAAGAAAAAAACAGAAGAAGAAGAAATTGAAAGAACAGTTATTTGGTCTTCAAGACAAATAATTAATGATGCAGCTCCTGGACTTATTTCTTATTGATTTATTTTCTTATTGATTGAGGCAGGTTCCCCAGTAGTTACTTGACATTCAGGCAAAGGGACTGTGCTGGGAGGGGTCTGGAGAACTCACTGAGCATCCATGACACTAGTGCAAAAAAAAAAGTTTCCTAGATTCTGCGATTTTGATGCGTTTGCGCTTTTTTCTTTAGGGCTAGGCCCCACTAGCCCATTTTGGTGTGTGCTCTGCACTGCTTTAGTGACCTGCGGTGCGCTGCCGACCCTTTTCGCAGTACATGCCATTTTTGGTAGGGTACATCAAAGAGATCGCAGACACGTGCAGGGTAGCACACATGAATCGCGCAACGTTACGATTTCGCTGTGTCGCGCAATTCCTGCACGCTCCCTAGTGGGACCCAGCCCATAGAGATAGGGAAATGCACAATTGCATCGCACCCAAAATCGCGCATTTTCGGTGCGTTGCGCGATTGCAATGTGAAAAAATATACATGCGTAAACACACACTAAAATTGGCTAAGTGTGGCCTAGCTTAGGCTGGATACACATGAATAGATATTTTGTCCTGAGTGAGTGGTTCAGCCAGGACAAATGTCTGTCGGTCACGTCACAAGTTTGGAACCAATCTGCGTCTGTAGGGAACCACACGATCACTGTGATTTACCAACACGTTTGATCGCCTGGTAATCTGATTCGAACGAACAGACGACCTACATCAGTCGCGGCTGCGGATGAAAGCAGCACAGATTTTTGCCCAACCGCACACAGAAGTATTGATTGATTAGGGCTGAAAATCCCCCCCCCCCCCCGTGTACCCACCTTAGAGCTATCTGTTAGGGAAAATTTCAGAATATTTTTATTTTAAGCTAATACTGTCAAATTGTTTTTTCATCCCTACTATCAAGTAAATTACAAATTGGATCGGTTCTTGCGCTATAACCAGTTATAAAGGGCATTACACCCAAAAAACTATAATGTAACACACTACTGGCCCCACTCTGTAGGTAATAACTCCTTACCTTACCTCTGGCTCCAAATGGCTGCCCTGCTTTGCCCCTCCAAAGTTCCAAAAACTGGCCACCAGGAGCCTGGCAGAGTCCATATAGGACTGTCTGCCAGGACTCCTGTCTCTCCTCCGGGAGAATTTTGCCATGCGTGCTGCAGCCTCCCCCCCCCTCCAAACTGTTTTGCTCTCCCTCCCCCCGTGTTAACCCCTTTGTTATACTGTAGGGCTTCTCCCCCCAGCCCCAACTGCTATAAACAGTTTTACAGAAACTGTCTGAACTCTACTACCTTACTTCTCTCCACTGCTGGCAGCGCATCTGTGATTGCGCCTCTCAGCCAATCAGGGCGTGGTGCTGGTCTGGCCCCCTGCTTGGCAGTTTCATGCAAGCGAGGGCCGGGACAGTAACACGGAGGAGAGAGGGAAGGTAAGAATGATCTGGAGTTTCTGCTAAAACATTATAGCGGTTGGGGCGGGGGAGGAAGCCCTACAAATTATCAAAATTAAGAAAAAGGGTGGGCATGTCCTTTAAGAAATCCGATTGTTAAATAGAAGCAAATTGCAAGTGTCTAACAGCTTGTGATCTAGAATAGATTTTTTGATTTTTATTACTACCCCCCTCCTCAAGTATAAACATTTCCTAGATAATCCAGTTTGTACGTGTTTAGAATATTATCCATAGCAGCATTGCAAGTGTACTAGATTAGATGCTGGATTAACTCTAATAATTCCCTTACTGTAATAGAATTGGTTACATAAAAAATTATTTTTGTTTTTGTTGTCTTTGCAAAGCAGTTTAATAACAAAACATGGGCTTGGCATGCATAATTTTACCCATTTTAATTAACTGTTGTATTTGGGCATTAGAAATCATAGAACCAAACCACTGGCTCTTGTCCTTGTGGCGTGTGTTCTTTCTTCCTAGCGGCAACAACCAACTCCGCTTATTCGCCAACAACGGGCGATGGTCACTGTGGCCCAGTGCGAGTGACACCACCGAAACTGGTGAAATCAGCATCATTGGTGTTGCCAAATCTTCCCTCTTCCTTCTTCTTTCTCCCTTCTTCATTTCTTGCCCATCACGTGAGGATGTTTTATTAAAATATCATTGGTTAATGTGTGATCAATGATGGAAGCATTGAAATATTAACATCACAATTGGATTTGGTCTTCAGCAACCTATATAAGAGGTGCAACCCCCGAGGAAATCAGAAGCAGGGCTACATCTACCATGAGGCATTGTGAATCATGTGGCTCAGACGGCATCCTCTGGGCATTAGAACAAAAGCGGCATTTGATTAGTGAGAAAAAAAAGTTCTTTCCTTAAAGGGCATCTATAGTGGGAAAATGAACTTTTTTTTTCTTCTTTCCATTGTTCTATTTCCCCACAAACCCCAGAGTGTCTTTACTTTTTTCAGATTCCCTCTCTGTCCTGAGATCACAAGTTAGAAGAATACGTGATTGATTCCTCTACTCCTACTTGGACTGTCAATCAAATGCCTGTGAGTGATAAGGGGGTCCCTGCTCTGTAATAAACTAGAGATAAGAGATTAGCAGGGGGAGAGAGGTAGCTTTGATGGTAGATATAAGGCTGCACTTGACCCCCTTCTTAACTTTCACTGATTGATGATGGGTCACATGAGAGATCGTAAACTGTACTGTTCTCCTTCTTCTTCGTTGTTCTCCAGACAGCTGATTTCTATTGGCCACGTGCGTGGGTTTTTCAGGATTGAACTTTTAACTCCTAACTGCACATGATAAGCTGTCGGTTAGCCGGAGTTGAGACATGGAGGAGGTAACAGAGGGGAGGGGGAAGGGGGGAGTGTGCACAAGCATCTGACACCATGTTAAACAAAGTCAACCTGACAGAGATAGGATTAAGGCAGCACAGAGTAATGAATTTAACTTTGCAAAGGGGCAATGTGTTTTTTTTCACTAAAGATGCCTTTAAACATGTGGCTGCCGTGGCCACTGCATGCTGCTGCCCTGTGATGCCAGTGCCTGACCGCACATCTGTGTGTAGCGCGCTGGTGCGTTTACTTCCTCCGGCTCCCTTCTCCTTCTGGCAATGGTCACACACACCCTCTGAGGAGCAGGAGGGCTGAATTCTGGGGAAAAAAGGCAGGACCAGGAGGAGGCGTGGGCTGACGCCGTTATGTGATTAATGTGTCACAGTGCATGCGATTTACCCATGCCAGGAGGGGACCAGAGCGACGCCATCTGTGAAGAGAGTGTGACTGAGTGTGGAGAGTCGGAGGACTTGGGTCTGTACTGTCCAGAATCAAGCAGTGACAGTAAGTAAAGTAAATAATGCGACACATAATGATTACATTAATTTGATATATATAAAATGTATTTAATAGATAATACTGCCAAGATGCCTTCAGTTAAAGAGAGGTGTTGCCCCATCAAATGTATAAAATACACCAACAACACGAACAGTCGGACTCTGGGGGATGACCTACGGGGGGATTGGATGGGAGTACCCAATATCTCCCAGAGACCTAAAAGATACACAATGTAAGTGGGTCAGGGGTCTGCTGGGAGATATTGGCGATGGTCTTCATTTGTTTAGGTAGGGATTATGGGTGTAAGTGGTCATGGGGGCTGTGGGAGATATTGGTGATGATCTTTGTATGGAGGGATTAGGAGTATAATGTGGCCATGGGGGCTGCTGGGAGATATTGGTGATGGGTCTCTGTATAGGGGGGTCTGGTTTCTAGTAATTTACATCATGCTAATTGGCTGACTGAGGAATGTTTAAATACGTGATAGGAAGCTCATAATCTTATGACAGGCCACGCCCATTGACAAAACCATGCCCACCAACAAAACCACAACCCACTTTATATGGCAGCGGCACATTTGCACGCTGCCCAAAATGATCAAGGGCAGACTCAAAAGTTTGGATCAGGCAGCAAAAATCCTAGAAGGCCCCTGCTCAGAAGTCATCACATTGAGGACAGAAAAGAATGATGTTGGCAACATCAGAGACTTAATGTTGCCGCATGTGTGTCACCGCAGTGACATCGCCGGTTGCTGGTGACATTAGAAGGTTTGGGGTCACTGGCTGTAAAGAAAGAAGACTTCGATGAAGACATTAGCAACACAACCACGTTGTGTGCCAGCCGTCACGGTTGTCACTGGTGTCGCAATGATATGGAGTCACTGTCTTTTAGAAGGTAATATCACTACATTTCTTTAAAGGGCAAACTTAGTGAAAAAAAAAACCTTTGTCTGTTAAATAGTATAGATCACTTAGTATAGCGCCTTCTTTCTGTTTCTGTGTGGCTTCGTTTCTTCACACTGGCAGAAGTTTGTACCAAGTTGTAGTCCCCCTCCCCTCTCTGTCTACTCCCCCTCAAGCAGTGACGGGCTGTATACAGAGTCCGAGCATGTCAGTTGAAAGGACTTTAAATAAGTGCTGACATCCTGTGACCCCTCCCTTCCAGAGCTAGGACTGCAAGCAATCAAAGTGTGGAAATAAAGTAGCAATATGCTGAAGGGAGGGGCAGAGGGGGAGAGAGGAGGACAAGTGGTGCTGAGATTCTTTACAAGTAAGTTACGAACCTGCCTGTTCTCTAACTTTAGCTAATGTTATTACTTTTTACCTAAAGTCATATCTCTCCCCCTGCTTAGACTGAGATCATAATCACTGAGATGAGGAGAGTCAGGTGTACGGCAGCTTGAGTGAGACCTTCACAAACACAGTGACACTGCTTGTTGTCTGTTACATTCAGTTGCTTTAGTCTATATATTCATAGTTGCACTGTGTGTCTTGTTGGTATATAGTCTGTATTACTGTATTATATATACTGTATTAGGTTCCTTTGAGTCACTGGTTTTGTACTCTATATAAGTATTTTTGGGGGGGAGGGGCTGTTTTATAGTGTGTGATGCTCAATATTGCTGGGGTAATGGTTATTGATTGTGTTTAGCACTACAGCATTTGACTATAGTTGCACATGGTACATATAGTGTGAGTGAGAGAGTGTGTGACAGTACTGCAGGGAGCTTGATTGTGTGGGGTGTGGCCTTTGAGTGACAGATGAGGTGTAGCAGCTTACAAATCACAGCTATTCAAAGGCTTATATCTCGGGGACGTATGTAGAATTTAAAGAAACTAAAGGTACCCTGGTGGATGGAGACTTATAGGATACTTAGAAGAAAATTTAAAAAAACAATTTTCTCACTATAATTGCCTTTAAGTGTTTTTTTTGCTTGATCTTATTATCTATCCTTTCACAATGACAGTTTTTTCTCATAATTCCATTATATTTACTGTATATGCATATTGCAGATAGACTAGGCAAATTCTGTGCATCTGGCACACACAACAAAGCCTTGTTATCCCAGTAAATGTGAAGTGCTTACAGTGAGGCAGATGCACTAATAATGACATCTCACCGGAATATACACACTGGTGCAGCACCATCTGATTAGACAATTTCTGTGCCAGTGAGCCCCTTCTGCTACATGTGGGTGGCAATTTTGAATTCTATACACTTGCATAATCCTCTATTTGGTTAAGTTAAAAATAATTTATTTGCAGGGAATTCTCATGCTTTTTAAAGGCTTTATTAATGCTACTTACAGATTCTACCTTGAAATAATCATCCAGTTTCTGTACTATTATCCCACCTTTCCTGATTTCTCCCCCTAATATCCTCCTGCCAGTCTTAGTATTGTGTGAAATCCATATAATACAAAATAACAACAATATAGTTTTTTTTTAACACAGTGGCAGAGGCTGCATTCATTGATATGGATATACTGTTTGCTCACAGTGTTTTTCTTTCAAAAGCAAAGCTCAAATAATTATCTCCTGTATATATTTGATATTACTCTTGAGTTGTCTATAGAAGCTGGGGATTTAAGGCAAGGTCCAGCGTTGCTGAACTGCAAACAGATTAAGCCTGCTGGGAGAAGTGCACTTAATGAAATATTTAACTTTATAAGTAATTCCCAACCAACTGGTTGGAATTTAGCAAAATCTTTTTCATCGAATATGTTTTATCTCCTTATATGGAAATGATTCCGCTGTGCAAAGACACTGCAGTTATCTTTGTTAGTGGGGTTTTCCTGTAGCCAAAATTTTAAAGCCATGTTTTGTAGAGAAAGAAAATCAAAGATACTGTGTTAAAATGTGAATAGTTCATAGCAAAGCATCCTAGGTATCTGCTACAAAGCTCGAACTTCAGGGCAAATTCCCATATGAATTCACATTATATTGGGGAAAGTAAAGCATGTAATCCCTCTGGGACAGACTCTTCTTTCATATTTAACAGTTTCCAATATGATTTTCCAAGCTACTGACCTCTTCCATTTAAAATATACAATGTAGGTCACTAGAAATTGAGTCTTTCCAAGTAATATGGTGATTTTTAAATACAAAATGTAAAAAGAAAACACAAGCATAGAAACTCTCCAAGTGGATCAGAACAATCATTCAAATTATTCTAGTGAACCCCTGGGGCGAGCTACCAGGGGTGCAGGGGATGCAACCACACCAGGGCCCTTGGCCAAGAAGGGGCCCCATTTTGTGCTAAGGTTCCAAAGCTACCAGTCTGTGTGCCAACTGTTTTACCAGTGGTCTGTACAAAAGCATTTTACCATTGTCTGTGTGCCAAGCAATTAACCAGTGCCTGGCTGTGTGAAGCGCAGTTTCACAACCAGTTTATCAGTGTCTGCATGCCAAGCATTTAACCAGTCTTTGTGCCAACTATTTTACCAGTGGTATATATACAAAGCATTTTACCACCTCTGTGTGCCAAGCATTTTACTAGCGTCATGTTGGTTAGTTATTTAGACGGTTTGAGGATATAAGTTAGAAATACTGTTGGAATCGATTGAATAGTTTTGTAGGTGTTATGGTTAAAGTATGTTTGTCTGTTTTAAAATGAGTGCCTTTAAAAAATGATGAATTTGGATGTTTTTATGGAAATGATTATTTGGTTGCGGTGTGGTGTGTTGGGGGCCCATGCCTAAATTTTCCATCAGGGCCATAAGTCTGTAGCTAAGCCACTGGTGAACCCCATTGTAAAACAGCCCTTCCCCCCAGCTAGGAAGCATTAAAAGAGTGGAGGATCCTGTACTGCACCCCCTGCTGTTGCTTCTGGTTGCAAATAATTTGAGCTTGTGTCGCTGGATGGAAGAAGAAGACGACACCAAAGGCTCTTTTAAGAGCCGCTCACGGGGGTCCCGGTTCGAGCTGCGGGACCCCGCCAAAGGCACTTCTCAGTGCCGCAAGGGCCTCATAAGGGTCGAGGAGGGGGGGGGTCCGGTTTGAGCTGCGGGACCTCTAAGCCCCAAAGGGCTCTTGTTAGAGCGCAAAGGCATTGCAATGCCGCAAGCTGATTAATCTTTATTAGAGTCAAAATAATTCTTTTGCCAAAAGGTATCAATCAGCTTGTAATTGCGTTACTTTTTTCCAGTCAGTGGCTATGGTTTTAATCAATAAAAAGATAGAAAACTGGAGGTCATGTAGTACTCATACTAATTAGCCAATCGGCTTGAGCTACAAACCCAATCAGTGGAACTTTGTCCATGTTTTTCTTTGCTATTACATTCATTCACTATTGCATTCATTCACTATTGCATTCATTTCTTCTTTTCTGCACTTAAAGGGCATGTTCACCCCTAACAAACTGCAAAATGTCCACTTACTAAAAACTATTTTCCAATACTTGCCTTTTTCCTGGCATTCCTGGAAGAAAAATGATTTACCTTAAAGTCCGCTGATCCCTGGCTGCTCTTCCCAAGGCTGGGATGTTTACAGCCAATGACTTGCAGTGTGTACATGAGCTGCTGCTTTATGGCTGTGACATCTTACAAAACCGTTAAAAATGATGGCACAGTTCAGGAGGCACTACATGACCTCCAGTTTTCCATTTCCATCTGAATTTAAAAGGATATCCACTGACAGGATAAGAATGGTTAAAGCTGTAGTTTAAAAACAACAGAGAGCCCCATATATTGCAAATAATTTTTTTACATAATATGTGTGCAGAGATTCCGCATTCTGTTGCAATGAATTTCTAGCTGTACCACTTAAGAACTTTGGGCAGTATGATCATATGGAGAGTCAGGATGAGACAAAAAATCAATAGCCAGTAAATCATCTTCCAAATTCCTTTTGTTTTTAAATTATCCAAAGCAGCTGTATAATCCTTTAGTAGTTGTGTCTGTGTCAGATACATTTCAGCGAGCGATGCCAGTCTTCTTTATTGTACCCCCCTTCCTATACCCCAACCACATATGTTTGAGCCTCTTTGCTGATTGCAAATTAATTTTGCAAATAACACCTGTTACTGTGATCCGGCCATATGCTCTGAATGAATTTTTTTCTCTACCATATCAAGCCTGGAAAATACAACACCTTGTTTCAAGTGTGTTTTTTGTTTGTTTTTTAAACGGGTCCCTGCGCCAAGCATTGTGTTTGTTCAGAAACATTTTCCATTATTCTCATGTGAAATACTATAAATAAATTACAAAAATAAATATTTACTGCAATTCCATTGGGATTGTGCTTACTATCTGTACTAAGCAGTAAGCACTGAACTTTTCTGAAGTGGTTGTTTGATTTATTTTTAATCTTCCTGCCGTTTGGCTTCTAATCAAGTCTAATTAAATATATACAGTTATATACGGACCGAAATACATAATAAGGGTAGTATTTGAGTTTACAGTTCGAAAAATAGTGAAGAATAAAGAACCACCACTAAAGAAGTATTTTACATAGAAAAGCCCAGTATTGTAACCTGTAAGATGAAAACAAATGATATTGGGGGGGTAGGAATAATTAATCTTAACTCCCTGCTCCACGGGCCATTTCTAGACATAAACCACATAGGCCAACTGCTAGGGTGTGAAAGGGTGGAGGGGCACCATTCAAGGGATCCTTATAAGGAAAATAGAATATGTAGATTCCCTGTGGGCTTAAAAAAAATTCTAGACAATTTGTAGGGATGCCCCAAGTACACAGCGGTGACATAATTATCCTAATTAATGATTTATAATAATTCTATAATTGTATAATTTGGATTCCAAACCTGTATTCCAACTGAAAGGAATGAATTCAGTGTCTTTAAGGAAAGGATTGTTATTGGTAACATGAGAGGAACTTGAAGGAAAGTAAATTAATCAGCTCCTCGACTGTACATATTAAAATGATGACTGCAGGGAAGCCTAAGGGAAAGGCATCATTATCTTATAAAAGCTAACTATGCTTTTGGCTGTGTTGTCTGTGCATGGTTTGACGTAAAGAACAAGGCAGTTTAGACAAGAAACTGTGAGTTAATATGACTGTAAACACCAATTACGGGCAGAGAAGGTTATCATTGTCAATTTCAATTTGGAGATCTTAGACAGAGCAAAGTTTCCCTTATTTTGGACTGCTTCTAAGTATTAGCAAATTGTCTATGTGAACCATTTATCTCAATTGCCAGCATTAAATTATATAGGAATGGTTGATATAAACTTTAATATGGTTGATGTGGTGATGATTGGTTTGGAAAGGACAAAAACTAGCGAGCAGGAAACCCCATTTTAGGGATTTGTTTTTTTGTCTTTGTTAAAGGTAAGTTAAGAAAAATAATTTGGGAGGGCTAAGCTGCCCTTAAAATTAAGTGGTGAGGGGGACTGCCCTTTAAAGGAGATATAAACAGAAATTAAGAAATGCAAAGTTGTGTCATAGATGTAGGAAGCCCTAGTCTGTCAATCTTACCATTGCAGCCTTCAACATTTTTAGAGGAATTCTACATTCTTTGTCCAGTGAAGGGGTATGTGTACTATAAATATACAAACCAGACCCAATGAGTACCTACAATAACGATCACTATTTTCACCATTTCCACATTGCAGGACAATCGAACGACAAAGGGCCATATTATTAACCTGCGATATCGCTTTTTAGCTACACCAAGGGTTAGTTAATGTATGGTTGTGGTCGTAAATATATGCGTGAAGTAATTTACGACCGAATGTCGTAGTTAAATGAAACGATCTAATCAGTAGAATACCTGCGTAGTAACTACCGCAATGACAGAGTTTATGTAAATCTATGATTTTATATTGATATTTGATCAATATCGATAATTTACGATCGTAACGTAATTATTAGAAACGATCGTTAACGATCGAGAATTTTTAGCAATACCGTGCCCTTATAAATACCCCACAGAGCGCTATTTTCACCATATTTATAAAAACACTCGTTTTACTTTCGCGGAAAAGTATCGCTGTGGCTATTTGTGACGGTAGTCTTAATGAAAGACAAATTGCTCTCTAGTGTCACCCAACAAGCACTTCAAATTTTATTTAATCGCCTATTCAATTATTTCACTGCAAATAAATGGTTGTTTTATTTGTACCATTGCCAGTGAATTCATTTCACCTGCATTTAGATTTGATTGGATTACAGAATTGGAAAGATACTGTATGATGAGGTATTTTTACAGAAATTAGACCTTTAGGATTAAATGAAATGCTAACTGAAGTGAACACAGCTGTCGATGGAAACATTTAGTAAGAGACTTTTTCTAACTTCTAAGAGCCAGGACAGGTTCGCATTAGATAAGGAGAACTTTCCTGTCAAAGTCCTGCTAACCCAATCTACCAAAGGTAGTGTGATTAAAGATGGGTTTAGCAGTGGTGACAACAATATGTGTTGGGATGCAAACTACAATACCAAAGAAAAGCATCCTTTGGCACAACTTTTTAAAGGCAGAAAATAGTTGTAAAAGACAGTGCTATTACAGACATATTACTTTAACTCAATGGCTGACTTCTGAACTTTCCCTTAAGCTGTAAATAAATAAGTATAAGTCTATATGCTGTTTTTGAGTTTTCACATGAAAGTTTTCTTACATGGTAGCTTGCTATTTTTGAGTTTTCGTGGTATCTTGCCCCAGAACTAATTTACAAACTGAGCCCTGGAGGTGTCAAGGGATAACATGACTTTAGGGTGATGGCACACGGCACCATTAGTGCATGTTTTTTTTTGCTTGTGCATGCGATTTGGCAATTTGCCCTACCAAAAATGGTGATTGCATTTGCTCTAATTGCAGCACAGCGGACAACAACGGACATGATGTGGCCACCCCCATAGCCTAACACTACTGTGCGCTTTTAAAAGCGCAATTGGATAGAGCTTAGAATCGCACATTAGTGTGGCATAGTTCTGTAACAGTACAGGAAAATGGCAATTTTCATACAACAAGCAAATGTAATAATAATAATATAATAATAATGTCTACATTTTATTAAAGGAATTTGGGCTTCAGTGATTGTTACACTGTATAACTCGAGTATAAACTGCCCGAATATAAACTGAGGCGCTTACTTTTAACTGATAAAACTAGGAAAATTGTTTGACTCGAGTATAAACCGAGGGTTAACTTGTCTCCATAGGCAGCCCCATAGATAGTTCCACAGACAGTCCTATAGAAAGTCCAATACACCAGCCCCATAGAAAGTCCCATACAGCCCCATAGAAGTCCATACACAGCCCATAGAAAGTCCCATACACAGCCCCATAGATAGTCCAATACACAGCCCCATAGAAAGTCCCATACACAGTTCCATAGAAAGTCCCATACACTGCCCCATAGAAAGTTCCATACACAGCCCCATAGAAAGTCCCATACACATCCCCATAAATAGTCCAATACACAGCCCCATAGAAAGTCCATACTCAGCCCCATAGAAAGTCCCATACAGTGCCCCATTGAAAGTCCCATAGAAAGCCCCATAGAAAGTCCCATACACAGCCCAATAGAAAGTTCCATACACTGCCCCATAGAAAGTCCCATACACAGCCCAATAGAAAGTCCATACACAGCCCCATTGAAAATCCCATACACAGCCCCATAGAAAGTCCAACACACAGCCTCATAGAAAGTCCCATACACAGCCCCATAGAAAGTCCCATACACAGCATGGGTGTCCAGAGCATTTCTTTGATTCTTAACCTAGTTTCTATTAAAAAAATAACATATGTTTCCATGCAAAAATAAAATGGGAAATTTTCTGTAACTGTGTGGAACCTTAAAAATATGACATGATTGGAACATGAGTTGTCTTTAACAGATGTCTAGCAGATTTGTTTAAAGATGTACAATCTGCAGTTTAAACAGTGCATATTGCAAGGCTGGTGTCTTCATTTCTGCTTAATTTTTTGCTGAGTTTGTTCACACCTAAAAATGAAAATGGAACACATGCCTACCAAAATACTCAAGATATCATTTAGTGTAGTACACTTCACAACTGTGCATTGTCAACTGGTAAATGCCTAGGTTTACCTTCTATGGATACACAAAAAGGAAACAGAGATGAAAGGGCATGCCCATCCCCCAAACATAAATTTCACATTTAATAACAACACCCACAAAGCTACACCTTGCTAGGTTAAAATCCTCCTCCTTGGGTCTTAAATATACTTACCAAGACCCTTCTCTTGGCTTCTGCTGTGCTGCTGCTTTTTCAATGCATAGCAGAGGGGGCCAGACCAGTAGCACATCAGTGATTGGCTGTGAGACAGATAGGGCGATGTGTCACAGGAAACGTGTGAAATTGTGCCAAACTTTGCAATGTTTAATAAACACATATTACCACACTGTGAGGGCTGTAAGGACTTTGGTCTATCACACTTGTCATTCTCCAACTGTAATTTTCCAACTGTCACTTAACAACTGTCACTTTCAACTGTCATTTTCCAACTGACATTTTCCAACTGTCATTTTCCAACTGTCATTTCCAACTGTATTTCCAACTGTCATTGCCAACTGTCATTTCAACTGTCATTTCCAACTGTCATTTTCCAACTGTCATTTCCACTGTCATTTCCAACTGTCATTTCCAACTGTAATTTCCAACTGTACTTTCAACTGTCATTTTCCAACTGTCATTTTCCAACTGTCATTTTAACGTCATTTTCCAACTGTCATTTTCCAACTGTCATTTTAATGTTATTTCCAACTGTCCTTTTCCAGAGTGATATTTTTAACTGTCACTTTCAACTATCATTTCCAACTGTCACTTTCAACTATCATTTTCTAACTGTCAGTTCCAACTGTCATTTTCAACTGTCACTTTCAACTGACATTTTTAACAGTCATTTGAACTGTCATTTTCCAACTGTCACTTTCAACTGTAATTTCTAACTGCCATTTCCTACTGTCATTTTTCAACTGTCATTTTTCAACTGTCACTTTCAACTGTCATTTTCCAACTGGCTCTTTCAACTGTCATTTTCCAACTGTCATTTTCCTACTGTCATTTTCTAACTGTCATTTCCAACTGTCATTTCCAACTGTCATTTTCAACTGTCACTTTCAACTGTCATTTCCAACTGTCATTTTCCAACTGTCACTTTCAACTGTCATTCCAACTGTACTTTCAACTGTAATTTTCAACTGCCATTTCAAACGACATTTTTAACTGTCACTTTCAACTGTCATTTTCCCACTGTCACTTTCAACTGTCATTCCAACTGTCATTTTCCAACTGTCACTTCAACTGTCATTCCAACTGTCATTTTCCAACTGTCACTTTCAACTGTAATTTTTCAACTGTCCATTTCAACTGACATTTTAACTGTCACTTTAAACTGTAATTTTCCAACTGTCACTTTCAACTATCATTTTCTAACTGTCATTTCCAACTGTCATTTCAACTGTCATTTTCAACTGTCACTTTCAACTGTCATTTTCCAACTGTCATTTTCCAAATGTCACTTTTAACTGTCATTTCCAACTGTCACTTTTAACTGTTATTTTCCACTGTCCTTTTCCAGCTGATATTTTAACTGTCACTTTCAAATATCATTTCCAACTGTCACTTTCAACTATCATTTCTAACTGTCAGTTCCAACTGTCATTTTCAACTTTCCCTTTCAACTGACATTTTAACAGTCACTTTCAACTCATTTCCAACTGTCACTTTCAACGATCATTTTTAACTGTCATTTCAACTGACATTTTTATAACAGTCACTTTTAACTGCATTTTTCAACTGTCATTTTTCAACTGTCACTTTCAACTGTCATTTTCCAACTGTCTCTTTCAACTGTAATTTCCAACTATCATTTTCCAACTGTCATTTCTAACTGTCATTTCCAACTGTCATTTCCAACTGCATTTTCCAACGTCACTTTCAAAGTCATTCCAACTGTCATTTTCCAACGTCACTTTCAACTGTCATTTCCAAATGTCACTTTCAACTGTAATTTTTAACTGTCCATTTCAACTGACATTTTTAACTGTCACTTTCAACTGTCATTTTCCAACTGTCACTTTAACTGTCATTTCCAACTGTCATTTTCCAACTGTCACTTTCAACTGTAATTTTTCAAACTGTCCATTTCAACTGACATTTTTAACTGTCACTTTAAACTGTAATTTTCAACTGTCACTTTCAACTATCATTTTCTAACTGTCATTTCCAACTGTAATTTCCAACTGTCATTTTCCAACTGTCACTTTCAACTGACATTTTTATAGTCACTTTTAACTGTAATTTTCCAACTGTCATTTTAACTGTCATTTTCCAACTGTCACTTTTAACTGTATTTTCCAACTGATATTTTTAACTGTCACTTTCAACTGTCATTTCCAAACTGCCACTTTTAGCTGTCATTTTCCAACTGATATTTTTAACTATCACTTTCAACTGTTAATTTTTTTCAACTGTCATTTTTCTCAACTGTCATTTTTTTCAACTGTTATTTTTTCAACTGTCACTTTCAACTGTCGTTTTCTAACTGTCATTTCCAACTGTTATTTTTCAACTGTCACTTTCAACTGTATTTCCAACTGTCACTTTCAACTGTCCTTTTCTAACTGTCATTTCCAACTGTCACTTTTAACTGTTATTTTTCAATGTGATTTTTCAACTGTCACTTTCAACTGTCATTCGAAATTGTTTATTTTCCAATTGTCACTTTCAACTGTCATTTTCCAACTGTCATTTCCAACTGTCATTTTCCAACTGTCACTTTCAACTGTCATTTTTCAACTGTCACTTTCAACTGTCATTTTCCAACTGTCATTTCTAACTGTCACTTAACTGTAATTTCAACTGTCACTTAACTGACATTTTATAACTCACTTTTAACTGTCATTTTCCAACTGTCATTTCCAACTGTCACTTTTAACTTTTATTTTCCAACTGTCCTTTTCCAGCTGATATTTTTAACTGTCACTTTCAACTGTCATTTTCCAACTGTCACTTTCAACTGTCATTTTTAACTGTCACGTCAACTGTCATTTTCAACTGTCATTTTCCGAAAATGACAGTTGGAAAATGACAGTTGAAAGTGACAGTTGAAAAATGACAGTTGAAAGTGACAGTTGGAAAATGACAGTTGGAAATGACAGTTGGAAAATGACAGTTGAAAGTGACAATTGGAAAATAACAATTTCGAAATGACAGTTGAAAGTGACAGTTGAAAAATCACAGTTGAAAAATAACAGTTAAAAGTGACAGTTGGAAATGACAGTTAGAAAAGGACAGTTGAAAGTGACAGTTGGAAAATGACAGTTGAAAGTGACAGTTGAAAAATAACAGTTGGAAATGACAGTTAGAAAACGACAGTTGAAAGTGACAGTTGAAAAAAATAACAGTTGAAAAAAATGACAGTTGAGAAAAATGACAGTTGAAAAAAATGACAGTTGAAAGTGATAGTTAAAAATATCAGTTGGAAAATGACAGTTAAAAGTGGCAGTTGGAAAATGACAGTTGAAAGTGACAGTTAAAAATATCAGTTGGAAAATAACAGTTAAAAGTGACAGTTGGAAAATGACAGTTAAAATGACAGTTGGAAAATTACAGTTAAAAGTGACTATTATAAAATGTCAGTTGAAAGTGACAGTTGGAAAATGACAGTTGGAAATTACAGTTGGAAATGACAGTTAGAAAATGATAGTTGAAAGTGACAGTTGGAAAATTACAGTTTAAAGTGACAGTTAAAAATGTCAGTTGAAATGCGGACAGTGGAAAAATACAGTTGAAAGTGACAGTTGAAAAGACAGTTGGAAAATGACAGTTGAAGTGACAGTTGGAAAAGACAGTTGAAAGTGACAGTTAAAAATGTCAGTTGAATGGACAGTTGAAAATTACAGTTGAAAGTGACAGTTGGAAATGACAGTTTGAAAGTGACAGTTGGAAAATGACAGTTGGAAAATGACAGTTTGAAAGTGACAGTTGGAAATGACAGTTTGGAAATGACAGTTGGAAATGACAGTTAGAAAATGACAGTTGGAAATGATAGTTGGAAAATACGTTGAAGAGACGTTGGAAAATGCAGTTGAAAGTGACAGTTGAAAAATGACAGTTGAAAAACAGTTAAAAGTGAATGTTATAAATGTCAGTTGAAAGTGACAGTTGAAAAATGATCGTTGAAAGTGACAGTGGAAAATGACAGTTGAAGTGACTGTTAAAAATGTCAGTTGAAAGTGAAAGTTGAAAAATGACAGTTGGAAATGACAGTTAGAAATGATAGTTGAAAGTGACAGTTGGAAAATGATAGTTGAAAGTGACAGTTAAAAATATCAGCGAAAAGGACAGTTGGAAAATAACAGTTAAAAGTGACAGTTGGAAAATGACAGTTAAAAGTGACAGTTGGAAAATGACAGTTGGAAATGACAGTTGAAAGGGCAGTTGGAAAATGACAGTTGGAAATGACAGTTGGAAATGACAGTTAGAAAATGATAGTTGAAAGTGACAGTTGGAAAATTACAGTTTAAAGTGACAGTTAAAAAGTCAGTTGAAATGGACAGTTGAAAAAATTACAGTTGTGAAAGTGACAGTTGGAAAATGACAGTTGGAAATGACAGTTGAAAGTGACAGTTGGAAAATGACAGTTGGAAATGACAGTTGAAAGTGACAGTTGGAAAATGACAGTTGAAAGTGACAGTTAAAAATGTCAGTTGAAATGGACAGTTGAAAAATTACAGTTGAAAGTGACAGTTGGAAATGACAGTTGAAAGTGACAGTTGGAAAATGACAGTTGGAAATGACAGTTGGAAATGACAGTTAGAAAATGACAGTAGGAAAATGACAGTTGGAAAATGACAGTTGAAAGAGACAGTTGGAAAATGACAGTTGAAAGTGACAGTTGAAAAATGACAGTTGAAAAATGACAGTAGGAAATGGCAGTTAGAAAATTACAGTTGAAAGTGACAGTTGGAAAATGACAGTTCAAAGTGACTGTTAAAAATGTCAGTTGAAAGTGACAGTTGAAAAATGACAGTTGGAACTGACAGTTAGAAAATGATAGTTGAAAGTGACAGTTGGAAAATGATAGTTGAAAGTGACAGTTAAAAATATCAGCTGGAAAAGGACAGTTGGAAAATAACAGTTAAAAGTGACAGTTGGAAAATGACAGTTGGAAAATGACAGTTAAAAGTGACAGTTGGAAAATGACAGTTGGAAAATGACAGTTGAAAGTGACAGTTGGAAAATTACAGTTGGAAATGACAGTTGGAAAATGACAGTTGGAAATGACAGTTGGAAAATGACAGTTGGAAAATGACAGTTGGAAATGACAGTTGGCAATGACAGTTGGAAAATGACAGTTGGAAATGACAGTTGGAAAATGACAGTTGGAAAATGTCAGTTGGAAAATGACAGTTGAAAGTGACAGTTGTAAGTGACAGTTGGAAAATTACAGTTGGAGAATGACAAGTGTGATAGACCAAAGTCCTTACAGCCCTCACAGTGTGGTAAATATGTGTTTTATTATACATTGCAAAGTTTTGCACAATTTCACACGTTTCCTGTGACACATGCCCTATCTGTCTCAGCCAATCACTGATGTGGCTACTGGTCTGGCCCCCTCTGCTATGCATTGAAAAAGCAGCAGCAGCAGCAGGATGTCTAGAGCATCCTCCTTGGGTCGTATATATAATTACCAAGGAGGAGGATTTTAACCTAGCAAGGTGTAGGCTTTGTGGGGTGTGTTATTAAATGTGAAATTTATGTTTGGGGGATGGGCATGCCCTTTCATCTCTGTTTCCTTTTGTGTATCCATAGAAGGTAAACCTAGGCATTTACCAGTTGACAATGCATGCAGTTGTGTAAGTGTACTACACTAAATGATATCTTGAGTATTTTGGTATGCATGTGTTCCATTTTCATTTTTAGTGTGAACAAACTCAGCAAAAAATTAAGCAGAAATGAAGACACCAGCCTTGCAATATGCACTGTTTAAAACTGCAGATTGTACATCTTTAAACAAATCTGCTAGACATCTGTTAAAAAGACAACTCATGTTTCCAATGTCATATATTTTAAGGTTCCACACAGTTACAGAAAATTTCCCATATTTATTTTTGCATGGAAACATATGTTATTTTTTTAATAGAAACTAGGTTAAGAAATCAAAGAAATGCTCTGGACACCCATGCTGTGTATGGGACTTTCTATGGGGCTGTGTATGGGACTTTCTATGAGGCTGTGTGTTGGACTTTCTATGGGGCTGTGTATGGGATTTTCAATGGGGCTGTGTATGGGACTTTCTATTGGGCTGTGTATGGGACTTTCTATGGGGCAGTGTATGGGACTTTCTATTGGGCTGTGTATGGGACTTTCTATGGGGCTTTCTATGGGACTTTCAATGGGGCACTGTATGGGACTTTCTATGGGGCTGAGTATGGGACTTTCTATGGGGCTGTGTATTGGACTATTTATGGGGATGTGTATGGGACTTTCTATGGGGCTGTGTATGGGACTTTCTATGGGGCAGTGTATGGGACTTTCTATGGAACTGTGTATTGGACTTTCTATGGGGCTGTGTATTGGACTATCTATGGGGCTGTGTATGGGACTTTCTATGGGGCTGTGTATTGGACTTTCTATGGGGCTGTGTATGGGACTTTCTATGGGGCTGTGTATTGGACTTTCTATAGGACTGTCTGTGGAACTATCTATGGGGCTGCCTATGGGAGAAAGTTAACCCTCGGTTTATACTCGAGTCAAACAATTTTCCTAGTTTATCAGTTAAAAGTAAGCGCCTCAGTTTATATTCGGGACAGTTTATACTCGAGTATATACAGTAGTAACAATCACTGAAGCCCAAATTCCTTTAATAAAATGTAGTACATTATTATTATTATTATTATTATTATTATTATTACATTGCTTGTTGTATGAAAAATTGCCATTTTCCTGTACTGTTACAGAACTATGCCACACTAATGCGATTCTAAGCTCTATCCAATTGCGCTTTTAAAAGCGCACAGTAGTGTTAGGCTATGGGGGTGGCCACATCATGTCCGTTGGTGTCCGCTGTGCTGCAATTAGAGCAAATGCAATCACCATTTTTGGTGAGGGCAAATTGCCAAAATCGCATGCACAAGCAAAAAAAAACATGCACTAATGGTGCCGTGTGCCATCACCCTAAAGTCATGTTATCCCTTGACACCTCCAGGGCTCAGTTTGTAAATTAGTTCTGGGGCAAGATACCACGAAAACTCAAAAATAGCAAGCTACCATGTAAGAAAACTTTCATGTGAAAACTCAAAAACAGCATATAGACTTATACTTATTTATTTACAGCTATAAGGGAAAAGTTCAGAAGTCAGCCATTGAGTTAAAGTAATAATGTCTGTAATAGCACTGTCTTTATGACAACTATTTTCTGCCTTTAAAAAAGTTGTGCCAAAGAGATGCTTTTTCTTTGGTATGTAGTTTGCATCCCAACACATATTGTTGTCACCACTGCTAAACCCATCTTTAATCACACTAGCCTTTGGTAGATTGGGTTAGCAGGACTTTGACAGGAAAGTTCTCCTTATCTAATGCGAACCTGTCCTGGCTCTTAGAAGTTAGAAAAAGTCTCTTATCTAAATGTATTCATCGACAGCTGTGTTCACTTCAGTTAGCATTTCATTTAATCCTAAAGGTCTAATTTCTGTAAAAATACCTCATCATACAGTATCTTTCCCAATTCTGTAATCCAATCAAATCTAAATGCAGGTGAAATGAATTCACTGGCAATGGTACAAATAAAACAAACCATTTATTTGCAGTGAAATAATTGAATAGGCGATTAAATAAAATTTGAAGTGCTTGTTGGGTGACACTAGAGAGCAATTTGTCTTTCATTAAGACTACCGTCACAAATAGCCACAGCGATACTTTTCCGCGAAAGTAAAAACGAGTGTTTTTATAAATATGGTGAAAATAGCGCTCTGTGGGGCGTATTTATAAAGGCACGGTATTGCTAAAAATTTCCGATCGGTTTAACGATCGTTATCATAAATTTACGATACGATCGTAAATTATCGATATTGATCATAAATCTACAATAAAGAAATCATAGATTTACGATCCGCATAGAATACTATTGCGGTAGTTTACTACCGCATGGTATTCTACGATTGATCGTTAATTAATTAACGAACATTCGGTCGTAAATGTACGTTCACGGCCATATATTTACGACCACAACCATACATTAACTAACCCGTGGTGTAGCTAAAAAGCGATATCGCAGGTTTATAAATATGGCCCTTTGTCGTTGCGATGTCCTGCAATAGTGAAATGGTGAAAATAGTGATCGTTATTGTACGGTACTCATTGGGTCTGGTTTGTATACTTATAGTACATACCCCTTACAAACTGGACCAAAGAATGTAGAATTCTCTCTAAAAATGTTGAAGGCTGCAATGGTAAGATTGACAGACTTAGGGCTTCCTACATCTATGACACAACTTTGCAATTTCTTAATTTCTGTTTATATCTCCTTTAAAGGGCATGCCCACCCTCACCACTTAATTTTAAGGGCAGCTTAGCCCTCCCAAATTATTTTTCTTAACTTACCTTTAACAAAGACAAAAAAAGCAAATCCCTAGAAATGGGGTTTCCTGCTCGCTAGTTTTTGTCCTTTCCAAAACCAATCATCACCACATCAACCATATTAAAGTTTATATCAACCATTCCTATAAATAATTTAATGCTGGCAATTGAGATAAATGGTTCACATAGACAATTTGCTAATACTTGAGAAGCAGTCCAAAATAAGGGAAACTTTGCTCTGTCATAAGATCTCTACAAATTGAAATTGACAATGATAACCTTCTCTGCCCGTAATTGGTGTTTACAGTCATATAACTCACAGTTTCTTGTCTAAACTGCCTTGTTCTTTACGTCAAACCAGTGCACAGACAACACAGCCAAAAGCATAGTTAGCTTTTATAAGATAATGATGCCTTTCCCTTAGGCTTCCCTGCAGTCATCATTTTAGAATATGTACAAGTCGAGGAGCTGATTAATTTACTTTCCTTCAAGTTCACTCTCATGTTACCAATAACAATCCTTTCCTTAAAGACACTGAATTCATTCCTTTCAGTTGGAATACAGGTTTGGAATCCAAATTATTACAAATTATAGAATTATTATAAATCATTAATTAGGATATTATGTCACCGCTGTGTACTTGGGGCATCCCTACAAATTGTCTAGAATTTTTTTAAGCCCACAGGGGGAATCTACATATTCTATTTTCCTTATAAGGATCCCTTGAATGGTGCCCCTCCACCCTTTCAGCACCCTAGCAGTTGGCCTATGTGGTTTATGTCTAGAAATGGCCCTGTGGAGCAGGGAGTTAAGATTAATTATTCCTACCCCCCAATATCATTTTGTTTTCATCTTACAGGTTACAATACTGGGCTTTTCTATGTAAAATACATTCTTTAGTGGTGGTCTTTAATTCTTCACTAATTTTCGAACTGTAAACTCAAATACTACACTTATTATGTATTTCGGTCCGTATATAACTGTATATATTTAATTAGACTTGATTAGAAGCCAAACAGGCAGGAAGATTAAAAATTCAAACAAACCACTTCAGAAAAGTTCAGTGCTTACTGCTTAGTACAGATAGTAAGCACAATCCCAATGGAATTGCAGTAAATATTTATTTTTGTAATTTATTTATAGTATTTCACATGAGAATAATGGAAAATGTTTCTGAACAAACACAATGCTTGGCGCAGGGACCCGTTTAAAAAAACAAACAAAAAAACACTTGAAACAAGGTGTTGTATTTTCCAGGCTTGATAAGTGGTAGAGAAAAAAATTCATTCAGAGCATATGGCCGGATCACAGTAACAGGTGTTATTTGCAAAATTAATTTGCAATCAGCAAAGAGGCTCAAACAATATGGTTGGGGTATAGGAAGGGGGGTACAATAAAATGAAGACTGGCATCGCTCGCTGAAATGTATCTGACACAGACACAACTACTAAAGGGATTATAACAGCTGCTTTGGATAAATTAAAAACAAAAGGAATTTGGAAGATGATTTACTGGCTATTGATTTTTTGTCTCATCCCTGGGACTCTCCATATGATCATACTGCCCAAAGTTCTTAAGTGGTACATGCTAGAAATTCATTGCAACAGAATGCGGAATCTCTGCACACATATTATGTAAAAAAAATTATTTGCAATATATGGGGCTTCTCTGTTGTTTTTAAACTACAGCTTTAACCATTCTTATCCTGTCAGTGGATATCCTTTTAAATTCAGATGGAAATGGAAAACTGGAGGTCATGTAGTGCCTCCTGAACTGTGCCATCATTTTTACGGTTTTGTAAGATGTCACAGCCATAAAGCAGGCAGCTCATGTACACACTGCAAGTCATTGGCTGTAAACATCCCAGCCTTGGGAAGAGCAGCCAGGGATCAGCGGACTTTAAGGTAAATCATTTTCTTCCAGGAATGCCAGGAAAAAGGCAAGTATTGGAAAATAGTGTTTTAGTAAGTGGACATTTTGCAGTTTGTTAGGGGGTGAACATGCCCTTTAAGTGCAGAAAAGAAGAAATGAATGCAATAGTGAATGAATGCAATAGTGAATGAATGTAATAGCAAAAGAAAAAACATGGACAAAAGTTCCACTGATTGGGTTTGTAGCTCAAGCCGATTGGCTAATTAGTATGAGTACTACATGACCTCCAGTTTTCTATCTTTTTTATTGATTAAAACCCATAGCCACTGACTGGAAAAGAAAGTTTAAAGCTGAACAAAGATTAAGTTATACAAAAGCTGATTGAATATCCTTATTTTCACAGTTGTCAAAACAGACATTTCATTTTTTTAACTCTTAATTATAAGATTATATCAGGGCTTTTGCGGCACTTGCAATTGCCTTTGCGGCTCTAACAAGAGCCCTTTGGGGCTTAGGGGTCCCGCAGCTCGAACCGGGACCCCCCTCCTCGACCCTTATGAGGGCCCTTGCGGCACTGAGAAGTGCCTTTGGCGGGGGTCCCGCAGCTCGAACCGGGACCCCCAGTGAGCGGCTCTTAAAAGAGCCCTTTGGTGGCATCTTCTTTCTTCCATCCAGCGACACAAGCTCAAATTATTTGCAACCAGAAGCAACAGCAGGGGGTGCAGTACAGGATCATCCACTCTTATTAATGCTTCCTAGCTGGGGGGAAGGGCTGTTTTACAATGGGGTTCACCAGTGGCTTAGCTACAGACTTATGGGCCCTGATGGAAAATTTAGGCATGGGCCTCCCAACACCACCGCAACCAAATAATCATTTCCATAAAAAACATCCAAATTCATCATTTTTTTAAAGGCACTCATTTTAAAACAGACAAACATACTTTACCCATACACCTAGTAAAACTATTCAATCGGATTCCAACAGTATTTCTAAACTTAGATCCTCAAACCGTCTAAAATAACTAACCAACTGACGCTAGTAAAATGCTTGGCACACAGAGAGAGTGGTAAAATGCTTTGTATATAACCACTGGTAAAATAGTTGGCACAAAGACTGGTTAAATGCTTGGCATGCAGACACTGATAAACTGGTTGTGAAACTGACGCTTCACACAGCCAGGCACTGGTTAATTGCTTGGCACACAGACAATGGTAAAAATGCTTTGTACACAGACCACTGGTAAAACAGTTGGCACACAGACTGGTAGCTTTGGAACCTTAGCACAAAATGGGGCCCCTTCTTGGCCAAGGGCCCTGGTGTGGTTGCATCCCCTGCACCCCTGGTAGCTGCGCCCCAGGGGTTCACTAGAATAATTTGAATGATTGTTCTGATCCACTGTGGAGGAGTTCTAATGCTTGGTTTTCTTTTTACATTTTGTATTTAAAAATCACCATATTACTTGGAAAGACTCAATTTCTAGTGACCTACATTGTATATTTTAAATGGAAGAGGTCAGTAGCTTGGAAAATCATATTGGAAACTGTTAAATATGAAAGAAGAGTCTGTCCCAGAGGGATTACATGCTTTACTTTCCCCCAATATAATGTGAATTCATATGTGAATTTGCCCTGAAGTTCGAGCTTTGTAGCAGATACCTAGGATGCTTTGCTATGAACTATTCACATTTTAACACAGTATCTTTGATTTTTCTTTCTCTACAAAAACATGGCTTTAAAATTTTGGCTACAGGAAAACCCCACAACAAAGATAACTGCAGTGTCTTTGCACAGCGGAATCATTTCCATATAAGGAGATAAAACATATTCGATGAAAAAGATTTTGCTAAATTCCAACCAGTTGGTTGGGAATTACTTATAAAGTTAAATATTTCATTAAGTGCACTTCTCCCAGCAGGCTTAATCTGTTTGCAGTTCAGCAACGCTGGACCTTGCTCTTAAATCCCTCAGCTTCATTATATGACAACTCAAGAGTAATATCAAATATATACAGGAGATAATTATTTGAGCTTTGCTTTTGAAAGAAAAGACACTGTGAGCAAACAGTATATCCATATCAATGAATGCAGCCTCTGCCAACTGTGTTAAAAAAAAAACTATATTGTTGTATTTTGTATTATATGGATTTCACACAATACTAAGACTGGCAGGAGGATATTAGGGGGAGAAATCAGGAAAGGTGGGATAATAGTACAGAAACTGGATAATTATTTCAAGGTAGAATCTGTAAGTAGCGTTAATAAAGCCTTTAAAAAAGCATGAGAATTCCCTGCAAATAAATTATTTTTAACTTAACCAAATAGAGGATTATGCAAGTGTATAGAATTCAAAATGTGCCACCCACATGGTAGCAGAAGGGGCTCACTGGCACAGAAATTGTCTAATCAGATGGTGCTGCACCAGTGTGTATATTCCGGAGGAGATGTCATTATTAGTGCATCTGGCTCACTGTAAGCACTTCACATTTACTGGGATAACAAGGGCTTTGTTGTGTGTGCCAGATGCACAGAATTTGCCTAGTCTATCTGCAAATATGCATATACAGTAAATATAATGGAATTATGAGAAAAAACTGTTCATTGTGAAAGGATAGATAATGATCAAGCCAAAAAAAAACACTTAAAGAAATGTAGTGGATATTTACCTTCTAAAAGACAGTGACTCCATATCATTGCGACCACCAGTGACACCGCTGACGCTGGCGACACCAACGTGGTTGCTGTTGCTAATGTCTTCATCGAAGTCTTCTTTCTTTACAGCCAGTGACCCCAAACCCTTCTAATGTCACCAGCAACCGGCGATGTCACTGCGGTGACACTACCAATGCTGGCAACATTAAAGTCTCTGATGTTGCCAACATCTTCTTTCTTCTGTCCTAAATGTGATGACTTCTGAGCAGGGGCACTTCTAGGATTTTTGCTGCCTGATCCAAACTTTTGAGTGCTGCCCTTGATCATTTTTGGGCAGCGTGCATAATGTGCCGCTGCCATATTAAAGTGGGTGTGGTTTTGTTGGTGGGCATGGTTTTGTCAATGGGCGTGGCTGTCATTTAAGATTATGAGCTTCCTATCACGTATTTAAACAGTTCCTCAGTCAGTCAATTAGCAATGATGTAAATTACTAGAAACAGACCCCTCCCTATACAGAGACCCATCACCAATATCTCCCAGCAGCCCCCATGGCCACATTATACTCCTAATCCCTCCCTATACAAAGATCATCACCAATATCTCCCAGCAGCCCCCATGACCACATTACACCCATAATCCCTACCTAAACAAATGAAGACCATCGCCAATATCTCCCAGCAGACCCCATGACCACATTACATTGTGTAATGCTTTTATGGGGTCTGCTGGGAGATATTGGGGACTCCCATCCAATCCCCCAGCACTGTAGGTCATCAGAGTCAGACTGTTCGTGTTGTTGGGGTATTTTATACATTTTATATGGGGCAACACCTTCTTTTAACTGAAGGCATCTTGCAGTATTATGCTATATAAATACATTTTATATTATCAAATTAATGTAATCATTATGTGTCGCATTATTTACTTTACTTACTGTCACTGCATTTCTGGACAGTACAGACCAAGTCTCCGACTCTCCACACTCAGTCACACTCCTCTTCACAGATGGCTCGCTCTGGGTCCTCCTCTGCATGGGTAAATCGCATGCACTGTGCACACATTAATCACATAACAGGCAGTCAGCCACGCCGCCTCCTGGGTCCTGCCTTTTTTCCCCAGAATTCAGCCCTCCTGCTCCTCAGAGGGTGTGTGTGACCATTGGCCAGAAGGAGAAGGGAGCCGGAGGAAGTAAACGCACAGCGCGCTACACAGATGTGCGTGTCAGGCACGTGCATCTACATGGCAGCAGCATGCAGTGGCCACGGCAGCCACATGTTAAAGGGCATCTTTAGTGAAAAAAACACATTGCCCCTTTGCAAAGTTAAATTCATTTACTCTGTGCTGCCTTAATCCTATCTCTGTCAGTGACTTTGTTTAACCATGGTGTCAGATGCTTGTGCAGCACTCCCCCCTTCCCCCTCCCCTCTGTTACCTCCTCCATGTCTCAACTCCGGCTAACCGACAAGCTTATCATGTGCAGTAGGAGTTAAAAGTTCAACATCCTGAAAAACCCACGCACAGTGGCCAATAGAAATCAAGCTGTCCTGGAGACACGGAAGAAGAAGGAGAACAGTACAGTTTACGATCTCTCACTTTGTAACCCATCATCAATCAGTGAAAGCTATTAAGAAGGGGGGTCAAGTGCAGCCTTATATCTACCATCAAAGCTACCTCTCTCCCCCTGCTAATGCTCTTATCTCTATGTTTATTACAGAGCAGGGACCCCCTTATCACATCACAGGCATTTGATTGACAGTCCAAGTAGGAGTAGAGGAATGCAATCACGTATTCTTCTAACTTGTGTATCTCAGGACAGAGAGGGAATCTGAAAAAAGTAAAGACACTCTGGGGGTTGTGGGGAATTATAGAACACATGGAAAGAAAGAAAAAAAAAGTTCATTTTCCCACTATAGATGACCTTTAAGGAAAGAACTTTTTTTTCATCACTAATCACATGCCGCTTTTGTTCTAATGCCCAGAGGATGCCGTCTGAGCCACATGATTCACAATGCCTCATGGTAGATGTAGCCCTGCTTCTGATTTCCTCGGGGGGTTGCACCTCTTTATATAGGTTTGCTGAAGGACCAAATCCAATTGTGATTGGTTAATATTTCAATGCTTGCCATCATATGATCACACATTAACCAATTATATTTTAATAAAACATCCTCACGGTGATGGCAGAAGAATGAAGAAGGGAGAAAGAAGAAGGAAGAGGGAAGATGTTGGCAACACCAATGATGCTGATGTCACCAGTTTCGGTGGTGTCACTAGCGGCCACAGTGACATCGCCCGTTGTTGGCGACATAAGCGGAGTTGGTGTTGCCGGCTAGGAAGAAAGAACACACGCCACAAGGACAAGAGCCAGTGGTTTGTTCTATGATTTCTAATGCCCAAAATACAACAGTTAATTAAAATGGGTAAAATTATGCAATGCCAAGCCCATGTTTTGTTATTAAACATGCTTTGCAAAGACAACAAAAAACTAAAAATAATTTTTATGTAACCAATTCTATTACAGTAAGGGAAATTATTAGAGTTAATCCAGCATCTAATCTAGTACATTGCAATGCTGCTATGGAATAATATTCTAAACACCGTACAAACTGGATTATCTAGGAAATGTTTATACTTGAGGAGGGGGGTAGTAATAAAAATACAAATCTATTCTTAGATCACAGCTGTTGACACTTGCAATTTGCTTCTATTTAACAATCTGATTTCTTAAAGGGCATGCCCACCCCTTTTTCTTAATTTTGATATATTGTAGGGCTTCCTCCCCCAGCCCCAACCGCTATAATAGTTTTAGCAGAAACTCCCCAGATCATTACTTACCTTCCCTCTCTCCTCCGGTGTACTGTCCCGGCCCTCTGCTTGCATGAAACTGCAAGCAGGGGGCCAGACCAGCAGCCACGTCCCTGATTGGCTGAGAGGCAGCCAATCACAGATGCGGCTGCCAGCAGTGGAGAGAAGTAAGGTAAGTAGAGTTCAGGCGAGTTTCTGTAAAACTGTTATAGCAGTTGGGGCTGGGGGAGGAAGCCCTACAGTATAACAAAGGGGTTTAACACTAGGGGGAGGGAGAGCAAAACAGGTTGGAGGGGGGGGAGGGCTGCAGCACGCATGGCAAAATTCTCCCGGAGGAGAGACAGGAGTCCTGGCAGACAGTCCTATATGGACTCTGCCAGGCTCCTGGTGGCCAGTTTTTGGAACTTTGGAGGGGCAAAGCAGGGCAGCCATTTGGAGCCGAGATGTAAGGTAAGGATGTTATTACACTACAGAGTGGGGCCAGTAGTGTGTTACATTATAGTTTTTGGGGTGTATATGCCCTTTATAACTGGTATAGCGCAAGACAGATCCAAAGTTGTATATTACTTGATAGTAGGGCTGAAAAATTTTTCAGCCTAATCAACCAATACTTCTGTGTCGGTTGGGCCAAAAAATCTGTGCTGCTTTCATCCGCAGCCGCGACTGATGTAGGTCGTCTGTTTGTTCGAATCAGATTACCAGGCGATCAAACATGTTGGTAAATCACAGCTGATCGTGTGGTTCCCTACAGGACTGCAAGATCGGTTGCACAAACTTGTGACGTGACCGACAGACATTTGTCCTGGCTGAACACTCACTCAGGACAAAATATCTATTCATGTGTATCCAGCCTAAGGGCTAGGCCACACTAGCGCAATTTTAGTGTGTTTACGCATGTGATATTTTTTTAACATTGCAATCGCGGCAACGCACCGAAAATGCGCGATTTTGGGTGCGATGCAATTGTGCTATTTCCCTATCTCTATGGGCTGGGTCCCACTAGGGAGCGTGCAGGAATTGCGCGACACAGCGAAATCGTAACGTTGCGCGATTCATGTGTGCTACCCTGCACGTGTGCTGCGATCTCTTTGATGTACCCCTACCAAAAATGGCGATTGCACTGCGAAAAGGGTCGGCAGCGCACCGCAGGTCACTAAAGCAGTGCAGAGCACACACCAAAATGGGCTAGTGGGGCCTAGCCCTAAAGAAAAAAGCGCAAACGCATCAAAATCGCAGAATCTAGGAAAACTTTTTTTTTGCACTAGTGTCATGGATGCTCAGTGAGTTCTCCAGACCCCTCCCAGCACAGTCCCTTTGCCTGAGATGTCAAGTAACTACTGGGTGACCTGCCTCAATCAATAAGAAAATAAATCAATAAGAAATAAAGTCCAGGAGCTGCATCATTAATTTATTTGTCTTGAAGAGCCAAATTACTGTTCTTTCAATTTCTTCTTCTTCTGTTTTATTCTTCTGCTTTTTGGACTATATCTCCTCCCACAGTTTTTGAGCTAGAGACATGAAATTCGGTACAGATATGCGGGCATAAAGGAGGTGTGCTATTACCTAGCTAAGGAAACAGCGGAAGCAATACGGCATTATTGGCAAATTTTGGGTCATTTTTTTCCCTTAGACTATAAGGGTAACAATCCTCAAATGTGAATATTCCAAAACAGTTTGTTTCCCAGACACAGGTACATCCACCTACTAACTAATAATCCATAAAAAATAGTTATATGGTCATACATGCAAAAACACATACCTCCAACCTCACATGGGTACACACACACACCTACTGACCTAACATTTTATTCCTGTGGCAGCCATACTTAAAGGGTAAAAAAATAACTAATTTTGATATATCCTCAATAAAAGTAAGTTTTATGGTTGTAAAGATGTACCCCAACCTCACATGGTACCCAAGTACAAACACCTACTGACCTACCCTCCCATTTCTGTGGCAGCCATACTTAAAAGGTAACTATAGTCAAAAAACTAATTTTGACTAATCATTAAAAAAGTTTGTTTTCTTAACCCCCAACCTGACACAGGTACACATGCTGACTGATCTACTTCTCCATTACTGTGGCAGCCATACTTAAAGGGTAACTAAATTCAAAAAAACTAATGTTGATCAATAATCAAAAAAGTTGTTTTTTTTAACTTCCAACTTGATTCAGGTACACACGCCTACTGACCTACCCTTCCATTTTCATGGCAGCAATATTTAAAGGGTAACTATAGTCAAAAAAACTATTTTTATGGTTTTTTTTTAACCCCCAACACACACCTACTGATCTACTTATCCATTACTGTGGCAGCCATACTTAAAGGGTAACTAAATTTAAAAAAAAATTTGATCAATCTTCAAAAAAGTTCGTTTTTTTAACCCCCAACGTGACACAGGTACACACACTTACTGACCTGCCCCTTCATTACTGTGGCAGCCATACTTAAAGGGTAATTAAAGTAAAAAAAACTAATTTTGACCAGTCATCAAAAAAGTTTGACTTTTTAACCCTCAACCCGACATAGGTACATATACCTAAAGACCTTCTCTTCCATTTCTGTGGCAGCAATACTTAAAGGGTAACTATAGTCAAAAATACATTTTGATCAATAATCAAAAAGGTTTGTTTTTTTAACTTCCAACGTGACTCAGGTACACACACCAACTAAGCTACCCATTTATTCATGTAGCAACCATATTTAAAAGGTTAGTATAGCAAAAAGAAAAACACAATCATCAAAAAAGTTAGCCTTTTATCCCCCCAACCTGACAGGAGTACACACACCAACTGACCTACCTTTAATTCATGTGACAGCCATATTTAAAGGGTGAGTAAAAAAACAACAATGTCGTCATCATTGGCATTATTGAGATTTAAAATCTGCAGCACAAACAGACACATTCCCTTCCAAAATTCGCCTTTCAAGCCAAATTCAAAGTTTATACTTAAACTTTCCCATTCTAATTCTAATTGTACCTCTCCTGTGATCTGGCTTGACTGCTCTTGCTTGGCTAGAACCCAGAGGTTACAAGCCTCAATAAAGTTTGTTCGAACTGCTCACTGCAATAATTGCATCTATGGTGCTTCTAAAGCTGAGCAGACAGAAAACCAATTGTTACTCACTAGAAAGGACAACTGCAGAAATCATAAAACATCCTAAATCTACTAAATTACAGATCATTTCATCACAATTATTTATTTCAGAGGTGATAAATGCAGTTATCTGGTAGTTGTAAATTATAAAATGTTGCTTCTCCTTTAACAACCTTAAAAACCACAGATGACATTTCATGACCTGAAAATGAGTGCTGGAATCTTTATGTATTCAATGCCAGTAGCTAGCTATGCAATGAATTATCTCCATCTGTGTCCAAAAGCTGCTGTTCGATTAGCTTATTATACCACTACACACAATGTCAGGGCTCTAAATATAGCACGCTGTTATTTCACATCATCATACCTGCGAGAGCCAATAATGTGTTCAAGTGAATGCATTACTCATTGTTGCTCAGACTGACACAGATATCAGTTGTTTAAATACCTTACATCAGTTATTTTGTATTTTTAGGCTATATCACATAACAGGCATTAAAGGACAGGGAATTCGAAACAGATGTCCTAGTGCCAACTGTAACATATACAATGACAATTACTGTAAATCAAGGGTCATGTTTTTTTAAATTGTTTCATACTGTGCATGCCCAGGGGGGAAATTACTTTGCCACACACCTGTACACCTACCAGGAATAGTATTTGAACAGAAAACAACCTCATTTGGCTTTTAATCATAGACAAACAAGTTTAACAAATAAAAATCTATCATCTGCTTGGATGTAGGCGATATTTTTACTAATATCCATAGTAAAAGATGCCTATGCTGACAGCCCTTCGCAGATCCCTAGGTCTCCCAGCATCTTTACTTAAAGCTCCAGCCCATATATACTGTATGTGAGACATTAAAGCTAATTTGATGTTCCAAAAAATAAATCGTCTCTAATGATTAAAACCAGAGCAGTTCTTATCTGCAGGTAAGCTCTAGTGTGTTAGTGTCCATGATGTGAGGGGCATTGGAGGAACTGACAGTGGGTGGGGTGGGGATATTTAGTAGGAAAAGGTAGGAGTATAATCTTCTACCTTCCTGTAAATTATATATTAATAATTGTCCTGCAGCTAAAATACAAATGACAATGCACAAATACTATAATTGCGAACAGATAGCTGCATCTTTCACTGAAATCAGTAATATTGAAGCAAATTCATTTGATATATTCTGCAGGGTTCCATTTTTTTGGGGGGGAAAGGTCACAGATGGATATATATAGACGCACAAATATATACATAGGCAAGTACTTTTACCAGGGGGTCGGCTTGTTAAACCTGTATTATTGTCTTTTTAGATGTGTTTGTTTATTAAATTTAACTTTAGGTGTTGGGTGATCTACAGTGCTACAGCTGTTGCAGAACTAGAGTTTGCCAGTTACTGAGCGAAAACTGGCAAAGCTCTAGTTGTGTATCAACAGGAAGGTTGGAGTTTGGATATCTTGATATTTGTTTTAAGATACTTAATAATTCATCTAAACCCCTGTAGCAATTTTCCACCAGATACAATTTATTAATGCACAAGCAAAATTCACAATTGATCTAAATATGAGAGTAAACAGACTTGCCACACTCCAGAATTTTGCTTAACTTGCTAAAACAATGTTAAGCTCCGTACACACATCTGACTGGAAGCCCAATGAATGACCCGAGAGCAAGACACCCGCGTGGTGAACAGTCTTTTCGGGTGATAGTCACACGTGTGTATGCATACGGTCCGGCGCCGTTCATTGATTCACCATGGCAGATTGATGAACAACGCCTGACCGAATGCAGACACACGTGCGATTAACACCCGAAACGGCCCTTCGCCACATGTTTGCACGCACTTTGGGGTCATGAATTGGCTGTGAACTCGTACATGAGTACGAGGTTTTAGATACCCAGTTTAAGGTTATTACCTAGTGATATGACCTGTAATGGGACATAGTACACCTTTCTTAGCTTGTTTACTAGGGCCACATAGATACATGTGCTTGGCAGAGAGGTACAGTAGGCAGAAGAGGTTTTTTGCTAGGACATGTTCCCAGCAGGATTACTATCTAGTGGTTGCTATGCTTCGCCTATCAGTAATTTCAGCTGGGATCAGAATTTACTTTAATTTCCTATGGCACAATCCCATGTTTTATCTACAGAAGCAGATGAATCAAAACTTGGATAGCTACTGAGCAAGGGTTAAGTTCCTTCAACGACAGCGAAACTGTCTCCACTGTGTATATGAAATTCAGAAATGAAACAGAGTCCTGGGGGAATAAAAAAACACCCACAGGAAATCAGATCCACAGAATACCGAGGGAAGGGTCAATCATTTGCAAATCCACTTAAGCCTGCAAACGCATCCTTCAAAATATCTTCCTGCTTAATCAATACCCAGTATGCAGATGAGGATTATGTGCACAGTAAAAAGCCAATTTTATAAACCTAGTTTTAAGTTACCATCTTCATATCTTTCAAAAAATCTTCCACACAACTTTCTAGCAAAAGTGACAAAGTTTACCGTATTCACCACTCTGTGTGCTTTTTATATTGAGTAATCATATATCCTACTTGTATTTTCCTTAAAACCAGAGATTGTACGGTGCTGTTAGAGATTTTAATACATTTCACATAAGCACATGCACCTATGTACAAAGTGATTACAGTCTACCAGCAGCAATTAAAAAATGACAAATTGCTCTCGGGCATTGACAATTAAACACCATATATAAATGTACTTTCAAATGCCAACATATCACATTCCACCTTACCTTGGACATTAAGTTTGAGTTTATGTCGTGTTGGGGTTCAGTCTCTGTGTTGGGTATAATTTCTAAAGGAATTGTTGCATTTTTTTGGTAAATGTAGTCCGTGTGTTTAAATCCCAGGTTAATCCAATGCACAGTAATGAAGCATTGCTTTCCCCTTTCTCCCTGATGTTCATCCCTGCTACTGATCATTGCTCTCAGCTATCACTAACATGAGAGAGTGAGGGGGTGGAGAGGAAATCAGAGGAGGAGCAGCAGCAGCAGCAGCAGAAGAGGAGGGGAGTAAGGTACCAGGATGGGGAACAGAAAGATATGTTGCATTGGTTTGTTCATAAAAAGGACTTAGTCTGTGGAACCAATTGTAACAGACATTACATAAAACAGATGTATTTTCCTGGTTATCCAAGGACAAATAAAGCATGGACATTAAAGGGCAATGTGGCCCAAAAAACTGTCATACTCAGAGCTAAACCCAGGGAGGTAGGTAATCCTACCCGAATATACAAACGATAAGCTGTAAAAATACTGTACCGCTCCCACAGCATCTGACAGCTCAAAGCTCGCTTTACTGTGCCACCTGCCTGACTATCTCTATCTATTACTATTCACACAAGCACTGAAAATTGATTTAAATAGAATTGATTTTAATTTTAGAATTAAAATTAAGTTTAGAATTTATGTCTAAATTTTAGTATGTGTAAAAAGGAATAATTACTAGTGATGGACCGAACCCAAACTTGAATAGTTCGGACGAACTTGAACTCATCCAAACTTCCTAAACCATGAGTTAGTTCGGGTTTTTCAAACTCGCGGACTTATCTTCAATAATTTGCAAATTTTCACATTGGTAACCCTCGAATGTATCCTTGGATTTCAGTAACTCTTGAATGCAGCGTTCGATTTGGTAACCCTTGAATGTAACTTTTGATTTCGGTAACCCTTGAATGTATCCTTTGATTTCGGAAACCCTTGATTTTATCCTTCGATTTCAGTAACCCTTGAATGTAGCGTTCGATTGATAACCCTCGAATGTATTGTTTGGTAACCCTCAAATGTATCATTCAGTAAGCCTGGAATTGGCCATAACCCTTGAATGTAGCATGCAAAAACCCAAAAATTGCCCCGTGGAGAAAGTTAGTGTTTAAACAAGTTTGTGATATGTACATGTTCCCTAGACCATTTCCCAGGTGCCAGGGCCATTTACAGTAAGTTACTATTGCTGTTTTAATTGTATATAATCCAAACTTTTCGAACTATTTATCCCCATCGACTTTAATCGTTTTCGAACTTCCAAACTTTTACTGAAGTTCGCCCATCTCTTATAATTGCAACATTTATTCTGACATTGTTTATATCCTACCTTTGAGTATATAGTCAGACAACACATAGTTACAAATGGCTTCACAGTAGTCAATAGTCCTTCAATTCAGACAGACTTTCTTTCTTGAACCAGCTCTCTTTGCATCCTGCTCAATGTCATGTAATAATGTTTTGATTAACGTGCAAATTCAACTTAAAGACACTATTAAGAAAAGTTCTTATTCATAATCCTGGGACTGCCTGTAAACATGCATATACAGTTCATGCTATTTGGTGTATGATATCAAGCCACCTTATCATGCATGATAGCAGTGGAATAAAAGGATACTGGTATTCCATTATTATTTTCCTTGATTTGTCACACATTGCTATGGTAACCAGGCTGCAGTTACTATAATGTGTGTTTTCTTGCAAATGTATGTAATTTATTAGTTTATTAGTTTATTATTATGTCTATTTAATGTGAAATAAATCATGAATCTAAATATATAAAAAAAAATCTTAAAACAGAATCAAATAAGTTGAATAATGTCTAAATCTATACTATCATTTATGAAACTGCCATAATTACACATGTTTGTCAAATCCTTGTATTTATAGTACTGACACTGCTTTGATCTACAGTATTATATGATATTTGAATTTTTAAGATGTAACTTTATGAAAACAATGCAATAGTTTATAAATTTAAAAGCAAAGCTTTGACATAACTGTGTTTGGAAATTGTGGTAAGCTAAGGTCTGTAATCTAAAAATATACTTTACTTTGAATTATATATCTTCACTCTTTTCCTTAGTACTTAGCTTCAGATGTAACAGCTGCAATTTAATACGAAGGAAAATAAGGATGAATCAGAACCTTGCAATTTGTATTTATGCTGAAAATTGATGTGAAAAGAAATAACATGATATTACTAAATATAATGTAATTCAAATAGTTTCCAGCACTTTTCAAGTTTACTCTTAGCGGAAAAAACGAATTGCTTGTATAGAAACTTTAGATGTTATTAAAGATGAATTATTCCCATGTATCCTTTAATAAAAACATAATCACATTCAAAAATCAAGGTTATTTAATGCTAATAACGTCACAAAATGCCTTTGGCATTTACAGTACTAGATTTAGTTTAATAAGAGAATTACGGTAAATGAGCCGGTACAGTTTTGAATGAAATATAGTGACATCTGCTGGTTCTTTTTATATACTACTACTGTGGGTGATGTGAGTTTATTGTAAAAAACAAAACAAAAAAAAAACACAGTAATTCAAAAAGCGTACATATCTTTTTATTTTAATCAGAATAATAAAGTATTCATAAACAAGAAAGATATAGGAAAGTATCTGCCATTATATGTCTTTAACACAGTGACATTTGCCCAACAATTTCTTGCTAGTGATCTATTTTTTGGTTTATCATAATATTAAAGTATTTATAAACACGTTTAAGCAACAGTCAGTCTCATTGTCTGATGATCCTATTCCTAATGGGAGGGTGTTCAGCTTCCTGGTGCAATTGGATGGCATTGCCCTTTTGAGTTTCACCACTGCAGGACTTTAATGCCAGCCGTTGGCTGATGTTCAAAATTCCAGCAATGGGATTGCGCTTTCCGAATATAACATTGCTTGTTACAGATGTATGGTTAACTTTGTGCTAAATGATATCACAATGTTTAGTGCGACTTTAACCTCTCAGTGCATCATCCTGTAAATGTCTAAAAAGTGTACTGGTTCCCCAGCCTGATATCCTGATAAAAAAGTAACGTAATAGTTGAGGTTAAATTAAGACTTAAGTCCATTTGGTTTTATCCCATCCATGATACCTACTAAACAGTTGATCAAAAAGACGATCACTCTGCAATGGTGTTCTTAGTACAATAAAATATTTCCTGAATGCAGAGTGTTGAATCAGAGAAAATAAAGGGTAAAAAAGGTCAGTGTTTGGGAACAGTTGTTTGTTTAAAACATTCAACTGTCAGAAAATCACAGGATTAATGCATATTAAACAGTAATTCATGTATTTTCAGCAGTAGCATTTTTCCCATATTTATTGTCTTACTTTCTCTTTCCTCTCTGTTTTTCCTTTATTCTGTTATAAGAAGCAATGTAGCAGGACTGGTATGCCTGACTGCGTCTTTTAAATTTTTTACAGGCAGTGCAAAATATTCCCATCCACTGGAGAATACCAGACATAATTATCTTTTGCTTTATAACAGCTCAAAAAGAAGAAGAGTACTTTTCTGCGCTCATTTGCATTTCTTTTAACTGCTTGGTAATGAGTAGTGACCAAGCAGCCAATAAGTTTACAAAGAACTTCTAGTGTTCCACCAAAAAAAGCATGATATAAAAAGTACATGTTTAGCCATTTTATTTCGTGTTCCATTTAATTAGGTATTAACCGAGAGTTTATTGTGTATTGTATAGCCGTAACCTCATGAAATCTGAGACCAGGGGCCCACCAGGACAAGTTTATAGGCATACCTAACTTTTTGTATCTATTATCACTCATTTACATATCTACTGACTCCTGATTTTTTTTTTTTAATTAAGATGCAATTCTTACTGTCCCTGCCTGTTTTGAAATGTTAGTTGTTTTATTGAGTGAATGGGTGAATGGGCTGTTGGCCCATTCACCTGTAACCTTGAAAGGCAGAATCAGCCTTTCTAATCCTCTCTTTAAATTAATCCTCAGGAAGACAAAGAGAAAAACAAATAAAGAGTCAAATTCTAGTGTTTTTATTTAATTGACTACAAACATGTTAAGAGTGTGTTGTCTGTTTAGGGCAAACAAGCAAAGGTTAAATATTTTTTTCATAATAATTTTGATCCAGTAATACTGGTTAGAAGAGGACAAGGGAGTCTGGGGTTCTTCTTCATTTGCAAAACCATTAGATGTATGATGAATTACATTGTGAAAGAAAAGTACGAGGCACCCATTTGAAGGGCATGTCCACCCCCCAAACTAAAATTTTACCAACTACTGGCCCCACTATACAAAAAAAATCCTTACCTTACATCCCTGCTCCTTGTGGTTCTCCTGTTATGTCCCTTTAAAGTGCAGGAAATGGCTGGGTAGGAGCTGTCAGTGTCTCTTCCTGTGCCTGTATCTTAGCTAGCCTCATCAAGGTATGAGGCATGTTCAGTGGAACCCTTTCCCCCCTCTCCCTCCCTCCCGATCCCTCCATGTCAGGAAGTTATGTAGCTAGGAAAGCTTTCGTAACAATGCAAGGGATACCCTCTCACCCCCAACCACTATATTCATTACTCTAAAATCGTTGTCAATCTGTACTTACACCTCCTCGATGGGTGGGAGGGTATCTCCTGCATTGTCACAAACGTTTTTATAAAGGGTGGACATGCCCTTTAAGATAACCAAAAACAAGACAGGAAGTAAAAATGTCCTCAAAACCCCCAGATTATGGCACAATCATAGAATTTTGAGCAACGTAAACAAAAATTTATAGTAGACACATGATCTGGGTAGCTGCCATAAGATAACAACAAGTATATCAACCACATACTACACGGGGAGTAAAGTGCAAGTAATCTGAATCATCTGTACTACTGCCTATTTCCCCTAGTCCGTAATCCCAGGAAGGGAGGGTGGAATTTCTCCTGTGCTAGAAATGGTGTCTGCCTTATCTCTGTCACTCACTAAATTTCTTTGCTCCTTCCTTGCCATGCCCCCTTTTTCTACCCCCCCACCACAACCCTTTCTTATTTCTTTGTTTTTGCCCCGTCATGCGCTCCTTTTGCTGTCACTCTCTTTACAAACAGACGGCCACACTTTTCACCCGTTCCCTCTCATAGAATCAAGAACCAACCAGTGTCCTAAATAATCTATCCGGTGTAGTAAGGGGTTGATATTTATATGTACTTGTTGTTATCTTATGGCAGCTAGCCAGATTGTGTGTCCATAATACATTTTTGTTTTAATTGCTCAAGCTTCTGTGATTTTGCCATAATCTGGGGACTTTGAGGAAATTTTTGCTTTCTTATTTTTATTTTTTCTCTGTGTGCACTTCTGCCCTACAGTGTCATTACTGGTTGTTACTTGGCATTGTGTGCCTACGGTATTTAAGACAAATACATCCTAGTTTGCTGTTATTTACAAGAGTTGCAGTTTCTTATATAATGTTTGCTTGAACTGGAGTAGCAATGAAGGCATAGAATCCATATAGTAGCTAAATCAATTTATTAATTTATATAAATTAGATTAATCTAACTGCGCATGCCTGAGCCATCCCAGTTAAGAGAGGGATCAGTAACTGGAGAGATTTTTACTGTGTATGTTAATTTAAAAATGTCATAAAAAAGGCAAGTGGTACTGTAACGCTCCGGAT